>CM035410.1:96082952-96682952 GCA_020310875.1 Ceratopteris richardii
TATCACTTACACTCCTTGCTTTCCCCTCTCCCTCACTTACCCTCACACACACCCACATGTACACTCATACACCCTTTTCCATTCACACATGCACTCACACCCACAGATTCTTACACATACACACACACTCCCTTGCTCTCGCACCCAAACACGCACACACCTGCACTCTCCCACTCTCTCACATACTCTCTTTCCCACCCTTCTTATTTTCTCACACATGCACACCTATACTCACTCACTTTCACCTCCTTTCTTCGATGATCTATTGTCTCTCCTGCTAAAGATCAACATGCCAAGAAATTATCAAATTGGAAAGAATTTGTAGGAACTTTCTCTAAATAGGTGACCCTAACAGAAGGGGTATCCCCAAAATTAAAGGGATCACCTCCTTTCTTCGATGATCTACTTTCTCTCTTGTTGAAGATCAATAGGCCAAGAAATTATCAAATTCGAAAGAATTTGTAGGAACTTTCTCTAAACAGGTGACCCTAACAGAAGGGGTATCCCCAAAATTAAATGGTCTACTTGCATTAGCCAAAAAGTTCAAGGTGATCTGAGCATTCTCAACATTGAAGGAATGGCCAATGAGTTGGCAGCAAAATGTTCAGTTAAAGCTTGGAGCAACAGGGATGTCGCTTGGGCCAAGCTTATCTTTAGAAACAAGAGTGCTCTCAGGCTTGTGGGCCTCTCGAGGTGGAAGGGTCTCGACCTTCTCACCCTTTCTGGTGACTCCTCGAGGCTCGAGCCTGGTTTGCTCCCTGTGGAAGACTTGGAAAAAGACCAAACAATTCCTCAGGATCAATGAAGATTGGAAATGGGCAGCCAAGATTAGACAAAATGAATCGGTCCAGTTCTCGATCAAGGGCATTAGAGTCATGGAATCTTGAAATCTTCAGAAAGCCAGAAAAATTTTGAACAAAGGCTTTTATTTGTGGAAGCATGTCTAGAACCAAGAAATTGTCCAATGGATTATATTTGGGGACATTGATCCAGCTTTAAGAGTGGACTATGATGAATGATGCCTTCTATTTGGGGCGCTTGAGGACTCGCCTCCTCATTGGTCATGACTCTCCTCACCATGAGGGTCTTAGATGGCTCAATAGCCATAGCCTTGATAAAATTCTTTGATTCAATAAGATTTTGGACCTTCATGTCACACTTAATAGGAAATGGTGTTTGGACTGGCTCAGCTTGAGGTGAGACTTTAAGTTCCAATCCCTTTGGCACCCCCTTATCGAGATAAAAGAAATTGTGTTTATGTCGCAAATCCTCCACCAAGGAATTTGGACCAATGTAAAAGATAACAAAATTTGCAGGGTTCCCCCTTCGTGCAAACGATGCCTACGTGGCAATGAGGACTTGGAGCACCTCTTCTTTCCATGCCCCAAGTCTATTTCGATCTGGCGGACCCTGGAGAGAATCATGCTGCTATAGGGACAAATAACTTGGAAGCAAGCGTTGATGGGTGAAGCGATGGGATGTTCCTCAACATTTTGGAATGCTATAAGAGGTGAGACACTCTGGAAGATCTGGAAATAGAGATGTGTGGCTAGCTTTGGAAACCCTCCTAAAGAATGGTCCATCAAAAAATCTCTTGTCCTCTTGGGCAAAAAGATTTCCAATTGTAAGAAGCCCCCACCTTTTAGACATCATAAAGTGTTTTCCATTGAGAACAACAATATTAAAAGCAAGTGGGCTCCACATGAGGGAGATGAGAGGATTATCAGACTTCTTTGTAAATTCCTTTGGAAATGCATAGGTAACCCCTCGGATTCGGGGGGGGGTCCCATGGATACTTGGTTAGTTCTCTTGTATAACTATTTTTTTCTATTAATTAAAGCTTTGGAGAATAGGCAATCGCCGAACTTCCTTTTGAAAAAAAAGAGAGATAAAAGTACACACACTTACAACAAGAGAGACAATTATCGGAAGAAAATTTGACCAAGTAATGATTGAAGCCTATTATTGGAAGAAAATTTTACCACAGGGTCTAATAATGCTAGGTTAAGGAGGTGAAACTTTTGCCTCCCATCAGGGAAATGTGGATTCTCATCAAGATATGGTAAGATGTTAAAGCTACTTGCGAATTGTTGGGTGTTATGCTCACGTTGTCATAGCTTGTATGCAAACACAATAAAAAAATGTTGAATCCATAGAGTGACCAATCAATGTTATGAAGAACATTGAATGCTGGAGTTGGGCGCCAAGACGTCCAAATGTTGGAGTTGGGTGTCGAGACATCCAGATGCTGGAGTTGGGCGCCAAAATGTCCAGATGTTAGAGTTGGGTGCCAAGATGTCCAGATCATTAGGAAAAAAGGTGAACCCTGGATGGGCCTTTTAGCTTAAGGAGTGATTAGTGATGGGCCAATCAGAAGAGGGTGGTGGCCACAGTCTATACCCTATAAAATACTAGGCTAAAGGGGGAAAAGGGGACAAGATTCTCTATGTTCAGGGTTGTCTTCTAGAGAGAGAAGAAATCTCATAATCAGGTTGGGCCCAAAAATTCAAAATTTTTAAAAAGTTGTAAAACTCATCATAATACCATTAAATGACCTCCATATCACTTTTCAGGGTCAAAAGTGCTATTTTTGGCTTCTAATTCAAAATCCGTGCATGTTTTTGGGCTAAAAAAGTGACTTTTTTCAAAATAACTCAAAAAACTCTACTTTCCCTCTTCAAACTCCCATTTTCATACCCAAAACCCAAAAAGTCATATTTTTCACCTCTATTCCCTCCATACCATACAACAGAAGCGTTGTTTCTCCTCCTACCATTCTCCCAACTTCTGCAGCAATGACAACTCTTACTCCCATGGAAAGCTCTAGAGCTTGTAGGAGACCAAAAGACGAAGTTCACACAATGACGTGCCACAACATCAAAACAATGGAAGGAAGTTGGCTACCACAAGAGTTTTGCAAAGGTGCATGGGTGTACATGCAACCATCTGGGCTTGGTCCTCATCGTGTTCGAGATCGTGGAAATTTGGATCTTCATTGGAAAGGTAAGCTCTTAGGCTTCAAGTAGCAAACACATGGTGGGATGGTTGCTATTGTACAACATGTCTTCACAGTTTCAACCATGAAGTTAAAAAACTCCAATAGAATTAGATATCCAATCCATTGTGAGTATTTCTATTTTTTCAATGCTTCATGGTGTCAAATGTCTTAATTACTCATCTCATATGTTTTTCATTGCTACAGTCATATTTCCTTCTAGTTTAGTGGAAGAGGGACCACTTCATAGTCTTACAGGAACTTTCAAAGCATTACATGCAGACATTGGGGCATTAGTGTTTCCAGATGTACCTCCTGCTAAACTTATTCGTGAAAGGATCTTCTTTTACACTCACAAGTACATTGTTCCTTCCACAGATGGTGAATATGGAAGGTTGGAGATTATCAAAGTTGATTCTCTTCTTAGTTTAGAGTGGCCAAAACCTGATTTTTGGTCCATATCATCTTTCAAGCGTAAGATGGTGATGGACATACATAACTCTTTGAAATTCACGCGAGTGTCTAGATCAATAGGTCTTCATTGGACTCTACCAATCCATTTCTTTCTTTTCATATTTCAAGGCATTCCTTTTGTAGAAACTCCTACAATGTTCCTATGTAAAGATATTACATACGAAGTAGTAGAAGGATTGTTAAGGGAAAATTGGGGTTATGTAGAAGGATTGTCAAAAGGGGATAGATATCGTTGTAGAATTGGTGACACAGGTATAGGGTTTCGCTATTTAAAACATCGCACCTCTTTGTACATTAGATTTTATTATGATCGTTGGATGTGTAAACTAGGAGGGTGGATACTTTTGCAAAGCTCAGAGGATCTTTAGCTTCATTTGAAATTAATGTGAAGTTACCAAACAATGATATGGAGGTGGTTTTAGTTAATCAACATTGGAACTTGGCCAACTTGAGAGAGCACTTACTTATCATGGGATATGATGATCTTCATGATTTCAAATTTCGAATACGAGGGAACAAGGTAAGAGTTGTATTCCATATATACATATAGATATATATATATATATATCTTATTCTATCACTATTGTTCATGATTTGAAAATGTTTTACTCTTTTATGAATTTTCCATAGATTGGAAAGAGATTGGAAGACAAAATCAAGGTTCTTGCAGATTGGAGCATGGATGGAGCTGAAATTTCATTGTCATAACTCTTTTTTGTAAAGATACTGTGAAACCTGTAAACAAACCTATTTTTCCAATGAAAATTTTTTCACATTTGCTTCAAGGATATTTTGGCCACATTCTACTTGTATTTGTACATTCTCAAGGTCTTTCTTGAAAGAGCATTCTTATTGTTTATTTTCTTTGATGTGATCTCAAATGTCAAAGTTTTCCTTTCCAAGACTCTTATGTTTTAATTTAAGGAAAAGTCACTTCTATGAAAAAGTGGGACCCATCACTTAAAAATTCTAGAAAAGTTATAAATAGGACTCCTCTCTCCTCATTTCTCACTTTTGCAACTACATTGAGTGATAGAGCAGTCCGCATTTGCAAGCTATGGCTTCCACCTCTGTACCTACTAAGAGCGCACGCCACAAGTTTCTAGAATTTTTGGAGGATTCAGATTATCAAGGTCAACATGACCTATATGATCTTCTCTCCAAGGTTCTTGACCTCCATGGAACCGTGCAAAAGAATGCCGATGCTTTGGAGGAGCTACTTCAATATATGCAAGTTCATATATTGTGTTTCTCCATCGAAATACCACCATATGATGGAACCTGGGTTCCATGTGACCTTCTCACCTACATTCACAAAGGTGATGAGGCATTTGCAAAACGATTGAAACGGTTCCAGGTAATTGCAGAGGAAGCAGGGCACCTTCTTGATGAAATTGTGCCACTTATAAGGAGATTGAATAGGAAACGCAAGATGGGTGCAAAATATCTTTCATTCATTGCTGCCACAATTTTCCTTGTGAATGAGGAACCAGAACCAATTCCTCATGAGATCCCTCATCTTCTTACAGGTGGTTTTGTCGATGATAAAAAGGAACCACCTCAAGAACCCTTGAATCTCCTGTTAGAGAGAGAAGCTATTGAGAAGACTTATCCTCTTGGTGTGGATGATAAGTTGAAAGAAGTGCCTAAGCCATCCACCTCTTCGGAGCCAGAAGCAACTATTCCAGAGGTGGAGATTGAAACTTTTTCAGTGGTTCTTGTCGAGGGACAAGAATATTTGCTTTTACATGATGTAGAGAAGGCATTCGGGCTACGGCTGGATGAATGCCTAAGTTTGTTTCGTACTTTGTCAGAGTGTCCTTTGGATAGTACCTCTGACTTGTTGGAGAAAAAGTGTTTGCCATTTGGTGACTCAGTGGCCAACACAATAAAATTGGTTTACAATGACATACTTACAAGTGAACATCAACATATCACAGAAGAACAATTTAGTAAAGAACAAGAAAGGATATTGGAATCAGAAGTTCCCGCCTCACCACTAATCGAGCAGAGTGGGATGTCCCACTCCAGCATTAATTTACATCTTCAAGAGAGAGGAGAAGAAGAAGAAGATAGAGTTCAAGATGTAAGTATCTTCAATTCATGTCATTCATTCTTACAAACACATGCAGCTACTAATCATAAAACTTTGTGTAGGAGGTGATTGAAGTCGACAAGCTTGCAGCAAGGAGTGGAGGTGATCGAGTGGCTCGTGGAGGTGGCTCATCCCTTGCAAACTACATTGGGAAAATTCCCAAAGAACATTTTGTAATTATCCATAAAGAGTTTAGTCCGCAGGGCCACTTCATGACATGGTGTCTAAAGGCCTTAAGTAATTTGCTTTGTTTATCAACCATTACACAGGGGAGTAATTGTATCTTTTTAGTTAAGAAATCCCTTGTAACTACAACCTTAGGTTCCAACTTCCGTGGAAAGGTCTTAGGTCAAATAGGTATATCTCTAGGTCTAGGAGTTAGAAATGTTGATGAAATAGCAACCTCAATTTTGACTTACACCCTACTCATGGCTTTGGAGCGTCGAAAGAGAGTCATTGAGAAACTCAAAGCCAATTGATGTAAACAATTGAATTAATATCAAATTTTCACTTTGCTTTATTTACAATTGTCTCAAGTCTTTCTTTTTGAGTATATTATCTAAAATTCTTTTGGACCTGCATGTGATGTATTGAGCATGACTTCTTTACTCTCATTTAAGGTCACCTAGGGCATCTTGAGGCCAAATAAAGCCCTGCCACAGAATCACGGGAGAAGGCCCTGCAAAACGTCTGCAGGGCCTTCTCCCGCGTTTCTGTGACAGGGTTTTATTTAAGATGCCCTAGGTGACCTTACATGAGAGTGAAACTTCACTAGATGGATATTTTCAAGAATGCAAATGTTCTAAGTTTCAAAATGCTCTGCTCATATGTTTCAAAGATGTGTTTTTCATGTATGTATTTGGAAATTCATAGTGCAAGGTATAGGGAGGTCAAAATTTGTCCATGTTCAATCCTCATGAACTAGTTTTACTCTTCATGATCCTTCATGTGAAAATAGTGCCTTTTTACAAAGAAATAAGCACTGCCACAGAAACGCGGGAGAAGGCCCTGCAAAACGTTTGAAGGGCCTTCTCCCGCATTTCTGTGGCAGGGCATGGTTTGAGCATTTAATCAATAGACAATGATCAAAATGACAAGATAAGAAAACAATCACTGATATATGAGAGATTACCACAAGAAAACACATGGAAATGTATAATGATTGCTCATGTTTCATTCTAAATAATGAGATTATAAAGAGAATAGAGGAGAAGTGCTCATGTTTCATTGAAAATGGCAATATTTACAAAAAATCTCTTATCTGTAGAGATCAGTTACAAAACTTAGCCACGATCACCCCTAATTCTCCTAGCTAATTGTATGTCCTTCGGTTGTATAGTGACTTGCTTAGCATGGATGGCACACAGGTTGGAATCCTCTAGCATTGATATCAAATATGCTTCAGCTGCCTCTTATAAAGCTTCTAAAGCTAGAGCTTGGATCCTTAACCCTGCACAATACCTTTGTAACTCTTCTTTAACCACCCTTGCAAAGGGTCTTCTAGGTATCACAAGCTAAGCTGTCTTTTGATAGTGCTTTATCTCTGCAAATGCCTTCGTATACCTTCTTCTTAGTTGTGGTGCTCTAGCTTGTGGTGGTGGTGGTCTTCGTTGGACATTTTCCTGTGGTCTTGGTTGGGGTGGTCTACAACGGAGTTGAAAGACTTTCTTCTTACGTTGCATGCATCTTGAGCTTTCTCCTTGTTCAGGATGTTGTTGCTGGCTTTGCTCCCTCTCTTGATCATTTGGTATGGCCCCCTGATTTGTTGGTAGAGTCTTTCCTGCTACAGTAACCCTATGATTTGTAGGTATTTCTTAGTTACCCCATGGTGGCAATGTTTGACTCTCCTCACTTGATTTTGAACGTTGTTGAGACACATCCTCATGCGATTCATCAAAATCATCATCAAAAACTACCTGTCTGTGAGCACACTCCTTCACCCTTGTCTTTGTGGGTCTCTTTGGTGATGGAGGCTCATCATATGATGATGGTGGTGATTGGGGTTAATTTACGGCCTCTTCCCTGGATTGCCCATGTTCCACTTGTTCATGCAACTATTCACTCCCAGAGGTATGACCACCACCTGTTTCGCGATGGGATGCAAAGTGCGAGACACTACGTCGCCTTTTGTGGTGATTCATCCATGGTGGCTTCTGAGTGCCTTGCACATAGGTAGGAAAGTTAATGGGATCCTTCCTTGCAGTTTGCTTTGTTTGTGCCATCCTCTATAGTGCTAGAATGTTGAAATGAGACAATGAGTCTCCTTTTATAATGTTTCACTTAAAAAGGTTCTGTTCACATCTGAATGGACAAAAAATAGTTTAAAAATTAAAAATTACCTTAAAAAATTGCAAACAAGAGATTAGTGTGTAGCAAACCTTATGAATTATTCAGAAAATGTCATGAATGTATTAAATGACTTCACTTCCATGATGAACCCTGTCGTGTTCTTGTAGCCCCCCATTCATCATGACGTAAAGGTCCCAATGATGACTTCCATTTTTCACTAGCTAAGTTGTGTTGATTAATTCTTGCAAGTTTTGCAACTTTCAACTCCTTGGCTCGTTCCATTGCATGCAGTACGATAAAACCAATTAAACATCTCTTCCATATAGTTTGATGGCATTGCACCACCACCATGTTGTGTGTTCTTGAAGTAAACACCTCTAGCCTTGTAATGTGACTTCTCCATTCCTTGTGTACTAAAAATCTCCAACGAACCATATCGATGCATAAAAAATGCTCCATGTGCAAATAAAATATGCTGAAATGATATAAGTACATATAACACAATCTTATCAACAAGAAAATTGAAAAAATAAGAAAACTTACAATGTAATGTGTAATATTGCTCTCTCCCCAAGATAGGATGGAACACTTTGCAAACTCCATTAATGTATCTTGAAACAACTGACGGTCATTTTTGTTGGAGCTATTAAGACTCATTAAGCCTACCAACTTATCTAAGCATGACCAAACCTTCTTTTGCCTATTACTAAGGTCAATTCGAGAATCATTATCAATGGTGATCATGCACAAGTCTTTCCATAGCTCCCTGCATTCATTTTTCTCAGGGCTCACACCTCTTCTGAAAAATTTTCTTGCCTTCTTCCCTGTCATTGACACTTGTTGCAAACTATTTTGCGATTCACTAGGTTTTTTGACAACTAGAGTTACATTACCACCATGACAACCAATCGAATTAAGCATCTCATCCAATTTTTTGATGGCTTGTAAAGATTTATCAATTGGCTTCATGGAAAATGCATATTCTATGTGGAGCTTCAATAATCTATCAAATATTCTCATGAAAGCATGCAATGTGCAAAAGTGAACATTAACTAATGGAAATGGAATAATTACAATGTGCATAAATTACCAAAATTTTTATAGCGTCAAAATACAATGTATATCAAGATAACAATAGTGGACATACCTGGTATAGTAGATTTGCAAAATTGAACCATTGCCTGTTCAAGCCTCTCCAAATCCACGAATATGTTGTTCTACTTTGTGTAAGGAAATCCATTTCTAGCTGTGCTTTTCAACTCTTTTTTGGATGTAGATAAATGATAAATAGACATAGGCATAATATCCTCTATATATAAGTAGTTTCCAAGAATACTAGTTATATCTTCATTGGACATTGACGTCTTAAGCGATACCTTGTAAGGAGATGGAAACATATTCCGCAAAATACCTTCTGTAATAACTTTTTACACCAATGAAGGACATCAACGGCAAGAAGGTAGGCCTCGTCAGAACCGACCACCTAGGCCTATAATGTGTTGCCGATGTGGGGAGCATGGACACTTCCAAAGTAAGTGTTCCCTTCCAGAAGATGCCCCATCATGCAAAAATTGTCCCGACACGAGGGATCATTACATGAAAGACTACCCGAAGTCAATGCCATCCACAAGCACACAAGGTAACTCTTGCCCCCTACATATGATCACAGTAACTAATGATGAGAGCAATGTAGACTCTCCAAGAGCCAGAGTAGTCCAACTTGAGGAACTTCCCGGAGTAATGAATACGGCACAAAAGCATAAGGCAACATTGAAGGATGCTGCCAAAGAAACAACAGATCTAGCTTGTTCAACGAAGGACAAAGGGAAAAAGACCATAGAGCATGAACCTTCTCAGGAAGCCAAACACAACCAAGACAAGAAGAAAATCTCACCGGGAAGAGTAAGAAGAAATGAAGATACTCTCGAACACGTTATCGACAAGGCCTATGCAGTATCTAAGAAGGACCTAAGGCAGTTCCAGAATGGAGCTACTTCAAGGAGCAATCAAGAAGGTTTTCTCACTGCAATTGAAGTCTTGCGAAACACTTACCAACACGTATCTTTATATAACTTGTTAGCTATGAGTCCTAGACTCAGAGGAGAAGTAATGGCTGCCATAAATGGATTAGACCCTGGCACCATATTAAGTGGCAGGCAAGGCTTCACTTCTCTAATTTCTCAACAAATACCTATACCCTCAACTTATAGCTTGGAACTATCTAGGATGGCACCTCTTACTGATTACAAGAGCCCAAGATTACAAGAGCCCCAGATTACAAGAGCCCTAGATGACAAGAGCCCCAGATTACAAGAGCCCCAGATTAACTGTAAGTATCAAGGGAACTCCCTTCAACTAAGGCTTCTCATTTTACAGTATCATTGGCAGACCAAAGCAAGGGAAGCCTACTAGGCATAGTGAAAAAGGTTGAAGTCGTCATTCATAAGCTAAAATTTTTGTTGGATTTTGTGGTAATAACACTCCCAAAGGTGAAGGGAGGATTTCCCCTCTTGATAGGAAGGCCATGGCTATGCCATACTAAAGCGGTACATGACTGGGTTAGTGACACCTTATGGGTGGCTAGACGAGATAAGGTGATGAGGCATCTTCAGATGGAAGGAGGAACGAACAAGCCCTAGGTACTTCCCAAGTTGTTCTCCATCCAGAGCAAACTACAGAGGAAAGAAAGAAAGATAACAATAGAGAAGAAGAAGAGCAAACTAGACAAGAAGGAGCAAGCCTTTGGGCCATGCCTCCTCCACCATGGGTTCTAGAAAATGTGGAAATATCAAGACAAGAAAGGGTGCCTTCATCTCCTTGGGTATCTCCACCTCCTTATTCAAGTTGGGCATCTCCACCTCCTAATTCAAGCTCGGCGTCTCCACCTCCTGATTCAAGTTTGGCATCTACACCTCCTAGCTCAAGTTGGGTGCACTCACCTCCCAGAGGCAGAGATAGGGTGACTCAACCTCCTAGTCCCGGCTGGGCACCTCCACCTCCAAGTAGTTGGGCCACTCCAAAGGCTTGGGCTCCATTTTTTGCTCAAGGGCTTCCACATTGGGCACCTAAATGGGCAGCTTATCCTCCATCTTGGGCTACCCCTACAATTGGTTGGGCAGCCCAATGGGCATCGAGAAAACCTCACACAGAGTTAACTGAAACAAAATCACCGGACATTAAGGAAGAAGTTGATATAGGAGAAGAATTATCTACATAAGATCTAGGCGACATCATGGATTGGATTGAGGAGACTAATAATGTTTCATGCTTCACAATAACATCCAGGAAGAAAGAAGAAGAAGAACCTACTATGGAATCTGTAGTATTAGGAGAGCCAGCTAAAGACTCTAGAAGGGGTAAAGTTTTGAAAGGAGTTGAAGGGAACCGAACAGAAGAACAACTAGTAGAAAGCATATTCCCATTAGTAGAAGTCCCGATGGGAGGTAATATCAATCCTTAAGCTTGCAAGACCTATAAATGCTAAGGAGGTCCAGAGCTTCTTGGGGCACATTGGATATCACAGAAAGTTCATATGCATGTATACAGAAGCAGCACGACCACTTTCATGACTTACTAGTAAAAGTTTTCCCTTTCAATGGTTTGAAGAAGAAGATTTTGCATTCACTTATTTGAAACAGAGGTTGGCATCTGCACCTATACTTATCTCACCAGATTGGTCTAAAACATTCCATGTGCATGTAGATGCAAGCTCATATGCAATAGGAGTCGTATTGACTCAACCAAGTGAAACACACAAACTAGACCAACCTATTCATTACGCGAGTAGGCTCCTCTCGAAAGCTGAGAAGAATTATAGCACTACGAAAAGGGAAGCATTAGCTATTGTATTTTCCCTCAAGAAATTCAAGCACTATTTATTAGGCACTACATTCACAGTGATTATTGATCATCAAGCCTTAAAATATTTGTTGAATAAACCATAAGTCACAAGAAGATTATGGAGATGGTTGCTTCTCTTTCAAGAATTCGATTTTGAAATTGTAGGCGTAGACTCCTCTTAAAAAGTAAGAATTTCATAATGCCAAAAGACACCCTCTATAAAGTTGGCTACAACTTCTAGAAGAAAAGAGAAAGATAGGCAATGAGAATCTTGTCACAGTACAGGAAAAAAGTAAGCAAAATCATGATGCAAAGCTCTAGAAATCGAAGATCAAGGAAGCATGCTTAGTTTTGTTGTACCACCCATGGCTCTGTGAGAACAAAGCCAGGAAGAAATGAATGTCGAGATGGAACGGACGTTTCAAGGTCATACGAACACTTCCAAAAGATGCAGTACAGATCGCCACACTGACAGGCACGATACTGCCCCTACTCAATGAATCTAAGCTAAAACCCTATGTGGGATAATAGGTGAGCAGGAATCTGACCTTGTACATAATGTATATAACCAGCTTATATCCTTCCCTACTACCTTGTGCCCTTTCCTTGGTAGCTAGGGGAATGATATAAATTAGGTATGTTATTCATCTATCTCCTTCTCTTTTCCTCATCTATCTCCTTTCCTTTTTCACCCCCACTTCTACTACTACCATTTTCCCCTCACTACCATTTCTTCTAGCTAGGGGAATGATATAAATTAGGTCTGTTATTCATCTATCTCCTTCTCTTTTCCTCATCTATCTCCTTTCCTTTTTCACCCCCACTTTTACTACTACCATTTCTTCTAGCTATTAACACATAGGCATTTTCCTACTTAAACTCCCTATGCAACTTCTTTAGGCAAAGAATGGCACAAGAACACTCAACACTTACTCGTAGGAGCTTAGGAGTTGGTGCACCTTCATCCACTTACCCTTAAGGAGACCAAATCTTTTGCACCTTCATCCGAGAAGGCACTTCCTTGGATGACCACGCACTTCCTCCTCTCCCCTTCCCACTTCTTGGGCAACTACCCACTTCCTATCCTCCCCTCCCACTACCTTGGGCAACCACCCAAGTCCTCTCTTCCCCCCCCCCCCCCCCCCCCCCTTGGGCGACCACACCAACCACATCTTCTTCACCCTTCCCTCCTTGGGAGACCACACCAACCGCATCCTCTTCACCCTTCCCTCCTTGGGTGACCACACCAACCATTCTCCCCTTCCCTCCACCTTGGATGACCACGCACTTCCTCTCCTCCCCTCCTTGGGGGACCACACCAACCATTCTCCCCCTTCTCACTTCCTTGGGCGACTACCCACTTACTCTCCACCCCTCCCCTCCTTGGACGACCCCCCAACCATACTTTCCCTCCCCACTTCCTTGGGGGACCACCTACTTCCTATCCTCCTTTCCCATTCTTAGGCGACCAGCTATCCACACCTTCTCTCATGCATCAAGGCTAAGGTGACCACCCCTCCTCACTAGTCTATTAGCACTCTTCTCACTCCTACTCTTCTTCTAGGCCTCTATGGAACTACCTACCATCACTCCTTCTAGAAACCTAGGCGACCTCCCCTCCTTCTCCCTCATGCTAAGGTGACCTCCTCTCCTTCTTCCTCATGCATCAAGGCTAAGGTGAACACCTCTCCTCACTAGTCTACTAGCACTCTTCTCACTCCTCCTCTTCTTATTGGCATCTATGGAACCACCTACCATCACTCCTAGAAACCTTAGCGGCCTCACCTCCTTCTCCCTCATGCTAAGGTGACCTCTCCTCCTTCTCCCTCATGCATCAAGGCTAAGGCGACGATCCCTCCTCACTAGTCTACAGCGCTCTTCCCACTCCTACTCTTCTTCCAGGCCTCTATGGAACTACCTACTATAACCCCTAGAAACTTAGGCGACCTCCCCTCCTCCCTCATGCTAAGGCGACCACCCTCCTTCTCCCTCATGCATCAAGGCATAGGCGACCACCCATAATCACTAGTGCTAACCCAACCTAACTTCGACTCTCTAAGTGACTACCTACCTACCCCTTATCAATCAATAAACTCCAACTCTCTAAGCTCACTTTGGGCGACCACAATATATCCCCATCTTTACTCTCTCTAAATAGGTGACCGCCATCTCCTCATCTTTCACCCTCTTCTTGGGCAACCAACCAATCCACCCACATCTTCCCTTCCTGAGCAAACCATCTCCCCATCATCTTACACTCCATCCCTCCCTTCTGATAATTATCTCATTCCCTCTTAATTAAAGCCACCAACCAAGATTCTTAATCGAATACCTACACTATATAGGCAACCACATGGGAGACCACCCGTTGGAGAGTGAAATCAATTGGGGGCGACCATAACGAAGGGCACTATAGGGCGACCACCAATCAGGAGCATTCACGACATGCATTAAAAATTAAGGGCGACTATCTCAATCCCGTTGGACATTCCCTGGTCAACCTCAATCAATGACCAATCGACTTCACATTAACAGCGTCCCCTAATTTGGAAGCGCAAGATTCGATGATATCCTGTCAGGCAACATCCCTCCTAATTTTGGCATCACACAGCGTCCCCTAATTTTGGCAACGCAACCCCCGTCACAAGTCATCCTCAGAGCGTCCCTTCTTATATCTCCTCTACCCTTATTTAACTACCCACAGCAGCATTTCAGTGTATCGCCATCAGCTCAAGACTGTCGCAATCAGCCCCGGATCATGCTCAGAGTCCCAAGCATAGCCCCCCCTCGTGGTTCTTGGCGTTCCTCTAGCTCATACAATTGATCACCTTTTGCTCATCTTGCGATTGGCCTTTGCTCACTCTAACGTCAGATTGGTTCTGCCAACTACTCATGGGGCTCCTCTTATGACGGATTCGGCAATAATCCTCCTGTCCACTGCTATGATGCAAGCTGCCAGTAATCTAATCCTCTAGTAGCCACAATCGACCATATGACTGAAGTGCCTTGCATATTACTGAGGTGCCTTGCAGAGATTACTCCAACTCTTGCAGGAACGAGAGTCTTCACAGACCATCTAAAGATACACCAACATCTTGCAGAGAAGAGATTGTTTGCATGGCCATCTAAAGGATATATCTACCCAGGCACATTTGGTATACTCAGAAAATATTCTCCAATAACCCTACAACAGAGGTAATCAAAATAACTCTGCAACAAAGCTTTATTACCTACTCTACATCATCGATTTCGTGATAGCCACTTGTAGCACTACTTATAGAACCTGATCTTGTTGTTCCTTAGTAATGGCATCTTCTTCTGTGGAAATAGAAGACATATATTTTGAATTTAAAATAGATATACAGAGAGCGGATCATAGCAATCATCTTCCAATGGAGACTCCAGCGATTCATTGTATGTAGTCTCTCAGGAGAATTCTTCAGAATCTGAGTCACTAGAAGAGGAGAATCAACAAGATGAGGGTACATCTACATCAACCACTCAAACGAGGGACACCACGGTCCCATCGGCAAATGTTGCCAATGTGGCCACGATGCCAAAGATCATCATCTCCATTCCAGAGGAGCTCTCCTTGAAGTTAGATGTAAGCATTTCAGGCAAGCTACAAAACTCCTTCACTTTAGAGGAATTGGGCACTATGAGACTTCTTAAGATAGCAAAAGCCAAGTTGCCCTCTCTTAGTGATCCCCAAAATTGTGGTACAAAGATTCTAAAGCTCTTCAAATCATTTCCATCCATTTTTGGAGGCAGGGTCAATAAGGAGAAATTGGCCATTATGTTAGGCAGTCAAATGATTCCAAAAACGAAGAAAGCAAGCAATTATGCTGAATTGCCAATCCTAGATATCTTATAGACATGTGCATCTAATTTTTCAGTTGCCAACTGTAATCACATCATGATGAAAATGCTACTCTTATTCGAGGCGTTCTTCCTACTTAAAGACAATTTACACTTCACGGATATCAAGATATGTGAGCCACTTCTCTGCTTTGTCAACGCAAAACCATATCCCTATCAAAAAACCCTTTTGCAAACTTTCGCTGAATAAAAGAAATGTTATGGGCAGCAAGTAGCCAAAAAAGCTCTTAACTTCAAAGTTGTAGGGGGTCATATTATACTCTACGTTTCTATGTACATTTCACCACTACATTCAAGAGACGTATCGCACCCTACGTCATCTAAACAACCTCGTACAGCTCATCCTCAAAAGAAACGAAGAGTGTAGATACAAAAGGATTCTAGGGAGGTGTTCGATGCTCTTCCCATCGATCAGCAAGGGTATGCCCGCACTACAAAAAAGGTACGCACATCAGCAAATACTCCATTTCCACCCATTCATCTCATGCCTACTGCCTCTAAAAAGGGATCTTCAGCCGTTTCATCTCTCCCACCTTCACACATCCCACACCACACATCAGATACACCTTCTCTCACACACCATTCAACTTCAGCTATCACCCCACCCACTCGCATCACCATCAACCCATCTATCGGCCCCATTCACCTACAATTTCAAGCATTACCTACACCACCACCATCTCCTCCACAACCTGCACCGCCCCACTCCCCTCGCCACAAGCACCATCACACCCCCCCATCGCCACCCCAACCACCACCGACATCTATCCCTCCAAGTGATACACCCGCCCCTCCTATCACAGTCAGCACACCATTCAACCACCACCATTCAATATCTTATTTCCCCTTCCAAATTCAGTGCCTTAAAATCCTTGTTGCCTTCTTCAGACAAAGAGGACGTCCTGCAAGCAGAAGCAGACTATGAAGAAGATGAACATCAAGAGGAAGATCCAGCTCAGAACAGAAGGCTTAGAAAAGAGCCTGCATGTGACTAGCATACTTGTCATTTTGGCCAGTAGCATACATTTTATCGCTACGAAGTGTCCTAGTATTTTATTTTGTACCAGTGTTATAAGACTTCATTTTGTATTAGAAACTCTTTGCAAAATTATATTTGGCACTTCATGGGCACATCTCTATTTCTTTATGTTGATGTAGTCATTCTATTTATTCTCTTGCTTTAACAATTGAGTATTGGATTTTTCCTTTCTCTCCAAGACGGAGAGACACTAGTGGCGGGCAACCTGTAGAATACATTTTTTGATGAACAGAGAAAAGGTGGCACTAAGGAATCAAATACCGAAACTAGGTGCCAAGACGTCAAGATGCTGGAGTTGGGCACTATGACGTCCAGATGCTAGAGTTTGGCATCGAGACATCCAGATGCTGGAGTTTGGTGCCAAGACTTCCAGATGTTGGAGTTCGGCGCCAAGACGTCCAGATGTTGGAATTGGGCGCCGAGGTGCCCAAGCACTAGAGAAGGGTGACGGCACACCCAGATTCAAGGGATAAACCTTGCAAGACAACAACAGACCTGACAAGGCAGCCGAGTGGACCTCAGCCACTCATCACTACAAGACAAAGTCTGGTACTCGCGACCATTCTGACAATTTGAAACTGCCTAGTGCATTAACTTTCCATTACTCTTATGTAACATACTCTCCTATTGTAATTGGTTCCTCACCTCTTCTATAAAAAGGGAAAGCCTCAAGAGAAGAATATATAGAACATACTATGCACTATAAGATAATATAGGTGGGAGAGACTTGGAGAGAGTGAGTGCAAGCTTAGAGCTCCTAGAGACCCAAGAGGCCTATCTGCTTATATTGCCTGCTTATGCTACTTATGTGAGAATACTTGGGGATTGAGTTCTATTGTTCCATTGTTTTGTGTTTGTCTGATAAGCAGTATGATTAGTTGATGGTTTATACGGATAGTGTTCCATTTGGTTGTTAACTAGTGATATACTCTTCTCTCTTACGTCGTATTGCAGTTCTAGTTGGTTGTTATCTTGTGTTTTATTTTGCATGCTGTTGTGACTCTTAACTCCTAGCTATAGTTTTGTTGTGACTCTTAACTCCCAAGTATAGTTTGCAATGATGATACGAAGGATTCTCAGTGATAAGTATGTATTACGGTAATGTGCTTGATTTACTTATGCATTACTCGGCCAGATATTCAGTTTGTTGTCTCACAGATGAGCATGTTTATGCATTGCCCAGGAGTCACACATTGGAAGGGAGTTAAGCGCATCTTTCGCTACTTGAGTGGTACTCGACTACTTGGGTTGTTTTATCCCAAGGGGGGATCACTACCGCCAGATTTGCATGCTTTTTCTGACTCAGATTGGGCTGGTTGCTATGACACTCGTGTGTCCACCAGTGGTTTTTGCTTCATGCTTGGTAGCTCATGTATATCTTGGTTGAGCAAGAAGCAGCCTACTGTGGCCACTTCCAGTTGTGAGGCTAAGTATAGGGAAGCTTTCACAGCGACTGTTGAGTGTGTGTGGCTCAGACGCCTTATGGCTGATTTGGGTGTTGGCTAGTCTTCTGCCACCACCATCTTCACTGACAGTCATAGCGCATTGGCAGTTGCGAGGAACCCTGTGTTCCATGCTCGCACTAAGCACATTGAGATGCATTATCACTATGTCAGGGAGAGGTTCTCTGCTGGGGAGATCAGCTTGGCATATGTGCCCACGCAGGAGAACATTGGAGACCTTTTCACAAAGGCTCTGCCTAGGGAGAAGTTTGAAGCTTTCCGCAAAGCTTTGGGCTTACTTCCTTTTGTGGAGTGATTTCCACATAGCTTGGCACTTCCTTATACATGAGTGTCAGCTCCTTGTTCACCGCATCACTCCCAGGGGGGATTTGTTGATATATTTAGGTAGTGATGTGTGTGAACACACTACGACCGTCGGAGCACTTTTTTCCCTCATTAGGAGGTTTTTTTTCCCCAGCTTGTATATACGCCTATTGCCCTAATGGGCTACTCATCTTTGTACATTCTCTAGTAATACATTCAGTATTGTGTGTTGTGCTCCAAGCTTCTTCTTCTTCCTTGTGCTGTTCGGGTGCTTCCGCAGACGTCAAACTCCAGCACGGCGGCCCAATGGGCATGAGCAAACTAATACAAAATCACCTTACATTAAGGAAGAAGTTGATATAGGAGAAGAATTATCTAATGAAGATCTAGGCGACATCATGGATTGGATTGAGGAGACTAATAATGTTTCATGCTTTACAATAGCAATCAAGGAGAAAGAAGAAGAAGAACCTACTGTGGAGTCTGTGGTGTTAGGAGGACCAGCCAAAGATTTCCGAAGGGGTAAAATTTTGAAAGGAGTTGAAGGAAGGAAAGGGATTGAAGGAAGACAAACAGAAAAAGAACTAGTAGAAAGCATTTTCCCATTGGTGGAAGTTCGAGTGGGATGGACGCAGGAAAAGACCCAGGAAATCACCATCAATGATAGTCCATCATTCACCAAGGAAATGTTGTTTAAGGACGAGGAAGAGGCAATTCTGGAGCAAGTTAAAGAAGTCAACTTAGGGGAAGAAGAAAATCCACAAAATCTTCTACTTGCAAGTTGGTTGTGGGACCACCCTCTTCTTTTCACAGAGGTAATAACATTCATGAATAATTTTAAAGACGTATTTGCATGGAGTTACAAAGATTTGACAGGAATACCAAAAGAGCTAGGAATACACACTATCCCTCTAGAAGAAGAAGCTCGGCCAATTAGAGGGAAAATATATAGGCTAAATCCTAAATATGCAGATGTCGTCAAGAAGGAAATCCAAAAAATGGAGGAAGCAGGTATCATAATTCCTATAGAACATTCAGAATGGTTGTCCTCCATGGTCATCGCACCTAAGAAGCAACCTAGTAAAATCATGGTTTGTGTGGATTTCCGAGCATTAAATAAGATAACCATCCATGATGGGTTTCCCACCCCCTTTTCTGAACAAGTGATTGAAGATGTGGAAGGACATGTGCTCTAGAGTTTCATGGATGGTTGCAGTGGATACAATCAACTGGAAATCCATCCTGAAGATCAACCAAAAACAACCTTTGTAACTCCTTGGGGAACTTATATCTACACCAAAATGGCTTTTGGTCTTAGGAATGCACCAGCCACTTTCAATGGGATAGTATATCTTATCTTCAACAAGCTACTCCTAAAATTCTTAAGAATTTTCATGGATGACTTTTCAGCCTTCTCGGGAGAAGCCTGCACCATTGAAGTAGAAAATGTACCAGAACATTTGAAGCAATTAGAACAAGTATTCCAGCGTTGCAGAGAGACAGGTTTGAAACTTAACCCTAACAAATGTCATTTTCTGGTAACCCGAGGTACCTTGTTAGGACATGTGGTCTCTGCCAAAGGGATGACTCCAGATCGAGATAAGGTAATGTCAATTCTTAAGCTTCCAAGACCTATAAATGCTAAAGAGGTCCATAGTTTCTTGGGGCACACGGGATATCACCGGAAGTTCATATGCATGTATGCAGAGGAAGCACGACCACTTTCACGACTTACCAGTAAAAGTTTTCCCTTTCAATGGTTTGAAGAAGAAGAATCTGCATTCAGAGGAAGCACGACCACATTCACTTATCTAAAACAAAGGTTGGCATCTGCACCTATACTCATCTCACCAGATTGGTCTAAGACATTTCACGTGCATGTAGACGCAAGCTTGTATGCAGTAGGAGCTATACTGACTCAACCAAGCAAAACACACAAATTAGACCAGCCCATTCATTACGCAAGTAGGCTCCTCTCAAAAGCCGAGAAGAATAATAGCACTACAGAAAGGGAAGCATTGGCCATTATTGTATTTGCCCTCAAGAAATTCAGACACTATTTATTAGGCACTACATTCACAGTGATTACTGATCATCAAAGCTTTAAAATATTTGTTGAATAAGCCACAAGTCGCAAGAAGAGTATGGAGATGGTTGCTTCTCTTTCAAGAATTTGATTTTGAGATTGTATAGAGAAGCGGAAGGCAACATGTCATTGCAGATCACCTCTCTCGCATCAGACACCCAACACTCAAGCAACAAAGGGATTAGAAGATGATTTCCCAGACAGCCAAATATATAAGGTAAATGTAGCACCTATAATGGTATGATGATTTGACTCCGCTCCTAGGAAAGGGTCAATTCCGTATTGGGTCTACTCCATTGGAAAGGCGTAGACTCTTGAAAAGTAAGAATTTCATAATGGCGAAAGACACCCTCTATAGGGTTGGTCCTGATGGGATGTACAGAAAGTATCTTCACTAAGAATTTCACTAGCATATTTCAGCATTTTGGAGTGCATAATTTATCTCAGCTTTACCATGTATTAATCATAAGACATAGTACATATTTTGTTTTTCATCAGTTATTTGACACACACAACTCTGTACTGAATGTTGAATTTTTGGCATTTTCTTAGCCCTTGAAATTTATTACCATTCTAATAAAGGTTTTATCCTCTCTTTAACCTAATCTATTTTATTTTTGAGTGGGTGGGGGAGGACATTTTCATGCTGTTCTAAATTGAAGAGTTGATGAACTAGCAGTTGGTTCCAGAGTTTATCATATCATGTGAATCATACTTTTTGGATTTCATTGAAGACAAGACTCAGGTTGTACTTGAGTTATGTCCATGTAAATGAATATAGGTCCTATGCCTTTGTTTATTTGTTTACCAGTAAAACGTAGAATACAAAATTGTCATCTGTTATCCTAGTAGTCATGGCTACTTATTATAAGTGACAACATATTTTTTTAGTTGTTCCATTGATGATATGATGCATAAGAACATCAGGAACCTTGCATGTGGTCTACTTGAAAGCTTGATGCCTGCTAAGGCATAATGATTTTTGGGTAGGTAATGGGAAATTGGTGATTGTAAGTGTCATTTTTGTGGAGCTAACTAATAACCTTATCCCATTTGTGAAGAATCACTTCTTGCTGTCATCTTTGCTCCATTGCCTTCAATCCTTTTGATTAATTGTGCGGATTACTACATTCCATTTGAACATGTGTTAGAATGCAAGGGATGATGCCATACTTGAATGGCTATCCTGTTTTACTGTATTTTTTATTAGTTGGCCTTTTTATGGATAGAGCATGCAGTTGATAAAACTGCTTGGTTTTGTGTCCTGACTTCTTTATACAAATTACAGGCACTTCTATGGTTTCTGAGGTGCCTAGTGCAATCTCAATTATGAAAGAGAACCATTCATACCATAAAAATCACTTTTGATACATGTTATTAAAAGTTATAATTATAATATACTGTCATTAGAAGCAATTTTCCAAGTAGCAGCTTTTCGTGTATTTACTCCTACAGTGATATTCGTATAATTTTTCTTTTGTTTCCAAAGTTCCTTTTGTAAGGGTGGTGTTGTTATTATAATTATAATTTAATGTTTTCTTCTGCAAATCCAAGAGTTTATGGTAGTCCTTTAGTCAAGCAACACGTGTTACAGTAGCCTCACTCATTCTTCAACTCTGTGTCTTCTTGTTTGCATTCCAGAAATGTCTGATAGTGGAGTGATTGCTTTTCTGGAGAATGCAGATTCAAAGAAGGCATCCACGTATGCTGTGAAGGTAGGACTTGCTTAGATGCTAAGAGAAGGAGTTATCATGGATGTTGTCAATGCTGAACAAGCAAGGATTACAGAGGAATCTGGGGCCGTTGCAGTAATGGCTTTAGAATGTGTAACTGCAGACATCAGAGCAGAAGGTGGTGTAGCTAGGATGAGTGATCCTGGCCTCATAAAAGAAATAAAAAAGGTTGTTACGATCCCTGTAATGGCCAAAGCCAGGATTGGCCATTTTGTTGAGGCTCAAGCATGAGAAGCAATAGGTGTTGATTATATAGATGAAAATGAAGTTCTTACACTTGCTGATGATGTACATCACATCAACAAACACAATTATTGAATCCCTTTTGTATGTGGCTGTCGCAAGCTTGGAGAAGCACTGTGGCATATAGCAGAAGGGGCTGCAATGATTAGAACAAAGGGGGAGGCTGGCACAGGGACTATTGTTGAGACTGTGCAGCATGTGGGGTCTGTGATTGGAGATATATGCAAACTACAAACTCTGGATCAGGGTGAGCTTCATGCTTTTGCCACAGAGCATTTGTGCTCCTCTGGAGCTAGTAAAAGTGACCAAGCAACTTGAGCATTTGCCTGTCATCGATTTTGCAGCTAGAGGTGTTGCTACCCCAGCAGATGCTACATTAATGATGCAAATGGGATGTGACGGTGTCTTTGTAGGCTCCGACATCTTCAAAAGTGCAGTCCCTGCAGCTCGAGAAAGAGTGATTTTAAAGGCTGTTACTCATTACAATGATTCACAAATAATTGCGGAAGTGAGCTGCAACCTGGGAGACTCTATGGCTGGTCTTAATCTCTCTGACAAGTAAATTGAACGCTATGCAGATCGATCAGATTGAGGATCAGTATTTTAACTGCCTATTTACTTAATTTAAAATCGGAAAACAAAAAAGAACACTCTACAATCTGTCATTGCTCTTAAGGAAAGTGCATTAATTTAAACTTCATTTGAGAAGGGAATTTGGTTTCTTTGTGAATCTGGGGTTATTTTTGAGGCAATCATAGAACTTTATACTGTGTCATATTTCAAAACTTAAATGCAAACGCTATGTGGCTTGTTCCTGCTTGAATCATCAGATGCCAGAGAGAACTGTACTACCTACAAATTCAGTTTAGTTAACATTATATTTGTTGTCATTGCAGGGATATATAGCAGACTCGGAGGATTGTACTTTCAATTAATGCTTTCTTCTTTTTTTAACCTCCATGGCTTGCTATATCTTTCACTGATTGTGAAGATTATTTATTGGTTTTTATCATTACCAAAGTTCTAGATTGGCAATACTGGTTTGTTGGTTATTAACATCTGATCTGTCAGCGTACAGTGTGAAGCATGCCATATCTGCAAAATTATTGTGATTGTGATTTATGAATCTTATGAACTTTCTGAGTTCATATTTTGTATTGCCTCTGTCCAAGATCTATACTGTCTTAACTAATGGTGGAAGTAATAGAGAACATTGGAGAACAACGTAACCGTCAAAAGAGGGTATGTCATTTCATCATGAGAATCTTCTAACTGGAGTATCACAACAGCTTCAGTAAGATAAAGCTTGCACCTAAGACTCTGATCGAACCAACCCGCTATCTGCTGCATCGAATTCTCGAGGTCAATCTGTGTCCATATTTTATCATGTTTGTTCAATATTTGAATCCAATCATAAAGCATTTCAGGAGAAATTTGTAGAATGATGCTGCTTCTAACCGTTTCTCTCTCTCGTAATTGGGTATTAAAATATGGGCCCTCCCTTGTGATTAGGTATTAAAACGTGTGCAGATGACTCTTGTTTGACAAGTGATGAAACTAAATAGGTAAATGCTGCATATACAAGCCACTTTTTACTCTCAAACTAATCACAAATGCAGTTATATAATTGTCTCTTCCACGTCCCATAAGGGATGTTTATCTCACATGCCTCCAAACAGCAAATATTTTTTACAGATTCTGCAGATCTAAAATCAGATGGTTAAAAAATAATCTTAATTTAAACTAGTACATGATGCAACATGAACATTTAAATTTTTATGAACTTGTTCAGCTTACTTGGGAAAGAAATTTTATGAATACATGAATCCCTTGGTACTGATTTTTCTTTCCTGTTTTTGAACAAAATTGAAATATGAGAAACTCGTTGAAGGACCTATCTGATACGTTCATCACTCTGAGTTATGTTGAGACTATGCCATCCTGGAGCATGAGTACAGTTATAATTCTGAAAGGAGTCATACAAAGATACTGGACTGCAACATGTACAGTTTATTGCATTAGGAAGTAAAATAAACACTCATTTGTTTTATTGCATGTAGCAGATAATCATATATTGGCTTTGATTTAGACTTTAGCATGAACTCCAAGATTATCAAGCTTCTGTTCTCACTGGCTTCACTTGGTCCTGTAATACTCTATTAGCAGTAGGTGTAACCATTTAAGACATGCATCTAACCAGTTGAATTTTATAAGGAAATTCCAAATTGATTCTTGCAACTTTGATTATCATAAATTTTTTGAGAAATAATTAACTATCTCTCTTGCATTTCTCCAAAAAAATCCACTCAAGACAATAGAAGATATCTCTTCAGGCTTTTGAGTTTTAACAACCTTTTTCCTTGTATACTCCATAGACACAATCATAGTGCATAGTACATTATACACACACTCATCAACAAGGTTTGCAAGCATAATGAACATGTAAGCAAACCATGTTTGTGCAAGTTCTGTGAAATCCTTACTGCTGAATCTTCTAAATAGAACTAAAAACAGCTGGCTTCATAGTCACAAATGTGACGATCTTTACAGTATTTTTACTGGCTTGACCCACGCAAGTTTTCCAATATCTTCAATAACAGATCTAAGCAATGGCACGTACATCTTGTGTAGAAAATATGTGGCCATTGTTGCTCTACCAAATAGCCAGCTTTGACACAATCTGAAGCATTGTCCATGCAGACTTGCACAACATTATCAAGGCAAACATCCAAGATAGCATCTTTAAGTATCTCAAAGTTGTATTCTCCTCACTTCACCTCACATGAAGTATCCAAACATCCAAGATAGCATCTTTAAGTATCTCAAAGTTGTATTCTCCTCACTTCACCTCACATGAAGTATCCACATATCTTAAAAACATCATGCCATAGATGCAAGAAACCAAAGCATATACAATTGGTCAAAATCGTGTATAAGACCAATCATCACACACAATGGTATAAACAAAAGTATTCCACTTTTCTCTAATCTTCAAGAGGTCAACTTCAATGCATCAGGCTTCGGTGTGAAACTCTTTCTCTCTCAATCTTTGGTATGAGGGAGGCTTGAAAGAAGGCCCTACCCTCCGTATTGTTTGAAGCATTTGGATAAATTAAGGACTTCCTACGTTCCAAAAAGAAATATCCTTTCTACATATGGACATATAGACACAGATAGAAATAAATAGATAGATAGATACAAAAAATACATACATACACACACACATACATACATACATACATACATACATGCATCATACATACATACATATGTACATACGTACAGACATACATACATACATACATACATACACACATGTCACACATACATATATAGATACATAGATAAATAGAAAGAAAGATGATAGGTAGGTAGATAAATAGGTAGAAGGTAGGTAGATAGATAGATAAGATAAATACATGCATAGATACATAGATAGATAGATAAATAAACATATGGATAGGTAGGTAGGTAGATGGATAGACAAATGGATAGATCGACAGATAGGTAGGTAGATAGGTAGATAGATATATAGAAAGAGAAATAGATAAACAGACAGACAGACAGACAGACAGACAAATAGATAGATAGATAGATAGAGAGAGAGAGAGAGAGATAGATAGATAGATAGATGGATAGATAGATAGATAGATAGATAGATAGATAAATAGATAGACAAACAGAGAGACAGATAAATATATAGAAAGAAAGAAAGAAAGATAGATAGATAGATAGATAGATAGATAGATAGATAGATAGATGGATGGATGGATGGATGGATGGATGGATGGATGGATAGATAGATAGATAGATAGATAGATAGACAAATACATAGATAACTAGATAAACAGATAAAAACATAGAGAGACAGAGAGCCACGTAGACAGACATATAGATAGATAGATAGATAGATAGATAAATAGATAGGTAGATAGATAGATAGATAGATAGACAGATAGACACATAAATAGATAGATAGATAGATAGATAGATAAATAGATCCATGGATGGATGGATGGATAGATAGACAGATAGATAGATCGGTAGATAGATGGATGGATAGATAGATAGATAGATAGTGAATCGACCACGGAGTGTTTACAAATTTATCTTTTTTAACCTAATTCGAGGTCCTTTTTACTATTAAGTTTGTCCTATGACCCTTGCTTCTCCACTTTTGTTGTCCTAATTATAATCCAAGCACTTGCTAATTGTGTTTACATTCCTACCTTCTACTTCTCTTCTCTTCACTCTCTTCCTTCTCCCTTACATTCAGCCTCTCTTCTTCTCTTTTTTTTCCTCCCTTTCGGTCCATAGCACTCTTTCTCTCCTTTACTCTCACTCTACTCTTTCTTCACTCTCAATCCACTCTCACCAACTCACTAACTCTCTAAACTCACTCTCAAAGAAAAACTCAAACCCTCAAACACAAACACATTCAAACACCCACTGCACACACTCGCACACACGTACACTCAACACTCACTCATTCACACACTGTGACATGCATTCACAAACTCACACCACCCTCACATACACAAGCACACTTGTCAGTCACACACATTCACACACTCAGACAGGCACAGTCACACAGTCATGCACACTCACACACCATCCCACTTTTTCTCTCTCACACACTTCCTGTATCTCTTTCACTCTTGCACACACTCCCTTTTTCTTGTCTCGGACACCCCCTCTCCCAGTCGAGGACACATATATTCACACACTTCTCTGTTTCCCTCTCACTTTCCTTCTTTCTTTCTCACACTCTCACAATCTCACACATTATCCCACAAACTCATGCATCATCTCACAATCTCACGCTCACACTCTAGCACTCCAGCCTTTTCGATTGCACATACTAGCATTCACATTTGTTCACTCCTTTCTAACAGCTCACATAACTGACAACAACACTTCAGCCTTGCACACGTTCATGCACTCCCTTACTCTCTCACCTATACACTCTAGCTCACACACCTGCACACATAAATGAGAGCATATCTCTCTCCCGGCCTAGAGAAATGGTGCTATCAAGCATGCTTCCAGGAGTCTCGCAGGAAGGGTTGGCTCTTTGATGCACTGGTGACACCTTCCCTGATGTATGCCGCAGCTCTTTGGCCATCGGGCATCGGGCATCAGGGACGCGACCTCGCTACAGCTAGAGAGACCCCAAATCATCACGATCTCCCGCTTGCTCCGTAGCAAGCCCTCAGTCCCACACAATATCATCAGAGAAAAGCTTGTGGGCCCCCCAATGGAGATAGAGGCTATGTTTCAGCTAGTCACCTTATTCAGAGGACCAGCCAGCTCCCAGCTAGTCGGCTCACTCGGATCGCCCTCAATAGCTCCCAGTATTGGGTGGAGTCAGGACATGAGAGAGTATGGTATGCACAGGCCTCCAGACAGCTTGCAAGATATGGTATGAGGTACGATCTTCCTCCCTTGCAGTACGACTTGGCATCCCCATACTTTGACATCTCTCGATTAGAGAGGAACAGGCTGATTCGTCAGCACTTACTAAAGATACATACTAGGAGTACATGTATGACGCCATGCGAGCCTCTTCCTACAAAGAGGCACTACTAGAGAGCATTTCCTTACCGTGACGATGGATAGGTTTGTACAGAGACCTCGATACATGGAGCTATACATGACACCAGCAGAGAGAGCAGCAATCGGGCAGATCAGGGTCTCATCTCACCAATTAGAGATCCAAGCCTGAACGTGCCACATGCATACTCAGAGAGGAGAGACTATGCAGGATATGCCGAGAGGAGGTAGAGGATGAGGAACACTACACATGCAGGTGTCAGGCATATGAGGATATCAGAGATAGATACCCACAACTCGTCAGTGGACCCAGGGAGATGAGAGCCCTATTACAGACAGAGGATCAACGTTGACTGGGCTGATTTCTAGTAGAGCTAGAGTGTAGACGGACCACCCTCCTATAGCATACAGAGTCAAATCACCCCTCAGACCGAGATCACTGACTATTTCAAGCCGATCCAGCATCTAGTGTTCAAATGTTATCTAGTGTCCACCATCTAATCCTGGGATGGAAGAAGAACGAGTTCATAAGTACAAAAGAGTGGTCAAATGTTATACTACTAGCGCAGCTTGATCATGTAAATCTGGAGAATTCAGGAAGTAGCAGTTATTTTGAATGCTATATCAGATCCACAAAACCTGTGGTCAGCCGAAGTGGAAAGCATGATATTTTGTAAAATAATCGTATGATAGCCTCTTCAAAGTAGCTCTATGGTAGCCGCATTTTCATTAACTCCTTTTTAGAAAACTTTTGGAATCTCTTTTGGCAATCATGGGAAAGTAGTACCAATACTGAGGCTTTAAAACTTCAGCAGCTACTCCTCGAAAATTCAGGTGGTGCACTTCATAGAGTCCATATATCGCAGCATAGTCCGCATTATCATTTCTATCACTTCCAGCTTGAGTTGTTTTATAGAACCTCAAGTCCAGCCACAAAAGCAAGAAAGTCTTGTACACAGCTTCGTGATCCTATTTATTTGAGAGAGCCTCTAACTGCAACACATCACTCTTTCATACTCTCAAAAGTGTGAGAGCCCTCCAAGAGAAACAACTCCTTTTCTTTCGCACCAAACCTTCAGAACTTTAAGTTTTTGGCGGCTCCAAAGTCTCTGATCCTTCTTTACACGCTCTCACCAACAACAAACAAAGTACACCTCTCCCAGTTCGTTTGACTCTCAGTAGTGCCCTCCAAATCTCACAAAAGTTCCTTCAGGCTGTTGTTGGCCTTGTCTCAGATAGAACAGTCAATGTCAACTATTATTATCTTGAGACTCTTTTCCATTTCAAGATCACGTGTTGCAGACTTGAACCTTTGCATAACAAAAAGCTCCTTTCTCAAGTTCGTTAGTCTGAGTCGTCTTCCATTATCTGCAGTTTGAGAACATGAACACCTTCAGTCTAAGTTCCCAAAAGACTGCCAAACTGCCCTTGCAGCAATACTCATTCCCCAGACCAGACGAATGACCTCCAGAGGGTCCTTTGCATGACACACTTTTATCACTTTCAGAAGGTCGGGCAGATAGTGCTTCACCGAGGATAGCAGATCAATCAGTACCCTGAAACGAATGACAAATCTTGATGCACAGGAAAAAGGGAAGTCACGAAAGGAGCTTCGGCACTAATCAGTTTGCTTCCACAGCACGAGATCACAGGATCGTTCCAAACATTGAGATGTGAGGAATTTGGAGTTTGAATACATAGATGACAAAAGTCTGCAGCCCGACGTTGGTTTGCCTCCTTCCACCACTGCACACTTTCCTTCTCATTGACTGGAACCTCTCAATCTACTCTATGTCATCGAACCATGACAGTAACTAGCTGCATGCTGATTTTGCTCACTTCTTTTCACAAGTGGAGTCAGCCCGATGCAGATCAGCCATCAGCCACAATAGATCCTGTCAATGGCTTTCCTCACCATCTCCGCGGTAAAGAAAGTATATGCATGTGGACATGGCTCCGATGGATCAAGACGAGGTGGCTGGTCCGAAGCTGTATATAGAGATGTTGCATACCGGCCCCAAACCTCTCTAGAAGTAATAACTAGGGTGGGAGAGGACTCATTAAAAAATCGCCAAGGCTCCGCCGAATCCTGACTCAAAAATAATTGATATAACTCCTCTAGCCTGGCAAGGAAATCCCTCTTCTTCCGCCGTACAAGACGACGAAAGACAATATGTGACTGTATATGTGTAGTGGAGCCCATAGCAACCTCTCTTTGTAGTCTGGCTCTCAACTCTCTGCACTCCTCATCATACCAACTATTCTGGGGCATAGTCCCAGAACGTCGTCTCTGCTCTGGCTGAGTATGTGGATATGCCTCCTTGGCTGCATCATGTAGAGTCTCTGTCAAAATATGGGTAAGCTCATCGAGAGGTCGCCCTGGTATATATGTGCGTACATATAGAAACAGGTATATACTTGTATATTTATATACAGGTATATACGTGTGTATTTAAATTTTATATACAGATATATATGTCTATATTCATATGCAGATATATATGTGTATATTTATATGCACATATATTTAAATGATATATATGATTATATTTCTATACAGATATATAGGTGTATATTTATATACAGATATATACGTGTATATTTTATAGACATATATATACATGTATATACTTGTATATTTATATAAATATATATAGGTGCATATGTATATGCATACATACATACATACCCACATACACACATACATACATAGGTATATATGTGTGTGTGTGTGCGTGCGTGCGTGCGGGGGCGGGGGCGGGGGCGGGGGCGGGGGCGTGGGCGTGGGGGGGCGCGGGCGTGGGCGTGGGGGGGCGCGGGCGCGGGCGCTGGTGTGTGTGTGTGTGTGTGTGTGTGTGTGTGTTTTTATATACATATATATACGTGTATATTTATATACATATATATACATGTGTACTTATATACATATATATAAGCGGATATTTAAATTTTATATACACATATATACATTTCGTTTGAGATGGTGGTAAAGCTCTCAAGAGGTTCCAAAGTTGAATGATAATTTTGTAATTTACATGAAAATAATGGAGAGTCAAGATTAACAGACTTGACAGGTTAGCTACTAAATGGATTGCTTTATATTACAGATCTGGCAATCATTGGGTAGCCATCATTCTACTGAATATCCAAAAATGTGAAATGAAAGGCATGAGATGGTAAAGTTTTTAGCTTCACATAGTGATGTTCTACAGAAGGCAGTTACTGCTATAAGATCTAGTCTTCTATACGATTTACAAAAGCCTTGGTTTGAGGTGAATTAAAGTAGCCAAAACTAATCAATCATGGATGGGTAGACATAAATACAAGTGATATCTTGTTGATACAGTCAGGGGGTTGAGAGAGCTTCTACTAAAGTTCCTATTAATTCTCAAAGAAACAGCTTGTTTGCATTGATGATATCCTTAAATGGAAGATAAAACTCCAATGAGACTCAACAGAAACAACAAATGCACTAAAAAAGGGCTCTCTTTGGACTGTGGAATTAGGCTCACCATAATGGAAAGGAGAAACCCACATGAAGATGAAACCTTTTGGTCAAAACGTGTTTCTTCCAAAGCAGATATTCAAATCATATCTGTGATGATCACTACTCTTAAGAAGAGAGAAATTTCACAGAAATAGTGGACTAAAAATGTTCTTGTGTAGATTCCAAAAGATACAAAGTTACTTTGAAAAAACTCTTCGCAATAATCATTTGATTGGTAGAAGATTTTTTTATGTGATTACATAAGTTCCCACGTCTGCTTATGGGACCTTTAGATGTCTATCACCTTTTGGCATCTGTGAAAAAAAGAAATTCAAATATTTTTGGTAGTGTGCATGGAGATCAGAAACAATATTTTACATACTTACATTCAGATTGTCTGTAGGTAAATGTGATAATCCAAGCAGCAACCAAATGTATAGATGTTCAAGCTAGAAACAGAATGAAAAGACAGTTGAATGGAGGAAATGACTGGAGTGGAGCCTAAAGACTCTCAACAAACAGACTAATGACACAGTTGCTTCAGAATCATCGGAGGATGGGAAGAGATATGCCTCAAGTGTAGATACAGGTTGAATTCAAATATTAATAAACAATTGACAGCTTGGAGAGATACAAGAGCCAAAATTAAAGTAACACTGGCATAGGCACCTCAGCACACACAAATCAACTGGACGCTATGCAGGGTTCAAAAAAGACAATCAGCAAACAAATCTACTGTTGTTACTGTTGCTGCAAAGATTTCGAGTAATTTCAAAACTGATCCATACATTTTTCAAAGTTAGCTCCGGAATGTACATTTCTCAAGGAACCTATGATAATCAAAGCTCCTAGAATCAATTTGGAATTTCCTAATAACTCCAGCTCTGCTTAGATGCATGTCTCAAATGGTTACACCTACAAAGAGTATTACAGGACCGAGTGAAGCCAGTGAAAACAGAAGCTTCATAAATCTTGGACTTCATGCTAAGGTCTAAATCAAACCAATATATGATTATCTACTACATGGAGTTAAACAAATTAGCGTTTGTTTCAATCCCCAGTGCATTAAACTGTACACGTTGCAGTCCAGTATCTTTGTACGACCCCTTTCAGAATTATAACTGTACTTATGCTCCAGGATTTTTCAAAAAAGACTCATTTGCACACGTTTTAATACCCAATTTCAAGACATGCGCACATTTTTCATCCCAATTACAAGAGTAAGAAACGGTTAGAAGAAGCAACATTCTACAAATCCCTCTAAGAGTGCTCTATGATTTGATTCAAAGAGTGAACAAACATGATAAAATACAGACACAAAATAAGCTCGAGAATTTGATGCAGCAGATAATGGGTTGGTTTGATCAGAGTCATAGGAGAGAGGTCTATCTTACTGAAGCTTTTGTGATACTCCAGTTTGAAGATTCTCATAATGAAATGACATACCCTCATTGAAGCTTACATTGTTCTCTACTACATCCACCATTACTTAAAACAGCAGGGATCATGGATAAAGCTAATACATAATATGAACTCAGAGAAAGTTCAAAGATTCATAAAATAATTGCAATCTTTTTGCAGAAGTGACATACTTCACACTGCACACTGAAAGATCAGATGAAAACTAACCAACAAACCAGTATTGCCAATCAAGAACTTCGGTAATGATAAAAAACAATAAACAATCTTCACAATCACTGAAAGACATAGCAAGACATGGGAGTTGGAAAAAAAAGCAAACATTGATTGAACGCATCCTTTGAGTACCCTATATATCACTGCAATGACAACAAATATAATGTTAACCAAACTAAAATTGGAAATAGTATAATTCTCTCCAGCATCTGATAATTCCAACAAGGACAAACCACATAACGGATGCATATAAGTTCTGAAATATATGACACTGTGTAAAGTTCTATGATTGCCTCAAAGATGATCCCAGGTTCACAAAGAAACAAAATTCCCTTCTCAATTGAAGTCTAAATCAATGCACTTCCCTTAAGAGCAATGGCATTTTGTAGAATGTTATTTTTTGTTTCCCAATTTTGAATTAAGTAAATAGGCAATTGAAAACTGATCCTCAATCCGACCGATCTGCATAGCGTTCAATTTCCTTGTCGGAGAGATTAAGACCAGCCATACAGTCTCCCAGGTTGCAGCTCACTTCAGCAATTATTTGTGAATCATTGTAATGAGTGACAGCCTTCACAATCGCTCTTGCCCGAGCTGCAGGGTCTGCACTTTTGAAGATGCCAGAGCCTACAAAGACACCATCACATCCCATTTGCATCATTAATGCAGCATCCGCTGGGGTAGCAACACCTCCGGCTGCAAAATTGACGACCGGCAAACGTCCAAGTTGCTTGGTCACTTTTACTAGCTCCAGAGGAGCACAATGCTGTTTGGCAAAAGCATGAAGCTCATCCTGATCCAGAGTTTGTAGTTTGCGTATGTCTCCAAGCACAGACCGCACATGCCGCACAGCCTCAACAATATTCCCTGTGCCAGCCTCTCCCTTTGTTCTAATCATTGCAGCCCCTTCTGCTATACGCCGTAGTGCTTCTCCAAGGTTGCGACAGCCACATACAAAAGGGATTCGATAATTGTGTTTGTTGATGTGATGCACATCATCAGCAGGTGTAAGAACTTCACTTTCGTCTATAAAATCAACACCTATTGCTTCTAATACTTGAGCCTCAACAAAATGGCCAATCCTGGCTTTGGCCATTACAGGGATGGTAACAGCCTTTTTTATTTCTTTTATGAGGCCAGGATCACTCATCCTAGCTACACCACCTTCTGCTCTGATGTCTGCAGGTACACGTTCTAAAGCCATTACTGCAACAGCCCCAGCTTCCTCTGCAATCCTTGCTTGTTCAGCGTTGACAACATCCATTATAACTCCTCCTCTTAGCATCTGTGCAAGTCCTACCTTCACAGCATACGTGGAAGCCTTCTTGGAATCCGCATTCTCCAGCAAAGCAATCACTCCACCACCAGACATTTCTGGAATGCAAACAAAAAGATGCCGAGTTAAAAATGAGTGAGGACTACCATAAACTCTTAGATTTGCAGAAGAAAACATTAAATTATGATTATAATATTAAGAACACTCTTATTATTTATATAAAGAAACTTGGAAACAAATAGAAAATTATATGAACATAACTGTAGGGGTTCATATATTAAAGCTGCTGCTTGGAAAATATCACTTTTAATGACATGTATACGATAAATATCACTTTTAATGACATGTGTTGAAAGAAAGTGATATTTATGATATGAATAATTATTTTTCTTTCATAATTATGATTGCACTAGGCACCTAAGAAAGCATACAAGTGCCTGAAATTCGTATAAAGAAGTCGGGACACAAAACTAAGCATTTTTATCAACTGCACACTCTATCCATTAAAATGCCAGCTAAAAGAAAATACAGTAAAACAGGATAGCCACTCAAGTAAAATCCTGGCATCATCCCTTGCATTCTAACAAATGTTCGAATAAAATATACTAATGCACACAATCAATGAAACCGATCAAAGGCAATGGAGCAAAGATGACAGCAAGAAGTGATACTTCACAATTTGTATAAGTTTATTAGTTAGCTCCACAAAAATGACACTTACAATCACCAATTTCCCATTACTTAGCAAAAAATCATTATCCGTTAGCATGCATCAAGCTTTCAAGTAGACCACATGCAAGGTTTCTGATGTTTTTATGCATTATATCATCAACAGAACAACTAAAAAATATGTTGTAACTTATAATAGGTAGCCATGACTACTAAGATAACAGATGACAATTTTGTCCTTCTATGTCTTACTGGTGAACATGATAATCAAAGGCATAGGACCTATACTCATTTACAAGGACAAAACTCAAGTACAACCTGAGTCTTGTCAACCAAATCCAAAAAGTATGATTCGCATGATATGATAAACTCTGGGAGCAACTAGTAGTTCATGAGCTCTTCAATTTAGAGCAGCATGTAAATATTCTCCCCCACCCACTCAAAAATAAAATAGATTAGGTTAAAGAGAGAATAAAACTTTTATTAGAATGGTAATAAATTTTGAGGCTCAAAAAATGGCAGAAATTCAACATTCAGTACACAGTACTCAGTGTCAAATAACTAATGAAAAATGAAATATGTACTATGTATTATGATAAAGACATGGTAAAGTTGAGATAACTTAAGCACTCCAAAATGAGGAAAATAAATTAGTGAAACTCTTAGGAAAATATCTTTTGATCTGCTTATTAAAGAAGCCAGAGGATAAAGACATATGCCTAGGGTCTTTGAGGAGCGTTTATTATCACATTAAAGCAATCCCTGTAGTGACTACGGTCTAATAATGACCACTGGCTCTTAATGCAATCAGGACACTAAAAAATTACAAGAATTGTGATCGGTAGGTGAAGGCTTACCTAGAGTACATAGAAGGATAAGAATTAATCATAGTGAATTCTCATGTTCCTTGAATCAAGAGCAGCAGTTGCTAAGCGCCCCATCCAGAGAGGCCCTGAAGACTAATACATCATCATAATTGTAAATTTCTGAATGCATAATTTTGTAGTCTAACATCTTTGGTAAGGAAAGGGTCAGCATTCTTTACAAAATAAACAGGAGACTCGAACTAGAGTAGCAATTCCCCCCTACTCTATCTAACGATAGAGTGAGAGGCTCAATTCCAAATTTAGAGATTAAGAGGAAAAGAATCAATGAGGTGGGAGGTACTTGTGTTGCTAGAGACAAGTCTCAAGAGAAAGAAAAAAGATTTGATAACAATATGTCAAAGGGCCAAAGCAAAGGGAGATATAAGAAGATCAATATTGCATGCTATCATTGTGGGAGAAAAGGGCATAAAAAGCCAGATTGCAAGTACTTCAAGGAGGAGTTAAAGAGGAAGAAAGAGATGCAAATCAAAAAGGAGGGAAAGGAGGAAGACAAGACAAAGAAATAATCCCTAAAGGTTGAAAAGACTAATATTTCCTTCAATGTTTTCATCATAGAGCTTTTAAATAATGAAGACATTCTTGCGGCGATCAACATTGATCATGATCTACATATAACCACGCAAGATCCTACTGATGCATGCCTTACTACATAAGGTGAAGTAGCAAATACATAGATTGTGGATTTTGGAGCATCCTTTCATGTAACATGTTACACCATACAAGGATGCCTTTGTCTCTAGGAGACAAGGTCACACTGGGAAGTTTTATTTAAGAAACAACTATGCATGTAATGTTCAAGGCAAAGAAACCATGCACTTGGTACCCAAGGTGGACAAAAGCTACTTCTACATGATGTAAGGTATATTCTAGGCATCAAAAAGTGTCTTCTTTCAGCTGGTCACCTTGAATGTTCAAGATATCACACTACCTTTGGAGGAGGGACGTGGAAACTACACGAGGGATCAAAGTTGATTACCAAAGAGAACAAGAAAGCTACACTGTTATTTGCAAAGTAAATGTCTTGGTCTATCAAACATCAATTCACATATGAAGATATAGCACAAAAGACTTGGACACATGAGTTGGAAAGGAATAGAGATACTTTCCTCCCTTGGCAAAGTTGATGTATGAATCCTGCAATGATTGTGTACTTGGAACACAAGTGAAACCACCATACCGTATCTCCACATCAAAGAGGAAGGAATGCAAGTTAGATCTAGTACACTCAGATATTTGATCTATACCTATAAAGAGTTATGGTGGTATGCAAAACTTTGTTACATTTGTTGATGATGCATCTAGGAAGTTATGGGCTTACTCTTCTAAATATTCGAAATTTTTAGGAAATGGTATGCATATGTACGTAATGAGACAGGCTAAAAATTTAAGGCATTAAGGGCATTCAACAGATAACGGGTAAATAAGGAATTTGAGAATTTTTGTGCAAAGGAGGGTATCAACTTTCGACCCTTACAAGCCTTCATCCAATGGGGCAGCTGAAAGAGAGAGTTACACATTGTATGAAAGGATCCGTTGCATGTTGTCCACTACTAACCTCCCTCGAGGGTTTTGGGGAGAAGCACTTAAAACCATAATCCATGTTCGCAACAGATCTCCTAATTGTTCTATAGATAGTGACTTGCAAGCCGACTTCTAAGTTCTCATGACCACTTGCATGTCTTTGATTGTGAATCCCATATGCACATTTCATTAGAAAAGAGGATTAAGTTAGATATGAAATCCATCAAAGGGATCTTCATGGTATGGAGATGCAAGAGCCCTCTTCACATGACCACTTAAGTGTTTTCGGCTGTGATGCATATGTGCACATACCATGAAAAAAGAGGACAAAGTTGGATATGAAATCCGTCAAAGCAATCCTTGTGGCATGGACATGCAAGAGAAAAGGGATATAAGGTTTGGGATCGAGTGTCAAAAAAGATTATTCACAATGATGCTGTCTTCACTAAATCAAAATTTTCAAGTAATGGAGGTGATCATGAGAAGAAAACAATCAAGTTCAAGGAGAACTAACCAACAACAACAACAACTGAACATGAAGAAAACGAACCTAGCATATTTGAGCAAGAAGAATATGGACACCAAAATGATGATTTAGGTGATGGGATGAGGGTTGAATGTCGGCACCGTGCTCAAGGGAAGCAAGCTAAAAACAGAGAATTTCAGCCCTAATGATGGAGAGATACAAGCAAACCTTAATCAATGTGTAAGTCTTAAGAAGATCCACGAGAATCAGAAGGGTACCAGATAGGTATACTTCTACCCTTGACTTTGTTATGTTGACAAATGAAGGAGAGATTTTTACCTTTAAAGAAGCTAAGTCTTGTGCATTACACAAAAAATTGGTGTTCCGCATGCAAGAGAAAATGAAAGAACTACGAGAAAACTACTTTACCTTTAAAGAAGCTCGGTCTTTTGCATTACACAAGAAATTGGAGCTCTACATGCAAGAGGAATTGAAACGACTACAAAAAAACCACACTTGGGATTTCATACCTTTATCTAAAGGTAAGAAAGTGATTCCAAACATGTAAGTTTATAAGATCAAGAATGTGGATGGCCAACCAAAGTACAAGACAAGATTAGTAGCCATAGGGTATACACAAAAGGAAGGAATAGATTTTCAAGAAGTCTTCTCTCCAATGGTGAAGATGCCTACCATACACACGTTGCGGTTGTCACCAAAAAAGATTTTAAGCTAGTTCCTATGGATGTAGAGATGGTTTCTTGCATGAAATACAAAGAAAGAGATCTACATGCAACAACCAAAAGGATTCAAGGAGCATGACAATAAGGATTATGTGTGGAAGCTCAGAAGAAGCTTATATGGGCTTCAACAACAACCTAGACGATGGTATAAAAGGTTTGATTCCTTCATGCTCTCACATGATTTAAAGAGAAGTGAAGCTCACCATTGCTTGTATACAAAACAATTGGCTTATGGCAGCCTGATAATCTTGATATTATATGTACATAACATGCTTTTAGCAAAGAAAACTATCCATGCCTTATCATAGTTGAAAACATACTTGAAATCAGAATTTTCCATGGAGTGTTTGGGATCAACAAAAAATATTATGGGAATGCAAATTATGAGCATAGTGAAAAAGAATCGTACGATTTTTTCCAAATAAAAATCGTTTAAATCACCCCCACGATTTAAATCGCAGGAAGCGATTTTTATGGCAAAAGTTCACCATTTTTTAGTTCATAAAGTTGAAAAACTTAGCCACTTGTGACATTCAAATTTCAGATTCGACTTTTGACTCTTGAGCTTCAAGCATGCAATCCATCATCCATTATAGTCTATAGAGAGAGAGAGAGTAACCACCGTCTACCCTTGAGAGAGAGAGAGAGAGAGTTCAGCCTATCCTTTTCAATTTTTATCCTTTGAGTTTTATCATCATGGGAAAAACTCCTAATGGTATTCGAAGCCATGTGAAAGAGCTTGGCAAGAATACATGTCAATGCAAATATTGCATGGGAATTTACACAGGCACCACATCTCGTATCAAGGCTCATCTTTCTTTGCTTAAAAGGTAGAGGCATTGGAAAATGCACTTCTATTCTTCCAAGGATTGTTAAGGAGCTAACTGCTCAGCAATTGAGTGAAGGGGTGGGTAAAATGCCATTTGGTTCATCTTCATTGTAATTTGTCACATAACAATGAGGAACAAACCAATCCCATTCATGCCGTTGATTATACCCCTAGTGTATCCAAAAGGCAACACATTGAGAACATTAGCTAAGTGAGCATCTCTGTGGATGTTAGACCCAAGATTCCAGAGAGTAATATATTTTTGAAAGGTAGTATGAGGGATCGAATACAAAAACAATCAATGAATGAAGCAACTGGAGAAATAACCAAGCTCTTCATTGAATGTGGTATCCCATTCAATGTGGCAAACACGTGTGCATGGAAGAGGGCCATGAAAGCTGTGAGTAGGATTGGATATCCTTGGGTGGGTCCATCAGGACAAGTCTTACATACCTCTCAGCTCTCCAAACATAAAACATTACTTGAAACAGAGATGTTATCATTAAGGAACTCATAGGAAAAGTATGGCTCCTCTATTCTATGTGATGGTTGGTCAAACATGAGAATTATGAATGTTTACAAAATTCTTGTTTCTTCATGCAAGGGCACAATGTTCTTACATGCCATACTTGCACATGCACCTCACACAATGGTTACCGACCAGTTCATATTTTCCCATGTGCAAAAAGCCATTGAGGATATGGGGAGTGAAAATGTGGTGCAAGTTGTGACCCATAATGGGTGTAACTGTGTGTCCATGGGGCGTATGGTTGAGGATATGTATCCTAAAATCAACTAGACACCTCGTGCATCACATAGCTTAAATCTACTAATAGAAGACATAGGGGGATTCCATGGATAAGATCCATCCGAGATAAAGTTAAATTCATAGCGAAGTTTCCCACTCGCCGTCCAAAAGTCCTAAACATTATCTGTGCTCTCTCCTCCTTAGATTTCTAAAGAACTTCTCACCCATTTTTCTTACATGTACATAGTCCTTGATAGAGCCTTGAGAGTGAGGAAGGGTTTTTTGCGCACATGTGTTTAAGAAGAATGTTATAAGTTATCGAAAGTTAGAGCAAGAAATTCTCTCTTCACAAAGTTTCCATCGCTTGTCATGAGAGAGGAAGATCTTTGGGTGAAGGGAGAGATATTGGTAGCTACTATCCAGCGTGTATACATTGTGCCTTGCATTATAAATATGGAGGATAGGACTCTTGGCCTTGCATATGAGTACATCAACCATATACAAGATTGCATCTAATGAGTCGATGGACTTTTAGAGACAAGTTTATTGCAATTTGATACTTTTTTTAATTTTTTATATTACATATATGATGTATATGATGTATGATTATTGATAATCGGTTACATATGTTTTATAATTTTTTTAATAGAAAGAAGGATTCATATGATGTTGTCCAGATTCGATGGAATTGGTTTCGTAAACCAATCCGTGCAGATGCTCATATTCTTCACCCGCAGTGGAGAAATGAGGAGCAATGCACAAACGAGATTCTTGAGGATAGCTTGATTGAGTACATCTCAATCAAAGGATGAGAGAGTACGGTTTCATAGCATAGACAGATATTTTGGACAACCTACGACACAACTATGAGAGAGTGAACTTTCTCCTATCACATGGTGGGAGAAATATGGAGTTAGTACTCCTTTATTGGTAAGTGTTTCTTTAATAAATATTTCATAATAATATCATGACTCGTTACTCAAGTCTCATTATCAAAGAATCAAGTCTAATTAATTTTAGTACGTACGAATTGCAAAGAAAACTTGCCTTACAGATACTTTCACAAGATTGTAGAGTACAAGACCTACAAAGAGGAATTGGAGCACATGGGCTCTATTCCACACGAAAAAGAAGAATAGATTGAGCCCAGTGCAACTTGAGACGTTCGTGTATTGCCATTGCGATCTCAAGTTTTTAGAAACTAAAGGACATAACATTGCTCCTTTATAGGTAAATATATTCTCTAACATTTAGTCATGCATTTAAATTTTTTTTGTATTTAGTAAACTCTAATCTATAATTTTGCAAATTTTAAATTACAAGTGATGTGGATTCTATTGATATCAGCCTTGCCAAAGATATCTCCCAAATCCCTCAAGAGGGGAGAGAGATCTTTGTCACGCTTGCAATAGAGTTTCATGGACACAAAGGAAACCATCTTAAACCTTATATTCCATGTTACTTTCCATATCTCATTATTGGCTCAAATTTTGGAGAAACTAATGCTTCCATTGCATCCAGAACGTGCAAAAACCCCAAGATCGACCGTCTATTTGCTGAATTCTGATACCGGAGGTCCTGTTACAAGTTGATGACATCATGATGACATCATCACGTCCTAACCGCCATATAGCACCGCCTTTGAACACCTATACAAAGAGGGGTTGGCCACATTCATTCTCACTCTTGCCAATACCAGTCTTGGGAGCTCAAGGAGTCATGACCGCCAAGTAAGTACTCTTCAAGTTCCAGTTCTAGTTCTTGTCTTGTTCCTTGTTCTAGTCTAGTTCTTGGACATCCCATCTTGTCCCCTTGTAATCTCGTACTACGAGATCCTGTCGAGTTCTTTCTTGTATCTAGTTCATCTCCCAAAAGGGAGTTCTTGTAATCCAGATATCTTGTCTCATACTTACGATCCCGGGTTGTGGGATCTCCTGTATCATCTCTCGTCTAGTTTTCCATACCTATTGGTCCCGGGTCGTGGGACGTCTTGTATCGGTTACATCTTCTTGTATTATTTTCCCTATGTGGGTGTTCTTGTAATCAAAAGTGTATTTCGGAAATCTTGTCTACTATAGTCAGAGAGCACAATCTAGTGCTCCCCTGACATTTTGGCAAGACTCCCTCGTCTAGACCAAGAACCATGGAGATTATTCGAGAAGAATTTTTTTATGCACTTAAAGTAATTCAACAACAAGTCCAAGAAATACGAGAGAACCAACAAAGGATTCAACAACAGCGTATTCAAGATGTAATCATAGAACTTCAAAGGCAAATCCAACAGCTGCAGATCATTGTAAGTCAATCTTCTTCAAGTACCCCCATGACAACTAACATGAAGAAAAGTCCAAAAGTGAGCATGCCTGAGAAATTTGATGGGACACAATCAAAGTTTCAAGGATTTGTGCAACAAGTGAAGCTATTCATAAGGATGCAACTAGACAGGTACCCAGATGATGCTTCTCAAGTAGGACTCATAGGAACTCTATTATGTGGTCCTGCTCTTTCATGGTTTGCACCTATCCTTGAGAAGGATATGGATATTTTACATGATTTCAAGGCCTTTATTCAAGAGTTCACATCTTCATTTGGAGATACCAATTGTTCACGTGTTGCTGAAACAAAGCTAAGGAAGCTACATCAAGGAAATAGGCCTGCATCTACCTATGCATCAGAATTCAGACAAATCATTTGTGATCTCACATGGCACGAGGATTATTTTATCAACCAATTTCGATGGGGCTTATGTGATGATGTCAAGGACCTCATGTTAACCGTGCCCAAGGTAAATACTTTGAATGAATTCATGAATCAAGCAATTGAGTGTGACAATAGGTTGTTTGAGAGAAAGCAAGAGAAGAAGATTTCTATTCACGATCGAGAATACAAGTTTACCTCAGTTCCTCAACAACACATGTTGGAAGAATCTCAACCAAAATCCATGCAGTTGGATAACATTAGGGTAAGACGACTTACACCAAAGGAAAGAAAACATCGGAAAGACAATGGATTATGCTTTTATTGTGGAGATCATGATCATATGGTATTCAAATGTCCAAAGAAGAAGAAGCAAGTTGGAATTAGGACTTCTACAATCACCATCCCACATCAGAAGGATCATCATCAGATTCAAAAGAGGAGTATTACTCACCATGAGAATCATGGCCTTGATTCTGCACCTAGATATACTACAAACCCTTTCCACTTTCATCATGGATATCCATCATCATCATGTTCCAGTACCACATGCCAAGAGCTCTACAAAGACCAAGAGCTATGAAGATTCAAATTCTAGAAGATCTCATAGTCACATAGCCGCTCCTCGTGGAACTCGTCGCTTGAGGGGGAGGTGATGTCATGGATACAAAGGAAACCATCTTAAACCTTATATTCCATGTTACTTTCCATATCTCATTATTGGCTCAGATTTTGGAGAAACTAATGCTTCCATTGCGTCCAGAACGTGAATTACAAGTCGATGGCATCATGATGATATCATGAGGTCCTAACTGCCATATAGCACCGCCTTTGAACACCTATATAAGGAGAGGTTGGCCACATTCATTCTCACTCTTGCCAATACCAGTCTTGGGAGCTCAAGGAGTCATGACCGCCAAGTAAGTACTCTTCAAGTTCCACTTCGTCGAGTTCTTTCTTATATCTAGTTCATCTCCCAGAAGGGAGTTCTTGTAATCCAGATATCTTGTCTCATACTTACGATCCCGGGTTGTGGGATCTCCTGTATCATCTTTAGTCCAGTTTTCCATACCTATTGGTCCCGGGTTGTGGGACATCTTGTATCGGTTACATCTTCTTGTATTATTTTCCCTATGTGGGTGTTCTTGTAATCAAAAGTGTATTTCGGAAATCTTGTCTACTATAGTCAGAGAGCACAATCTAGTGCTCCCCTGACATAGAGTATGAGAGACATGTGCGTCAGACTCGTGGCCTCACTGGAAAGGATAGACCTCACATAGGTATAAAGGTTAAACTATAATATATAGATAATAATATTTTTCATTCTACATTCTAGTTTCTAAATTCTAATATATTTTCCAATAGCTAGTGACATTGATGTATATCTTTTCCTTTTCATGTAATGAAACATCATTGATCACTATCTCATTTATGTTGTGAATTGCAATATGGATATGAAGTTCATGATCTATCATTCATTTAAGTTCTATGATGTATGTACTACAATATCATGTGTCACGACTCAATGCTCATGACTCAAAAAATTCCTTGATTGCTTTTCATACTAGCAATAACCACAAAAAATCTTTTTAGTCTCCTAAGAATTCAACTTGTCATAAGGAGATTAGAATTCAAGTCCTTTTTGACTCATATGTGCCCATCTTCTTTGCCATAATTCCAAGCAAGATTCAACATATGCAACAACAATAAGCTTGTTGAGCAAGACTTTGCAAGCAAGCAATACAAAGTTTCTTTCTTTAAACCTTTGACAAACAACCTTAACCATTTTTTTTAACTTTCATGCACTAGCATGAGTCTATCTTGTAGAGCTTGAAGAGAGCTTTCTAATGGTATATGACATGAAGTCATCAAAGATCAGATTTGGGAGAAAACCCTAACCCTAATTTTCCGCTGATTTAGGGTTTTTACCTCATTTGATAGCTCTTAGCATGGAGGTTTGTCTTCAGTTTATTCATCAGGTGGTCAGAGATGTGAAAAAGCAAGCGACAAGCAATATTTAGCGATTAAATTAAAATAAAGCAAAAGCAATTAAAAATAGCGATGAGTTTTTAATAAAACTAGCAATTCCAAATTTGGTCGCAAAAAAAGCTGCTTTATGCTTTATTTTTACATGGAATTGCTAGGAGTCATGGTGGCCTATCTAAGAAGGCACTTGGTCACTTATTTGGACATCCCAACGCAAACCAACGCGAAATTCTGGTGGTGCTCTAGCACTCATGGGACAGCCATGGTGCACTTTGTGAAGCAATGTTGAGGAGCAACCATAGTTGCTATTCGTACGCGTACGAATATGTCCGTACGTATTTTTTATAGGGTACCGTACGGTACGTATTCGTACGTGTTCGTACGATTTTTTTTCCGAAAAAAAAAAAGACCTAAAGTTTTTCGTTCGGTTCACTTTTGTTAACTTCAAAGTCTTGCGCTTTCGGGTATTTTCTGCAGCCGCTCGCTCTAGCCTCTCTCAAGCTCTATCTCAAGCTCTATCAAGCTTTCTCAAGCTCGCTTCAAACCTTTCTCTTCTAGTTCAGTTTAACCTTTCTCTAAGCAACATGGTGAGAGAAAAGCATGAGGCTTTTGATCTCCATTGTGTTGGGGTGGAGAAAGACACAAAGAAGTCCAATTCCCATCATTGGACTTGCAAATATTGTGGCAAGCGATACACAAGCGGGGCCACAAGGCTACTTCAACACATAAGCAAGCTTGGAGGGCAAGTGGCCGCATGCAAGGAAATTCCCGATCATATTGCATCCGAGATTAGGCAAAAAATGATGGGATCTCCTAGCACATTACGTACATCGGTAAGAGGATATGCAAGCCATTCTTCTCGTGCAACGGTCTCTACTTCTTCACATGAAGAGGAGTCACATTTTCATGACTCAAATGTTGGTTCATCCTCACAATCACCATTACAAAGGGAGTCACAATCAATGAGGCAAAGTGGATTAGGGCAAGCTCCCGGGCATGTAAGGTCCTCTCTCACATGGATCAAAGAGAAACAAAAGATAGCCGACATAGAGATTGCAAGAACGGTAATTATGGAAAATCTCTCATTTAATCTTCTTAATTCAAACCAATGGAAGACTATGGTGAAAGCAATTAGTGAAGTGGGTCATGCCAAGGATGGAGTGGACCTAGCTACTCCGATATGAGGACAACCAAGATTGATGAGGAGAAGAAAAGAATAGATCTCTTACTTGCCCCTATGCGTGAGAAATGGTTTAGGTATGGATGCACTATCCTCTCGGATGGATGGAGAGATAGAAAAAATAGAGGCATAATTAATATTCTTGTGTCATGCCCTATTGGTACTTTTTTCCTACGTGCCATTGAGGTTGGAAAGAAGGGAAAGAAGACAACCGGAGTGTTCATCTATCGGCATATCAAGAAGGCCATTGAAGAAGTAAGTTTTAAATTTTTATTTTATTTTAATTTCATTTTGATATTTTGACACTAATTTATGGATTTTATGCATAGGTGGGTTCATCAAATGTAGTGCAAGTTGTCACCGATAATGCAAGCAATTGTAGGCATATGGGGCAGCTTTTGGAGGGTGAGTATCCACATATTGTGTGGACTCCATGTGCAACTCATTGTCTTGATTTGCTCATGGAGGATATTGGAAAGCTAACATGGGTGAAAGCTTGCACACTACAAGCCTCGAACATAGTTACATTTTTCACACAAAAAGTGAAAGTGTTGGCTATGTTTAGAGAGCATAGCAAGCTTGAAATAAAGAAGCCCGCCACCACACGCTTTGCATACATGTGGATTGTCCTTTCAAGGTTGCTTGAAGTGAAAGTGCCTCTACGACAAACGGTGGTATCTACCTTTTGGATCGAGTGGGACGAGAGCACATCGGAGGAGTCAAAAAGCATGCAAAGGTTATGTTTGGATGAGAGCTTTTGGGATGGTGTGAGAGCTATTTTAGGTGTCATAACACCTATCTACAAAGCTCTACGCATGACGGATTGTGAAGGTGCTGCTCTCGGTCTTCTCATCCATATCATGAGAAGAGCTATGCAAGAGATAAGGGAATGCACTCTTGTCACCGAGGAGCAAAGAGATGAAGTACTTGAGGTAAGAAATTTTGATAAATTATGCTTTATCAATTATACCACGATTCACATTAATCATTAATCATTATACATATCATAAATGTATTTAACATTTGTATTTGGTATTTATGTGCAAATTGCAATTTGAATTTTGCATGTAATGATTGAAATTGCAAATTGCAATCATGCATACATGATGTATCATGTAATCATCATGCATCATGCATGCATGCATGATGCAATGAGATATATATCTCACATGTGGCATGTGTATTATAATTTTCACCTCATTATTAAATTTTAATATTTAACCCTCTTTCTTTTTTTTTAGGCAACAATGAGAAGATGGACATGGATGCATCGGCCTATCCATGGGTTTGCAGGTTTATTGCATCCGGCATTCAAAAGCACCCGATTATGTGATGATGTGGAGTTATTATCGGATCGTCTTCAATATATGTCACGTGTAGTTCCCACACATCTACATAATGACATGTTGGAGCAAATTAATTGTTATATGGATGAGAGGGGAAATCCTTCCTTTCTTTTTCCTACATGTTGGGATAGAGAATCAATGGTAAAACCACTCTTTTGGTGGCAAAATTTTGGTTTTGCATTCACTACATTATTCACATATGCTCTTAAAGTGTTATCTCAAGATTGCTCATCCGGTGCATGTGAGAGAAATTGGAGTGCTTTCTCTCTCATCCACACAAAGGTGAGGAATAGACTTAGTCCTCATCAAATGGAAAAGTTAATATATTGTCGTACAAATCTTAAGATGCTGCAAAATATCCCTAACATGGAGACTCTCAAACAAGTAAGTAGCTTTATCATTTGCTGCTTGCATAAAATTTCAGCTTTCAATGTTGTAGGCTTCCGTGTTATGCTAATTCATGTTTTGATTCTCTTTTTTGTTTAGGTGAATGTCGACAAATTTTGGCCTTCCGTGAAAGACACTCCTCTTCCATCACATGATGTGCCTCAAGATGAGGAAGAGCTTCTTTTTGCCGATCTATATAGAGAGCTTTGCTCTATAGATGTGAGGCAAACAAGGGGCCCTAGCAGAGGAAGGGTCAGAGGAGTCCGTGGTCGCGGGAAGGGATTGATTATCCGGCGTGCATCAACCACTTCACACGGGGATGGAGCTAGCACTAGTCGAGCACCGGCTAGTACATACACGAGGAGGCAGAGGAGTACATTATCATCGCTGCAGCAGCTTCCACTATCCCCGCGTTTTGATGATGAGGGGAACCTTGTCAGTGATCCTCCCACACCACCATCATCTACTTATGAGATGACATCATCGGATTCTCTTGATTTGAATTCTGATGATAGTGATATTGATGAGATGGATGATGAGTGATTGATGTCACTTTATTGACACTTTATTGACATTGGACATTATGATGATTGATGATGTTTTTCATTGGCTTTTAGTTTTTTAGTATTTACTATTTATCACTCTAGACTTGTGACTTATCATCTTGTTATTTCATGTATTCTTGGTGATGATTCATGAATCACGATGATCATGTTTGAAACTTTGATATGATTTGAAGCTAGATTTATCATTTTGGTATGATGGTATCATGTAGAATCTAGATGTATGTAGTATGTACATGTGTCATGAATGAAGTTTGAAAATTGATAGCATGATTTTTGTTTTTAACATAAATCATAAATGATAGTACTAACTTCTAAGTTCTAAGTTTTAACTTCTAAGTAGATATTGATACATCCAATTCCCCGATATGACGACAATATCCCACATGATTAAATATAGCTAAATGAAGTTTTTTACCTTTATTTTGATGTATGTTATTCATAAACATGATGTTTATCATCTCAAATATAAAATATATTATTTTCAGCCAAAAAAAAAATCGTACCTTATGAACGTACGAATATCGTACGGGAAGCCCCAAATCTTAGGGTACGTACGTAGTACCGTACTAATACGTACGGTACGAACCGTACGGATCGTACCTTACTAACTATGGGAGCAACCATGGAGTTCTTCTTGGAGAAGAGTGTGCTCACACTCTTGTTTGTAGAGAGCAACTTGGTGGTTTGGATCAGCCATCTACATTATGTATTTACAGATTGTCTTCTACATGAAGATTTTGGTGTACTTCAAAGACAATGGATGGAGCTTAACATAAGATTGCATCTTATGTTAATTATTCAGGTGCATATGCTCTTTATGCACACAGGTACTACTTGGAGCTTATGGAGGCAGTGGCATCCATATCTGGAGGAGACCTATTCAGCATACATAAAGGAGAATCAATACATGCATGCTACATGCATTCAGATGAGGTGTCAAAGAAGATGTTTCCATATGAGAGTGAGGATTTCTGTCAGCAACATGTTAGCATTCTATGCTAAGTCTATAAGTATGTGATCTTTCACACACACATCTGATCTAGGAACTTCCATAGCCTAAAATCAGATTAAAGTTTGCTGAATATCAGTTTCAAACTGATCTTTCCTCTTTCAGTCACTCATATACACTCTTCTACAACTTGCCAGGTCATACATCTCATACGTATTCAGATTTCTGTCCCTACATTTGAATATTCTTGTAAATTCTGTACATACACTCTTCCACCTATTTCTGTTCACATAGAGTGGTTGAGATTTTGACTCCCACATTGTAAATTGACATTTGTATATATGATGGTGTGAGTAAGCAGTGGCTTGCGTAACACTTTGAACATGTCTAATCTCTCTCTATCTTTGCGTCATCATTGTACGATTAAGTGTGGTATGTTCATGTTTGTCAATATTGGAAGATACTAAAATGTATGTTGTAGATCCTGGAAACCTGTGGGACCTATGAAATTAGTTATGGGCCTACCTAATTTCCAACACATTCGGTTCTAGAGATGTGTGTAGTGTGTACCGAAAATTTCGATGCATGCTCGTACTTTTTTTTGCCTTTTAAAAAAACCCAAATGCCCGTTTGGGCTTCCATAATCCATTCACTTGTATCCTCTTAGTGCTCTTAGATCTACCCTCTACCCATGCCCTCCTTGGGACTAACCCCTTGAGGATAACCTCTTGAGGCTTCACCCCTTAAGGCTCACCCCTTACTTCAACCTTTTGCTCACCGAGTCACCCCTTACTTCAGCCCTTGCTCTCTTGTCCCATAGTGCATACTCATAGCTTACACAACCGTGTTCCATGATCCATCCTTAGTAGAAAGTACTCACACATCTTTGCTCCACCATTACATACACTTGAGAACCAAGGATTACATCCATTGCTACACACCCTTGACCCTATTGGAAAACAATGTCACATCAGTCCAAATTCCATTTAGGGCAGAAACCTTAATCTTGGTACTTAGTCATTTTTGGCACAAAAATGGGTAAAATTTTTATGAGCCTATCTTGTAGAGCTTGAAGAGAGCTTTCTAATGGTATATGACATGCAATCATCAGAGATCAGATTTGGGAGAAAACCCTAACCCTAATTTTCTGCTGATTTAGGGTTTTGACCTCATAGGATAGCTCTTGGCATGAGGATCATAAAAATGTTGTCAAATAATTCATCAGGTAGTCAGAAGTGTGAAAAAGCAGGTTAAGAAGCTATTTTTAAAGTTGGCTAAAAGCAACTTTAAAAATAACTCAAACACTTTAAAATAAAGCAATAGCTCATTAAAAAAACAACGATAGCTTTATTTCAGCGATTCAGCTTTTGGGAAGTGAATTTTTCGCAAGAGCTTTGGAAGGCTATAAAAGAAGCCTCTTGGGTCACTTTTAGACATCCTACACCAATTGCAACGCCAGGTGGTGCTCTAGCACACATGGGGCAGCCATGGTGCACTCTAGGAGCATGTTGAGGGGCAGCTATGGAGTTCTTCTTGGAGAAGAGTGTGCTCACACTCTTGCTTATGGAGAGGACTTACCCATCAGCATCTTGGTGGTGTGGATCAGCCATCTACATAATGTATTTGAACTTTGAAGATTGTCTTGTACATGAAGATTTCGGTGTACTTCAAAGACCTTGGATGGAGGTTAACATAAGATTTGTATCTTATGTTAAGAATTCAGGTACATATTCTCTTTATGCACACAGGTACTACTTGGAGTTTATGGAGGCAGTGGCATCCATATCTCGAGGAGTCCTATTCAGGAATCAGCATATCTAAAGGAGAACCAGTACATGCATGCTACATGCATTCGGATGAGATGTTAGAGAAGGTGTGTTCACATGAGTATGAGGATTTTTGGAAGCAACATGTTAGCATTCTATGCTAATTCTGTAAGTATGTAGTCTTTCACACACACATCTCATTTAGGGTCTTCCATAGCCTAAAATCAGATTAGGGTTTGCTGATTATCAGTTTCCAATTGATCTTTCCTCTTTCTCTCACTCATATACACTCTTCTACAACCTCTCAGGTCACACATCTCATACATATTCAGATTTCTGACCCTACATCTGAATATCCTTGTAAATTTTGTACATTCACTCATCCATCTATTTCTGTTCACATAGAGTGGTCGAGAGTTTTGCTCCCACATTGTAAATTGACATTTGTATATATGATGGTGTGAGTAAGCAGTGGCTTACGTAACACTTGGCTTACGTAACACTTTACATGTTGTCTGATCTCTCTCTATCTTTGTCTCATCATTTGTATGATTAAGTGTGATATGTTCATGTTTTGTCAATATTGGAAGATAGCTAGATTCTATGTTGTAGATCCTCGACCTATGGAACCATGGACATGTGGTATTAGTATGGGCCTACTAAATTTCCAACATTTGGTATCAGAGCATTCAGGCTCTTTGATTCCCAGGTTCCCAAACTTCCAGGTTTACAACATATGATTTAAGAGCATCTTCTAACATTTGACATACACACTTTAATATAGATGAGTAGAGATTTGAGAATTAGACAATTCAGTCACATGTTTATTCATCAGTGTGGAGTATGAAGTTGATGATATGTTAGAAACCGAATACTTTTGGAAGAGTATGAAAATACTTTACAGAAGTATTATTTGAAGACCCAGACTTGATGAAGAGAAGGCTACTTCAAGGAAAAACAATGGTTTGGAGAAGATGAAGGAACCAGATCAACATCAAATCACAAGTATTAGTTTCTACTATTAGATTATCATTTGCAGGTCATATCTTAGAAGAGCAGTTATGATGAGATTTGAAGGATTGAAGAAGTGCTTTCATACACTGTCATTATTTTGAAAGTAAAGCATTAGCAACATCAAAATTGTCAAGAACAAGGAGATTAGATAAGTTTTGATAAATCTCTTTCATGGCAAGAAAGCTCATCTAAGAAGTTAAATTTGGAGATGAGATGAGTTTGCTTTTCAGCCAATCTTGTGTTGTAAGTTGGTTGGAAGTTTTTTATCTAGGTACAGAATTTGATCTAGATACACTAGAAAGGTAATTCAGCATTCAGCCAAAAGGTTGGTGAATTCAATCATATCAGTCACATTTGACGCAGAGTTTTTTAGGATAAAAATTCAAAAAAAACGGTATTTTCAGAATTTCAGTGTTGTCGGAAAATTCAGAATTTTAGAATTTGCAGGAAAATTATGAAATTTCAGTATTTTCAGAAAATTCTGTATTTTCAGAAAATTTCAGAAATTTCAATATTTTGAGAAAATTCAGGAAAATTCAGATTTTTATGAAGTACTAGTCAGATGAAGAATTTACTGTCTATGATTGTCTAGATTTTTGGATACATGCTTGTATTCAAAAATGTGTTCCATCAAATCCTATCACTTGATTGAGAAGTGGAGTTAGCCAAAAGAAAAGAAGGTACTTTCACATTTCACCCGAGAAGAATATTAAAAGATGAAGTATCAACTTGCAACTTTTGGAGTTCTCAAGGTGAGAGTTTGTCCACTTATGAGTTACAGATTCTTGGGAAGGATTTGATTGAAGAAAAGTTTTACAACTTTATGTGAGAAGCATGGACACTTAGAGACATTCAGGTCGCAAGTCAAACATTCAGTCATGAAGGTTTGATGAGAGCAGATTCTACACAGGTATTTTGTTTGAGAGATCATAGATCTTGGATAGATCTTGTATGATCTTGATAGATCTAGACAGATTTTGTATGATCTTGAGTATTTATGATTCAAATGTCTATCCCTTGTTTGAAAAATTCTTAGCATTGGAAGAAGTAAGTCAAAGATTCAGATTCTATCAGATTTGTGTTGCAGAGAAATAGAAGAAGATACTTGTTATGTTGCACAAGATTATGAATCCTAAAGTGCTTTCAGCAAAGGTTTTATTGAATCAGCTAACCTTATTCTAGATTTTGGAAAGCTTAGGAATGACAGGAAAGCTATTGGCATGTGTACAATGCTAATAAAAAGGGTTCAGATATTTTGTATCAGATACAGGTATTAATGTTATGACAGATCAGATTTCTAGATACTAGTGTTAAATCATCCACGGAGGTGATTAAACATGAAGACTTATTTTCAGTCATATGTGAAAGAATGCAGAGTCATGCCTACAGGTGTATTCTTATTGGCTATATCAAGTATTCCTATATTTCCTTTGTCAATTTCTCTTTATGTTCCAGCTTTGGAAGAAGAAGGAAGAAGGAGAATGTTTGGAGAAAGTTCCTGTTAGGTGTTCCTGTTCAAAAGAAAGTTCCAGAATTCTATTGAAGAGAAATTTGATATTTCAGAAAGTTATGTTTCAGAGGTGCGCACATATATGTTTATACCAAATTCTGAAGGAAAGAGGTATGAAGGACTTACAGTTAGAACAAGGATATAGACAAGATGACATCATAGATATGAAATTTTGATGAGACTCATGACTTGAGTTGAGTTGAGATGAGTACAGTCAAAGATGAACCAGCTAGTGTTCATAATACACTAAGTTGTGAGTTGCCAGACACAAGTCCCAGGATTCATTTTCTGATTTTGTTTAGTGTATCTACATGACCCAACAGAAGTACGTTGAGAAACCTTTTGTAAGGTAAATACAAATATGTGGATCCTTGTGTATGTTTACAGGTTTGAGAGATAGCAGATTCAGAGTCAGTTCATGCTACATATGTTGTCAAGCAGTGATTGCTTTATGTGTACACTATTGGATATCTAGTTTGCATATTTTCTCAGGTATTATGGTTCATATTCAGCGAATTCAATTTTTGAAGAACACTTTTGAAGAAAAGGTTTGAAGGTCAATTCGAGAGTACAAGTTTGAAGTTTTGCAAATGAATGAAGTTGTATATCCAGTTCAGTTTGTACCAATATGACATTGCAGGGGGGATTGTTGGAAAACAATGTCACATCAGTCCAAAATCCATTTAGGGCAGAAACCCTAATCTTGGCACTTAGTCATTTTTGGCACAAAAATGGGTGAAATTTTTATGAGCCTATCTTGTAGAGCTTGAAGAGAGCTTTCTAATGGTATATGACATGCAATCATCAAAGATCAGATTTGGGAAAAAACCCTCACCCTAATTTTCTGCTGATTTAGGGTTTTGACCTCATAAGATAGCTCTTGGCATGAGGATCATAAAAATGTTGTCAAATCATTCAGGTAGTCAGAAGTGTGAAAAAGCAGGTTAAGCAGCTATTTTTAAAGTTGGATAAAAGCAACTTTAAAAATAACTCAAAAGCACTTTAAAATAAAGCAATAGCTCATTAAAAAAACAATGATAGCTTTATTTCAGCGATTCAGATTTTGGGAAGTGATTTTTTTGCAAGAGCTTTGGAAGGCTATAAAAGAAGCCTCTTGGGTCGCTTTTAGATATCCTACACCAATTGCAACGCAAGCTTTGGTCCCTCAGTAGAGGTGGTGCTCTAGCACACATGGGGCAGCCATGGTGCACTCTAGGAGCATGTTGAGGAGCAGCTATGGAGTTCTTCTTGGAGAAGAGTGTGCTCACACTCTTGCTTATGGAGGGGACTTACCCATTAACATCTTGGTGGTGTGGATCAGCCATCTACATAATGTATTTGAAGATTGTCTTCTACATGAAGATTTCTGTGTACTTCAAAGACATTGGATGGAGGTTAAAATAAGATTTGTATCTTATGTTAAGAATTCAGGTACATATTCTCTTTATGTACACAGGTACTACTTCGAGTTTATGGAGGCAGTGGCATCCATATCTCGAGGAGTCCTATTCAGCATATCTAAAGGAGAATCAGTACATGCATGCTACATGCATTCGGATGAGGTGTCAGAGAAGGTGTGTTCACATGAGTATGAGGAATTCTGGCAGCAACATGTTAGCATTCTATGCTAATTTTGTAAGTATGTAATCTTTCACACACACATCTGATTTAGGGTCTTCCATAGCCTAAAATCAGATTAGGGTTGCTGATTATCAGTTTCAAATTGATCTTTCCTCTTTCTCTCACTCATATACACTCTTCTACAACCTATCAGGTCACACATCTCATAAATATTCAGATTTCTAACCCTACATCTGAATATTCTTGTAAATTCTATACATTCACTCATCCATCTATTTCTGTTCACATAGAGTGGTTGAAAGTTTTGCTCCCACATTGTATGTAAATTGACATTTGTATATATGATGGTGTGAGTAAGCAGTGGCTTACGTAACACTTTACACATGTTGTCTGATCTCTCTCATCATTTGTATGATTAAGTGTGATATGTTCATGTTTTGTCAATATTGGAAGATTGCTAGATTCTATGGTGTAGATCCTCAACCTATGGAACCATGGACCTATGGTATTAGTTGTGGGCCTACTAAATATCCAACAGACCCTTGCATCCATTACAATTTGCACCCACAATTCCAATTTCCATTACATCCATCCATCTTGCAAGTTGCCTCCATTATGCTCGTGGAATTCCCACCTCTCAAAATTCACACATCAAGCCATGAATTGGTAAACCGTACCAATTTTGGATCGAGAAAACACGAAAGTGGGTGTGCAAGTATTGTGCAAAATCATTTTGCACAACATCTACACACCTTATTCGACATGTGGTAGAAATAGGAGGGTCTGGCATATCATCTTGTGCGAAACTCCCCTAAGACATTGCAGAGGCAGTGCGACATGAGCACAATTTCATGCAAGAAGATGTGGCTTCTTGTAGACATGAGCCTATGATAACCTTTGTTGATATATTAGAAGACTTGGAAATGGGACCTAGCACAAGACTTAGTGCTTCTTCATATAGAAGTCGTACATGCACTAAACGAGAAGAAAGTGGAAGCTATGCCCATCTTAATGGCTTTGAGCCTCCAAGCCAAACACCTAGACAAGGGGAACTCCATTCCTCTTATATAAGTACGGGCTTATAGAGACAACGCCAAAAGGCTGTGGAGATTGAAATTGAGTGTTGCATACTTAAATTCAACTTCTTTTTCAACATTGCTCGCATCGATGTTTGAAAGAGGATGATGAGGGCAATAGCTTAAGTTGGACCTTCTAATAATGATTGGCATGGGGTTTCATATAAGCACTTATGTGGTCATGAAGGTTTGCATATTCACAATGTACATCAAATGGCATGAAAATACAAGCATTTTTTTAACTCATGATGAGACATGAATGTCTTTGGTTTAAAGCAAGAAAAAGAAAGACTTCTGAAAGCACGCGATTGTGTTCTTTAAGCTATAAGTTTGCCCATATGTTGTCTCTATCCTTCCAAGTAGTACTTGGTTGAGAAGAGTAAGGGTATTGAGAACATTATGACTGTAGGGATTCAACTCTTTCATAATATCTATTTAATTAACAAAGCATTGCACAATAGATGAGAAGAATGGAAATGATTCTAAGAGCATTTGCATAGTTTCTAATGCAAAATGCATCACTAATGTTCATGGATTGTATTGCTTTAGTCTCAACATTTCAGATACAAAGAATTTTGTCATGGTTGCATTAAGTTCAGAGGATTACTTAACTTATTTTGTTGTCAATGTGTCATGAAGGATAATTATTGGGGAGTTGAGAAAAGCTTCTCATCATCAAACCAAGAGCTTTGTATAGGCTAATTGTTGTGCCAAGTGGTTTTCTTTTGGTTTCCTCTAATGAGTGGGTATCTTTTTCTTGAGTAGTTCATGTGAATGGACCTATGAAGGCATACTCGTTACATGGTCATAGTTAATTTGTCACTTTTACAAGATATTCATCGATATTTGATTTAAAAGCAAAGTCCGAAGTTTTCGCTACTTTCAAAAAAGTAGCAACAATAATTGAAAATGAAAACCAATCTAGAATTCAGATTTTAAGAAGTGATAGAGAAGGAGAACACATCATACATATCTAATAACTTCAAGTCGTATTTGGAAGACAAAGGTATATCTCATCAACTCACTATTGCTTATACTCCAAAACAAGATGGTATTGCAAAGAGAAAGAATAGCACACTTGTTGAAATGGTACGTAGTATGTTATCTTCTAAGAAGCTTTCATCAAAGTTTTGGTTTGATGCTATTCCTACAGCTAATCACATTCTCAATAGGGTTTCAACAAAAGCTTTGAAGATGATTACACTTATGAAGCTTATTATGATAAGATGCTCAATGTGAACTACTTCAAGGTTTTTGGTTCTCACTGTTATGTTCATATTGAAAAGAAGGATCGTAATAAGCTTGATGAAGAAGCCATCAAATTGTTTTAGTTATAGTGTTGAAAGCAAAGGTTATAGATTCTATGTTCCAGAAACAAGTAAAGTTTTGCACAATGCTTACATTGCTGAAAATCAGATTTATGACAAAAATTCAAAAGTTTTGAAGTTTATTAAAACAAATAATTATGCGTTTTTTAAAACAAATTTAGATCCTTAATTTCAACCATAAAAGGGATGATCACCCTTCTCAAACCTCTACTCAAGTATATAAAGATAAAGGAAAGGAGAACGTTGTAACAACTCCTACACAAGTTGAATTTCTTATGCCATCACCACAACATTCACCATCTCTCATTCCTTCCCAACCTATAGAAGAAGAACCAATTCATGAAGTTGAGGAGTCTTCTAGAAGTCCAAAAGAAGAGAATTTGCACAAGTTTTTCAAAAGATTCCAAGGTGGTACTTGCGAACCTTGCAAGAAAGTGGCATTAAAACATTCAAAGGAAGGATTAAACGTATGAAAGATCAAACAGATCAAGTAAATTATGCAGAAGTTTTTGAGATTCATAACATTTTTGCTTTTACTTCAGCTAAGAATGAAACTACTAGTGTTCATCTTGTATGGAAGAAAGTAGTGCAAGAAGAAATCGATTCTATTCATAAAAATCAAAGATGGAAGCTTCATGTGTTGCTAAACGGAAGAAATCAATTGGTATTACGTGGATACTCAAGATCAAAAAAAAATGATGGTATTATTGACAAATATAAAGCAAGGTTAGTGGTCAAAGGTCATACACAAAAGAGAGGTATTGACTATGATGAAACTTTTGCTCCTACTTTTAGAATAACCATAGTCATAATTGTCCTTTCTTTAGTTTCATTTTTTGGTTGGAAAGTATACTAGTTATACGTTAAGAAAACATTTCTTAATGGTGATCGATTGTGTACACATTCCACATTGTGGAGGATAGGTTGGTGGTATGATGATCATGTATCTTCTCATGCAGACTTATCATAGATGGCATATCCATGAAGGATACCTACGTAGTCATGATCATGTATCTTCTCATGCAAACTTATCATAGATGGCATATCCATGAAGGATACCTACGTAGTCACAACCGATATCGAGCCGAATATTCTAAAAAGGATGTTGCCCATGATGACAACCCTCCTGGCCCCTTAGTTGTGATGGTAACCCCAAGGCTGTTTACCACAAGAACTTACCCATGAATGTATGCCCCATTGGTGTGTCCATAATTGTTATGTAGTCACACCATATAAACCTCCCATCTAGAATCGAAATGGGTGAGTAACTTTCTCCTCTTGTAATATGGTTCTGATAGTACTCAAACATCTCTATTATATAGCCCGTTGATGTTGACACATATCATGAGCCAATCTCCTTGATTGTCACAAGACCTCAAGGCATGGATTCCTAGGTTGTACTTGTAGTCAATACTCCTACATGGAAGCAAGAATTGTTACATAGAGAGGAGAAGAGAAGGGAGACTACCTAGCACTATGTTGTTTTCCTTGCACTATACTATTCTCCAAACTGTTATGCACCATATATGCGAATCTCGTGGTCTTTAGTATGGCAAGTGTGTTTACATTAGGGTAACCCAAGATCCTAAGACAATTCAAACTCGCATATGCATAATGTTATCTTCTTAATATTCTGGACTGAAATTGATCACAAAGAAGATAAATAGTGTGTCTTACGAGCAAAAGCTACCTCAAGGAATTGTTGGAAACAATGTCAGAACAAATATAAGTGAAACCTTGTTCTCCCTCAATAGAAACTTTCAATACATAAATATCCTTCAACTCAGATAGAACATAGATACATTCAGCTTGAAATAGAGCTTTTGCATATCATACATTTTCTCGTTGAGAGTTATCAATACTTGCAGCGTTCTACTAATTGCATAGTTCTTTCTTAAACTAGGTTCCTTCTTAAACCTAATCCAAATTGTTGATTTAGGCTGCAAAATTTAAAACCAAATCCAATCTATTTGGATTAGCTTCAACCTATGTGACATCTTTTATCTTCTGAAGTGATCAATATTACATAAAAAATGTGCATATCTAAATGATTCAGTTTCTTCTTCTCCAACTCCATACTTGATCTTGAATAACTCATCAATTAACTAAATAATTACTTGAAAATTATAAATGACGGATCCCATAACTACCGCTTACCAAACACTTGTCTGAGGTAACTCCCATCCACTAGTCGACATTGGGCATTTCTAATTTCAGTATCCAGCATGCCCTTCGGTTTGAGTGAAATTCTTAGCAAAACCACCCTACATTCCTTTACATCAGATCCGACAATAACTTGCTAATCCCAAGGCACTCGGAAATTCCTACCTATAATTTTCATAAACTTCCTACTGATGTACAGATTATGTTAAATAATAAGTGTTCTGTGTGTTGTTAATCTCCTTAGTAGCATTTTATAGAAGATCTGGCCCTTTCGTCAGCTATTGAACTGCTAAATCTTCTCAGGTACCAGAAATGATTCCTTGATAAACAAACTGATGTCTCAGGATTCATGCCTCTTAAATCTACTGTTTCTGCATATAGTTGGCTATCTACCTAACGACGTGAAACTTAAAGCACGAAGCACAAGTTGAAAGGTCAGCACGAATGTCTGTTAATGCAGTCACGGTAGTACGTAAGGCCAGCACACGACATACAGAAAAAACTTATTACCGTCAAAATGCGGCTGATCGGCAGAGAGACGACCTTTCGCGAGTCACACAATGACCTGATGAACCCTACGCGAAGATAATGGTAAGCCTCTGAAGAAAGGTAGAATGTTCAACTCGCAGGAAGGTAGAATGTTCAACTCGCAGGAAGGTAGAATGTTCAACTCGCAGGAAATGCGTGAAATTCCAAATGCAAAAGCCCGTTGATAAAGAATTCTTGCACGATTTCAAGAGTGCCTGGCGCAGGGACAAAACAAGCGCGTAATAGTAGCTTGTCATCTTGTGCAGGCATGTCAAATGTTCTTCGTTCCGAATGATACTTACACGTGTGTCTTAATCTTTGCGGCTGTTTATAATATTTAAGTGATTCTTTTTTTTATTAACTCCAAATTCTCTTAAAACATAATAACGTTAGAAACATTTTGTCTTTGGGCAACGGATTTATTTTGCATTTGCTTTGTTTCCCTAGAACACAAAGATTTGATGATATTTAAATGGATAGTTTTGAAACTCACTTGTTGATCCATATCCCATCATGGATGGCTCACCAAATGATTGTAGGCCTATTCCTTTCAACTTGAGTTTTCATCTAATTCTATACCATTTTTCATGCAATAGCAATTTGATATTGTATTAGAAATTATACAAGGTTTCTATGCAGATATGTATGGGAATGAGGATCCATTAGGACCAAGGTTCCATCCTCAAGTGACCATCGGCCTACAAAAAAAATCCTAAGGATTTTCTCTTAACGATGACCATCTTAAGCAATGTTAGCCTTCGAGAGGATTTTTTAGGTATAAGCACAAGGCCTATACATAGATGGGATGTAAGAGCACAAGCAAGACATTTTATGACCTTGTTTATAATTGTATTAAAACATAGTTTTGTGCCATTAAATGTTATTTTGTACCTAATTGTTTGTAGCAATGTCAAAATATTTCCATTCATGTAGTGGCTAATAGGTCAATAAGAGCTAAGAGAAAGCAACTTCATGTCCTTCATTTACATAGCATATCACTTTCTTCCAAGATTCCTTCCAAGCCAATGAAACTTTTATAGCTATTTTTATCCATTCTAGAGCTTCAAAATCCTTGCATATATGAATATAATGTCTCTGTAACTATATTAACACATTTTGGAATGAGTATTTGACTTAAATAGAAAAATTGATGAGAAAAATGGAGAATGTTCAATGGGTCTTTCCATCATAAGCATGTCCGATTAAATTTTCCACCCTAAGTTACTTCACGCCTAAAGAAGACCCATAAATCCACATTTAAAGCCTAGTATTATTAAATATTGAGTTGATTTTAATGATCATATAGTATTTGGTTCCATTAGTGTCCATGAGAAAGGCCAAATGGATGTCGGATACTTTTATATATGTTCTTTAATAAAAAATATAGTGGTTGGTCAACCAAAGACTGTAAGTTCAACCGCATTTGTGACATCCTAGAAATCTATGTTCATGCTCTCTTGTGTACTCTGTGTTTTCAATGTGTTATGTAGTCCATGAGCGGAGTATTGTGTGCGACATCTGGAGCTCGATTTTCTAGTGCAAAGTATCATTGTGGAGCTCTCGAAAAGGAGAGTCCACTATGGTGCATCACCACCACAATACCTCACTAGTATTAGAGCATTTTGATGCAAAATATTTGTTTCTTTTGTGCGAGCCCCCTGTCCACCCAATGCTTATGACTAAGGCGACGAAAAAGGTATAGACCTTGGCATACCTTGTCATCCAAATCACTGAAGTCATCATTGGTGCCATTGGCTACGCATGAGGGAGGCCTCAACGATCAAGGAAGACAAAGGTTCTTGGTACTTCTTGAGAGGTCACCCATCCCAATATTGTTCCCCCCAGAGCTTGCTTAACTGGCAATCTCTTGCCACTAAGCTACACCCTTTTGGTGTTTGAGGGGGGGGGGGGTAAGGTTCACATTACCTTGAACAATTTTTGGGCCCTCAAAGCTTCATTATTTACTTTCAAAACATGTTTTGAAGCAATTTTTGGGGTGATTCTTGGAGCCATTTTGGAGTACTTTCACACACAATTCTCTTTACACAGGTTCAAGAACATCATGAAGAGTGTTTTTTGTACTTCTCTGACAAAAAATATTCAGCTTAGGGCTGTGTTTTAGCCACAGTGGTAAATATACGAGTTTCTTGAAAGGTTTGAGTTGTGGTAGGAGCAGCCATCGCAAGTTTATGCAGGTTTTGGAGCCTAAAGAATAGAGTTGATAGACACTTGCAGGTATTGTTGCTAGTGTTTGGGCTGTGAATTCAGGCTTTCAATGTCATTTTACTGCATATATTGAGCACATACACACTATCTATGCTTCTGTGGACATTGCTCATGTATGTCCATGTGGTCATTGATATAACAGTTGCGTTTTTGCATAAAGCCTTTGAAGTTGATAAAGAGGGCCATGGAGAGGTTTTCTTAACTGGGAGGCATCCAAATGTCGGGGTCTCTTTGGTGATGCACGTTGAAAACTTACCCAACCTTGCCATAGGAGATGTATGCTAGTTGTTCATAGGTGTTCAATAAGCCTAGTTGGCTTCTTTCTTTTAACTCATTATATGCAATGGAATCGGTGATTCACTATGCAAGTTTAATGTGAGTACTTGCAGTTTTATGAGCCTTTGACACTAGTCATATGTTCATTGTGCAGAGGAGACTCTAGCCAAATTTTTCTAGATATATGTTTTGTTAACTATAGAGTGGTCGATTTACTCCTTGATACACTTATTGGTGTGAGCACATATATTCTCACATAATCCTTTTGGTTGGTCATTTTTTTCTTTAATGCATTTTTTTGGGAAGACTCTATTGAATTTTTCTAGAATTTGTCCGGTAGTCCAAGCATCTTAAAACTTCTTCAAATTCTCAGCTTCAGGTGCTTAAGTGAAAATATCAGCAACTTGCTCATCTGTCCTCACATAAAACAAGATCAATGTCACCTCCTAATATCTTTTTCCTGATGAAATGATAATGTACCTTGATATGCTTTGTTCTAGCATGAAAATAGGATTTTGTGCTAATTGTATGCTGCTAAGATTATCACAATAGATTATGATAGGCTTTTGAACTTCCACACCTAAATCTGCAAGTAGCATCACTATCCATGATGCTTCACATGCTACCATTATAGCACCTCTATACTCAGCCTCTATACTCGACAAACAACAATGGCTTGCTTTTTATTGCTCCATGTAATAGCTGCACTCCCAAGTGAGCATAGAAAACCACTTGTAGATCTTATATCTGGAATACTACAAGCCCAATTTGCATCAGTGTATCCATGAACCTACAATTCTACACCATCTTCATAAACAATGCATAATCCAAAGTATCACTCACATATCGTAGAGTGTGTTTCAAAGCATCTAAATGTGGTTTCATGGAGCCTACATAAATTGACTTTCAAGTCCAATAGTGTAGCTTAGACCAGACCTTGTAATTGTGAGATATATCAGACTTCCACATTTTTCTTGTACATAGTAGCATTTTCCAATGATTCACCTGATGTAGTATCCAACTTCAAATTCTGATTTAATAGCATAGAAATTGTCTTACAATCAACCATACCATAATTTTGAAGCATACTCAAGGCATATTGCCTTTGTGACATATACCTGTTTCTGTATTTATAAACTCAATGCCCAATAAGTAGCACATCACAAGATCTTTCATGTCAAATTCTTGCATAAAGAGTTTCTTTACATGTTTAATGCTTTCTTCATTATCACCACTTACAATCAGGTCATCAACATAAATAGCCACAATTGGGATGCCATCATCACCCTTCCTTGTGTATAATGAATGATCTACAAACATATTAAGGGTGCTTTGAATCCTCACATCCTTGTGGTTGGTCCATATATACTTCTTCCTACAACTCACCATGTAAGAAAACATTCTTCACATCGATCTGATGTAAAATCCATCCAATGCAACAAGTTCTTTGACAATAGCCATTATAGCTATAGGGATAAACATTTCTTCATAATCAATACCATGTGTCTGTGCATATCCTTTTGCTACCAATCATGCTTTACACCTGCTTATGCTCCCATCAGCATTGTGCTTCACTTTGTAAACCGACTTGCAGCCTATGGGTTTCTTTCCTTGCGGCAATGGAACTAGCTTCCATGTTTCATTTCCATAAAGTGCAACCATCTCCTCATCCATAGCTTTCTGCTAATCTACATTTCCAATTGCATCTTCAAAAGAAGAAGCTTTATCATCTTGTATTACCTTGGTCATGTAGACACAATGATAAGCCATGTAACTATCATACGTCAACCATTACAATGAATTTTGCATCCTCCCAAATCTTCTTGCTCCTAGGTCACTTCTCCTTATATCATTTGCATTTGTAGACAGAGGATCATGTAAAGTGGGAGCATGCCATGAAGAGTGAGTTGGATTCTATTCACAAGAATGGTACTTGGGATTCAGTACCTTCGCCAAAGGGCAAGAAAGCTTTACCATGTAAATGGGTATATAAGTTAAAATTCACATGAGATAGTGCTTCTCCAAAGTATAAAATATGACTTGTTGAAAGGGTTTTAAGCAACAACATGATGTTGATTTCGAGGAAATCTTCTCTCGATTGGTCAAGATGACTACCCTACACCTGTTGCTGGATTCATTGCAATTAAGGACATAGAGCTAGTCCAAATGGATGTGAAAATTGTTTTCTTGCATGGAGATCTTACAGATGAGATCTATATGGAACAACTAGAGGGTTATGCAATTCCTGGCAAAGAAAGTCTAGTTTGTAAGTTGAAGAAGAGCTTACATGGACTTAAACAATCCCCTAGACAACCAAAATTTTGATGCTTTTATGGAGTCTGAAGGCTATTCTTGAAGCAATAAGGATCATTGTCTCTACACAAAGAGATGCTCAAATGGTAGCTTGATATGCTTGATACTTTATGTCGATGATATGTTGATTGTTGGAAAAGTCCTCTTATTACTTATCATTTCTAAAAAAGAAGTTGAGTGAGACATTTGATATGAAGGATTTGGGGGATGCCAAACATATCCTTGGCATGCACCTTACTTGTGATAGGAGTAAACGATGCATATCCTTGTCTCAAAGTGAGTACATAGCCAAAGTACTTCATAGGCTGAATATGAAGAGTGGAAAGACATTGAGTACATCTTTACCCACATATGTGAAACGGAGCAAGGATGATTGCCCCAAATCAAATGAGGAAAAGGAATTCATGACCAAAATTATGTTGATATATTTAGGTAGTGATGTGTGTGAACACACTAGGGCCACCATGGCACTTTTTTCCCTCTTTAGGAGGTTTTTGCCCCCTGACTTTTATATACGCTATTACCCTAATGGGCTACTTATCTTTGTACATTCTCCTGGTAATACATCAAGTATTGTGTGTTGTGCTCCAAGCTTCTTCTTCTTCTTCTGTATGCTATTTGTGTGCTTCCGTAGACCTCAAACTCTGACAAGTGCTATCAGAGCAGGTCATCGTTTTATATAGGGCATTGTCGACATCCCTCCAATCAGAGTCTCAAAATCGCATGAAATTTGGTGAGCATACTCGGGGTGAGTAGGAGTTCAAAACGGCTTTGCTTTGTCGTGTCAAAATCATGATCTGAGCTCATTTGGACCTTCGAACACACTATCACAGGGCCTATGCAAGTAATTTTGTCTTTTTGTGCCAAAGATATACACAAGTTTTGGTTCGCCAGTATAAGCATCTCAAAGCCTACTATAGGTTTAGAAGAACTCGACAGGGTAGTTCTGTTCAACTTTTTGAGATACAATCATTTTCCTGCATTAAGGTATTTTAGTTAGTGGCCATAGCTGAAAGCAATGATGTATTTCATATGTTGGTTGTTGAGGATAAGTTGGATGGTACCAATTACCCATTATGAGCTTATATGATGTGTCATGTATGGGTTGCAAAAGGACTATGGAATATTGTGTAGGGCATTGAAAAACATCCTATTACACCTACAAATATAGTTATTGAAGGTGATGTAGATGGTGTTGAAGACGGCGATATTCTTCATGTTCTTGTTCATGTTGTGGTTCTTGCTCCACCTATTGTAGAGCAAATTCATTGGGATGGCAGAGATGCTCATGCACATGCATTAATAGCCTTGTCTATCAAACATGCCATTATTCCTCATATTCGCTCTTGCAGAACAACAAAGGATGCTTGGGATACGCTTACTACTTTATACTAGGCAAGGAATAAAGCTCGTGTTGCTTACCTCCAAAAACAGTTGGAGAGTGAGCACATGAATGAAGGAGATTCCATGGATAGTTTTTTGACAAAGATCAAAGATTGGAAGGAGGATTTGATTTTTTCTCACGAAGTCTTACTTGGCAGTTAGTTCACTTGTGTAATCTATTCTGATCGGTCTTCTAGATTCATATCAAAGTTTTGCTTCTACTCTTTGATTGAAGATGAAAGGCAATCCAAATGCCTTAACATTTGAGGATTTAGTCTTTGTTATGTTGCAGGAAGGTCAGTCTAGGCAGAACATGTTGATTATGTGTGTTGCAGATGAAGCTTTCCTAGCTAGTCAGAAGGGCAAAGGTAAAAGGTATAGACCTTGGCATACCTTGTCATCCAAATCACTGAAGTCATCATTGGTGCCATTGGCTGCGCATGAGGGAGGCCTCAACGATCAAGGAAGACAAAGGTTCTTGGTACTTCTTGAGAGGTCACCCATCCCAATATTGTTCTCCCCAGAGCTTGCTTAACTGGCAATCTCTTGCCACTAAGCTACACACTTTTGGTGTTTGTAGGGGGGGGGGGTAAGGTTCACATTACCTTGAACAATTTTTGCGCCCTCAAAGCTTCATTATTTACTTTCAAAACATGTTTTGAAGCATATTTTGGGGTGATTCTTGGAGCCATTTTGGAGTACTTTCACACACAATTCTCTTTACACAGGTTCAAGAACATCATGAAGAGTGTTTTTTGTACTTCTCTGACAAAAAATATTCAGCTTAGGGTTGTGTTTTAGCCACAGTGGTAAATATACGAGCTTCTTTAAAGGTTTGAGTTGTGGTAGGAGCAGCCATCGCAAGTTTATGCAGGTTTTGGAGCCTAAAGAATAGAGTTGATAGACACTTGCAGGTATTGTTGCTAGTGTTTGGGCTGTGAATTCAGGCTTTCAATGTCATTTTACTGCATATATTGAGCACATACACACTACCTATGCTTCTGTTTTGGACATTGCTTATGTATGTCCATGTGGTCGTTGATACAAGAGTTGCGTTTTTGCATAAAGCCTTTGAAGTTGATAAAGAGGGCCATGGAGAGGTTTTCTTAACTGGGAGGCATCCAAATGTCGGGGTCTCTTTGGTGATGCATGTTGAAAACTTACCCAACCTTGCCATAGGAGATGTATGCTAGTTGTTCATAGGTGTTCAATAAGCCTAGTTGGCTTCTTTCTTTTAACTCATTATATGCAATGGAATCGATGATTCACTATGCAAGTTTAATGTGAGTACTTGCAGTTTTATGAGCCTTTGACACTAGTCATATGTTCATTGTGCAGAGGAGACTCTAGCCAAATTTTTCTAGATTTATGTTTTGTTAACTATAGAGTGGTCGATTTACTCCTTGATACACTTATTGGTGTGAGCACATATATTCTCACATAATCCTTTTGGTTGGTCATTTTTTTCTTTAATCCATTTTTTTGGGAAGACTCTGTTGAATTTTTCTAGAATTTATCCTGTAGTCCAAGCATCTTAAAACTTCTTCAAATTCTCAGCTTCAGGTGCTTTAGTGAAAATATCAGCAGCTTGCTCATCTATCCTCACATAAAACAAGATCAATGTCACCTCCTAATATCTTTTTCCTGATGAAATGATAATGTACCTTGATATGCTTTGTTCTAGCATGAAAATAGGATTTTGTGCTAATTGTATGCTGCTAAGATTATCACAATAGATTATGATAGGCTTTTGAACTTCCACACCTAAATCTGCAAGTAGCATCACTATCCATGATGCTTCACATGCTACCATTATAGCACCTCTATACTCAACCTCTATACTCGACAAACAACAATGGCTTGCTTTTTATTGCTCCATGTAATAGTTGCACTCCCAAGTGAGCATAGAAAACCACTTGTAGATCTTATATCTCGAATACTACAAGCCCAATTTGCATCAGTGTATCCATGAACCTACAATTCTACACCATCTTCATAAACAATGCATAATCCAAAGTAGCACTCACATATCGTAGAGTGTGTTTCAAAGCATCTAAATGTGGTTTCATGGAGCCTACATAAATTGACTTTCAAGTCCAATAGTGTAGCTTAGACCAGACCTTGTAATTGTGAGATATATCAGACTTCCACATTTTTCTTGTACAAAGTAGCATTTTCCAATGCTTCACCTGATGTAGTATCCAACTTCAAAATTTGATTTAATAGCGTAGAAATTGTCTTACAATCAACCATACTATACTTTTGAAGCATACTCAAGGCATATTGCCTTTGTGATATATACCTGTTTCTGTATTTATAAACTCAATGCCCAAAAAGTAGCACATCACAAGATCTTTCATGTCGAATTCTTGAATAAAGAGTTTCTTTACATGTTTAATGCTTTCTTCATTATCACCACTTACAATCAGGTCATCAACATAAATAGCCACAATTAGGATGCCATCATCACCCTTCCCTGTGTATAATGAATGATCTACAAACATATTAAGGGTGCTTTGAATCCTCACATCCTTGTGGTTGGTCCATATATACTTCTTCCTACAACTCACCATGTAAGAAAACATTCTTCACATCGATCTGATGTAAAATCCATCCAATGCAACAAGTTCTTTGACAATAGCCATTATAGCTATAGGGATAAACATTTCTTCATAATCAATACCATGTGCCTGTGCACATCCTTTTGCTACCAATCATGCTTTACACCTGCTTATGCTCCCATCAGCATTGTGCTTCACTTTGTAAACCGACTTGCAGCCTATGGGTTTCTTTCCTTGCGGCAATGGAACTAGCTTCCATGTTTCATTTCCATAAAGTGCAACCATCTCCTCATCCATAACTTTCTGCTAATCTGCATTTCCAATTGCATCTTCAAAAGAAGAAGGTTTATCATCTTGTATTACCTTGGTCATGTAGACACAATGATAAGCCATGTAACTATCATACGTCAACCATTACAATGAATTTTGCATCCTCCCAAATCTTTTTGCTCCTAGGTCACTTCTCCTTATATCATTTGCATTTGTAGACAGAGGATCATGTAAAGTGGGAGCATGCCATGAAGAGTGAGTTGGATTCTATTCACAATAATGGTACTTGGGATTTAGTACCTTTGCCAAAGGGCAAGAAAGCTTTACCATGTAAATGGGTATATAAGTTAAAATTCACATGAGATAGTGCTTCTCCAAAGTATAAAATATGACTTGTTGAAAGGGTTTTAAGCAACAACATGATGTTGATTTCGAGGAAATCTTCTCTCGATTGGTCAAGATGACTACCCTACACATGTTGCTGGATTCATTGCAATTAAGGACATAGAGCTAGTCCAAATGGATGTGAAAATTGTTTTCTTGCATGGAGATCTTACAGATGAGATCTATATGGAACAACGAGAGGGTTATGCAATTCCTGGCAAAGAAAGTCTAGTTTGTGAAGAGCTTACATGGACTTAAACAATCCCCTAGACCACCAAAATTTTGATGCTTTTATGGAATCTGAAGGCTATTCTTGAAGCAATAAGGATCATTGTCTCTACACAAAGAGATGCTCAAATGGTCGCTTGATACGCTTGATACTTTATGTCGATGATATGTTGATTGTTGGGAAAGTCCTCTTATTACTTATCATTTCTAAAAAAGAAGTTGAGTGAGACATTTGATATGAAGGATTTGGGGGATGCCAAACATATCCTTGGCATGCACCTTACTTGTGATAGGAGTAAACGATGCATATCCTTGTCTCAAAGTGAGTACATAGCCAAAGTACTTCATAGGCTGAATATGAAGAGTGGAAAGACATTGAGTACATCTTTACCCACATATGTGAAATGGAGCAAGGATGATTGCCCCAAATCAAATGAGGAAAAGGAATTCATGACCAAAATTATGTTGATATATTTAGGTAGTGATGTGTCTGAACACACTAGGGCCACCATGGCACTTTTTTCCCTCTTTAGGAGGTTTTTGCCCCCTGACTTTTATATACGCTATTACCCTAATGGGCTACTTATCTTTGTACATTCTCCTGGTAATACATCAAGTATTGTGTGTTGTGCTCCAAGCTTCTTCTTCTTCTTTCGTATGCTATTTGTGTGCTTCCGTAGACCTCAAACTCTGACAAGTGCTATCAGAGCAGGTCATCATTTTATCTAGGGCATCGTCGACATCCCTCCAATCAGAGTCTCAAAATCACATGAAATTTTGTGAGCATACCCGAGGTGAGTAGGAGTTCAAAACGGCTTTGCTTTGTCGTGTCAAAATCATGATCTGAGCTCATTTGGACCTTCAAACACACTATCACAGGGCCTATGCAAGTAATTTTGTCTTTTTGTGCCAAAGATATACACAAGTTTTGGTTCGCCGGTATAAGCATCTCAAAGCCTACTATAGGTTTAGAAGAACTCGACAGGGTAGTTCTGTTCAACTTTTTGAGATACAATCATTTTCCTGCATTAAGGTATTTTAGTCAGTGGCCATAGCTGAAAGCAATGATGTATTTCATATGTTGGTTGTTGAGGATAAGTTGGATGGTACCAATTACCCATTATGAGCTTATATGATGTGTCATGTATGGGTTGCAAAAGGACTATGGAATATTGTGTAGGGCATTGAAAAACATCCTATTACACCTACAAATATAGTTATTGAAGGTGATGTAGATGGTGTTGAAGACGGCGATATTCTTCATGCTCTTGTTCATGTTGTGGTTCTTGCTCCACCTACTGTAGAGCAAATTCATTGGGATGGCAGAGATGCTCATGCACATGCATTGATAGCCTTGTCTATCAAACATGCCATTATTCCTCATATTCGCTCTTGCAGAACAACAAAGGATGCTTGGGATACGCTTACTACTTTATACTAGGCAAGGAATAAAGCTCGTGTTGCTTACCTCCAAAAACAATTGGAGAGTGAGCACATGAATGAAGGAGATTCCATGGATAGTTTTTTGACAAAGATCAAAGATTGGAAGGAGGATTTGATTTTTTCTCATGAAGTCTTACTTGGCAGTTAGTTCACTTGTGTAGACTATTCTGATCGGTCTTCTAGATTCATATCAAAGTTTTGCTTCTACTCTTTGATTGATGATGAAAGGCAATCCAAATGCCTTAACATTTGAGGATTTAGTCTTTGTTATGTTGCAGGAAGGTCAGTCTAGGCAGAACATGTTGATTATGTGTGTTGCAGATGAAGCTTTCCTAGCTAGTTAGAAGGGCAAAGGTAAAAGGTATAGACCTTGGCATACCTTGTCATCCAAATCACTGAAGTGATCATTGGTGCCATTGGCTACGCATGAGGGAGGCCTCAACGATCAAGGAAGACAAAGGTTCTTGGTACTTCTTGAGAGGTCACCCATACCAATATTGTTCCCCCCAGAGCTTGCTTAACTGGCAATCTCTTGCCACTAAGCTACACCCTTTTGGTGTTTGAAGGGGGGGGGGTAAGGTTCACATTACCTTGAACAATTTTTGGGCCCTCAAAGCTTCATTATTTACTTTCAAAACATGTTTTGAAGCAATTTTTGGGGTGATTCTTGGAGCCATTTTGGAGTACTTTCACACACAATTCTCTTTAGACAGGTTCAAGAACATCATGAAGAGTGTTTTTTGTACTTCTCTGACAAAAAATATTCAGCTTAGGGCTGTGTTTTAGCCATAGTGGTAAATATACGAGTTTCTTGAAAGGTTTGAGTTGTGGTAGGAGCAGCCATCGCAAGTTTATGCAGGTTTTGGAGCCTAAAGAATAGAGTTGATAGACACTCGCAGGTATTGTTGCTAGTGTTTGGGCTTTGAATTCAGGCTTTCAATGTCATTTTACTGCATATATTGAGGACATACACACTACTTATGCTTCTGTGGACATTGCTTATGTATGTCCATGTGGTCATTGATATAACAATTGCGTTTTTGCATAAAGCCTTTGAAGTTGATAAAGAGGGCCATGGAGAGGTTTTCTTAACTGGGAGGCATCCAAATGTCGGGGTCTCTTTGGTGATGCACGTTGAAGACTTACCCAACCTTGCCATAGGAGATGTATGCTAGTTGTTCATAGGTGTTCAATAAGCCTAGTTCGCTTCTTTCTTTTAACTCATTATATGCAATGGAATCGATGATTCACTATGCAAGTTTAATGTGAGTACTTGCAGTTTTATGAGCCTTTGACACTAGTCATATGTTCATTGTGCAGAGGAGACTCTAGCCAAATTTTTCTAGATTTATGTTTTGTTAACTATAGAGTGGTCGATTTATTCCTTGATACACTTATTGGTGTGAGCACATATATTCTCACATAATCCTTTTGGTTGGTCATTTTTTTCTTTAATCCATCTTTTTGGCAAGACTCTGTTGAATTTTTCTAGAATTTATCCTATAGTCCAAGCATCTTAAAACTTCTTCAAATTCTCAGCTTCAGGTGCTTTAGTGAAAATATCAGCAACTTGTTCATTTGTCCTCACATAAAACAAGTACCAATGTCACCTCCTAATATCTTTTTCCTAATGAAATGATAATGTACCTTGATATGCTTTGTTCTAGCATGAAAATAGGATTTTGTGCTAATTGTATGCTGCTAAGATTATCACAATAGATTATGATAGGCTTTTGAACTTCCACACCTAAATCTGCAAGTAGCATCACTATCCATGATGCTTCACATGCTACCATTATAGCACCTCTATACTCAACCTCTATACTCGACAAACAACAATGGCTTGCTTTTTATTGCTCCATGTAATAGCTGCACTCCCAAGTGAGCATAGAAAACCACTTGTAGATCTTATATCTGGAATACTACAAGCCCAATTTGCATCAGTGTATCCATGAACCTACAATTCTACACCATCTTCATAAACAATGCATAATCCAAAGTAGCACTCACATATCGTAGAGTGTGTTTCAAAGCATCTAAATGTGGTTTCATGGAGCCTACATAAATTGACTTTCAAGTCCAATAGTGTAGCTTAGACCAGACCTTGTAATTGTGAGATATATCAGACTTCCACATTTTTCTTGTACATAGTAGCATTTTCCAATGCTTCACCTGATGTAGTATCCAACTTCAAATTCTGATTTAATAGCATAGAAAATGTCTTACAATCAACCATACCATACTTTTGAAGCATACTCAAGGCATATTGCCTTTGTGACATATACCTGTTTCTATATTTATAAACTCAATGCCTAAAAAGTAGCACATCACAAGATCTTTCATGTCAAATTCTTGCATAAAGAGTTTCTTTACATGTTTAATGCTTTCTTCATTATCATCACTTACAATCAGGTCATCAACATAAATAGCCACAATTGGGATGCCATCATCACCCTTCCTTGTGTATAATGAATGATCTACAAACATATTAAGGGTGCTTTGAATCCTCACATCCTTGTGGTTGGTCCATATATACTTCTTCCTATAACTCACCATGTAAGAAAACATTCTTCACATCGATCTGATGTAAAATCCATCCAATGCAACAAGTTCTTTGACAATAGCCATTATAACTATAGGGATAAACATTTCTTCATAATCAATACCATGTGTCTGTGCATATCCTTTTGCTACCAATCATGCTTTACACCTGCTTATGCTCCCATCAGCATTGTGCTTCACTTTGTAAACCGACTTGCAGCCTATGGGTTTCTTTCCTTGCGGCAATGGAACTAGCTTCCCTGTTTCATTTCCATAAAGTGCAACCATCGCCTCATCCATAGGTTTCTGCTAATCTGCATTTCCAATTGCATCTTCAAAAGAAGAAGGTTTATCATCTTGTATTACCTTGGTCATGTAGACACAATGATAAGCCATGTAACTATCATACGTCAACCATTACAATGAATTTTGCATCCTCCCAAATCTTCTTGCTCCTAGGTCAATTCTCCTTATATCATTTGCATTTGTAGACAGAGGATAATGTAAAGTGGGAGCATGCCATGAAGAGTGAGTTGGATTCTATTCACAAGAATGGTACTTGGGATTTAGTACCTTTGCCAAAGGGCAAGAAAGCTTTACCATGTAAATGGGTATATAAGTTAAAATTCACATGAGATAGTGCTTCTCCAAAGTATAAAATATGACTTGTTGAAAGGGTTTTAAGCAACAACATGACGTTGATTTCGAGGAAATCTTCTCTTGATTGGTCAAGATGACTACCCTACACGTGTTGCTGGATTCATTGCAATTAAGGACATAGAGCTAGTCCAAATGGATGTGAAAATTGTTTTCTTGCATGGAGATCTTACAGATGAGATCTATATGGAACAACTAGAGGGTTATGCAATTCCTGGCAAAGAAAGTCTAGTTTGTAAGTTGAAGAAGAGCTTACATGGACTTAAACAATCCCCTAGACAACCAAAATTTTGATGCTTTTATGGAGTCTGAAGGCTATTCTTGAAGCAATAAGGATCATTGTCTCTACACAAAGAGATGCCCAAATGGTAGCTTGATATGCTTGATACTTTATGTCGATGATATGTTGATTGTTGGGAAAGTCCTCTTATTACTTATCATTTCTAAAAAAGAAGTTGAGTGAGACATTTGATATGAAGGATTTGGGGGATGCCAAACATATCCTTGGCATGCACCTTACTTGTGATAGGAGTAAACGATGCATATCCTTGTCTCAAAGTGAGTACATAGCCAAAGTACTTCATAGGTTGAATATGAAGAGTGGAAAGACATTGAGTACATCTTTACCCACATATGTGAAACGGAGCAAGGATGATTGCCCCAAATCAAATGAGGAAAAAGAATTCATGACCAAAATTATGTTGATATATTTAGGTAGTGATGTGTCTGAACACACTAGGGCCACCATGGCACTTTTTTCCCTCTTTAGGAGGTTTTTGCCCCCTGACTTTTATATACGCTATTACCCTAATGGGCTACTTATCTTTGTACATTCTCCTGGTAATACATCAAGTATTGTGTGTTGTGCTCCAAGCTTCTTCTTCTTCTTCCGTATGCTATTTCTGTGCTTCCGTACACCTCAGAGCAGGTCATCGTTTTATCTAGGGCATCGTCGACCTCCCTCCAATCAGAGTCTCAAAATCGCATGAAATTTGGTGAGCATACTCGGGGTGAGTAGGAGTTCAAAACGGCTTTGCTTTGTCGTGTCAAAATCATGATCTGAGCTCATTTGGACCTTCGAACACACTATCACAGGGCCTATGCAAGTAATTTTGTCTTTTTGTGCCAAAGATATACACAAGTTTTGGTTCGCCAGTATAAGCATCTCAAAGCCTACTATAGGTTTAGAAGAACTCGACAGTGTAGTTCTGTTCAACTTTTTGAGATACAATCATTTTCCTGCATTAAGGTATTTTAGTTAGTGGCCATAGCTGAAAGCAATAATGTATTTCATATGTTGGTTGTTGAGGATAAGTTGGATGGTACCAATTACCCATTATGAGCTTATATGATGTGTCATGTATGGGTTGCAAAAGGACTATGGAATATTGTGTAGGGCATTGAAAAACATCCTATTACACCTACAAATATAGTTATTGAAGGTGATGTAGATGGTGTTGAAGACGGCGATATTCTTCATGTTCTTGTTCATGTTGTCGTTCTTGCTCCACCTACTGTAGAGCAAATTCATTGGGATGGCAGAGATGCTCATGCACATGCATTGATAGCCTTGTCTATCAAACATGCCATTATTCCTCATATTCGCTCTTGCAGAACAACAAAGGATGCTTGGGATACGCTTACTACTTTATACTAGGCAAGGAATAAAGCTCGTGTTGCTTACCTCCAAAAACAATTGGAGAGTGAGCACATGAATGAAGGAGATTCCATGGATAGTTTTGTGACAAAGATCAAAGATTGGAAGGAGGATTTGATTTTTTCTCATGAAGTCTTACTTGGCAGTTAGTTCACTTGTGTAGACTATTCTGATCGGTCTTCTAGATTCATATCAAAGTTTTGCTTCTACTCTTTGATTGATGATGAAAGGCAATCCAAATGCCTTAACATTTGAGGATTTAGTCTTTGTTATGTTGCAGGAAGGTCAGTCTAGGCAGAACATGTTGATTATGTGTGTTGCAGATGAAGCTTTCGTAGCTAGTCAGAAGGGCAAAGGTAAAAGGTATAGACCTTGGCATATCTTGTCATCCAAATCACTGAAGTCATCATTGGTGCCATTGGCTACGCATGAGGGAGGCCTCAACAATCAAGGAAGACAAAGGTTCTTGGTACTTCTTGAGAGGTCACCCATCCCAATGTTGTTCCCCCTAGAGCTTGCTTAACTGGCAATCTCTTGCCACTAAGCTACACCCTTTTGGTGTTTGAAGGGGGGGGGGGGGGTAAGGTTCACATTACCTTGAACAATTTTTGGGCCCTCAAAGCTTCATTATTTACTTTCAAAACATGATTTGAAGAAATTTTTGGGGTGATTCTTGGAGCCATTTTGGAGTACTTTCACACACAATTCTCTTTAGACAGGTTCAAGAACATCATGAAGAGTGTTTATTGTACTTCTTTGACAAAAAGTATTCAGCTTAGAGCTGTGTTTTGGCTACAGTGGTAAATATACGAGTTTCTTGAAAGGTTTGAGTTGTGGTAGGAGCAGCCATCGCAAGTTTATGCAGGTTTTGGAGCCTAAAGAATAGAGTTGATAGACACTTGCAGGTATTGTTGCTAGTGTTTGGGCTGTGAATTCAGGCTTTCAATGTCATTTTACTGCATATATTGAGCACATACACACTACCTATGCTTCTGTGGACATTGCTTATGTATGTCCATGTGGTCATTGATATAACAGTTGCGTTTTTGCATAAAGCCTTTGAAGTTGATAAAGAGGGCCATGGAGAGGTTTTCTTAACTGGGAGGCATCCAAATGTCGGGGTCTCTTTGGTGATGCACGTTGAAGACTTACCCAACCTTGCCATAGGAGATGTATGCTAGTTGTTCATAGGTGTTCAATAAGCCTAGTTGGCTTCTTTCTTTTAACTCATTATATGCAATGGAATCGATGATTCACTATGCAAGTTTAATGTGAGTACTTGCAGTTTTATGAGCCTTTGACACTAGTCATATGTTCATTGTGCAGAGGAGACTCTAGCCAAATTTTTCTAGATTTATGTTTTGTTAACTATAGAGTGGTCGATTTACTCCTTGATACACTTATTGGTGTGAGCACATATATTCTCACATAATCCTTTTGGTTGGTCATTTTTTTCTTTAATCCATTTTTTTGGCAAGACTCTATTGAATTTTTCTAGAATTTATCCTGTAGTCCAAGCATCTTAAAACTTCTTCAAATTCTCAGCTTCAGGTGCTTTAGTGAAAATATCAGCAACTTGTTCATATGTCCTCACATAAAACAAGTACCAATGTCACCTCCTAATATCTTTTTCCTGATGAAATGATAATGTACCTTGATATGCTTTGTTCTAGCATGAAAATAGGATTTTGTGCTAATTGTATGCTGCTAAGATTATCACAATAGATTATGATAGGCTTTTGAACTTCCACACCTAAATCTGCAAGTAGCATCACTATCCATGATGCTTCACATGCTACCATTATAGCACCTCTATACTCAACCTCTATACTCGACAAACAACAATGGCTTGCTTTTTATTGCTCCATGTAATAGCTGCACTCCCAAGTGAGCATAGAAAACCACTTGTAGATCTTATATCTCGAATACTACAAGCCCAATTTGCATCAGTGTATCCATGAACCTACAATTCTACACCATCTTCATAAACAATGCATAATCCAAAGTAGCACTCACATATCGTAGAGTGTGTTTCAAAGCATCTAAATGTGGTTTCATGGAGCCTACATAAATTGACTTTCAAGTCCAATAGTGTAGCTTAGACCAGACCTTGTAATTGTGAGATATATCAGACTTCCACATTTTTCTTGTACATAGTAGCATTTTCCAATGCTTCACCTGATGTAGTATCCAACTTCAAATTCTGATTTAATAGCATAGAAATTGTCTTACAATCAACCATACCATACTTTTGAAGCATACTCAAGGCATATTGCCTTTGTGACATATACCTGTTTCTGTATTTATAAACTCAATGCCCAATAAGTAGCACATCACAAGATCTTTCATGTCAAATTCTTGCATAAAGAGTTTCTTTACATGTTTAATGCTTTCTTCATTATCACCACTTACAATCAGGTCATCAACATAAATAGCCACAATTGGGATGCCATCATCACCCTTCCTTGTGTATAATGAATGATCTACAAACATATTAAGGGTGCTTTGAATCCTCACATCCTTGTGGTTGGTCCATATATACTTCTTCCTATAACTCACCATGTAAGAAAACATTCTTCACATCGATCTGATGTAAAATACATTCAATGCAACAAGTTCTTTGACAATAGCCATTATAGCTATAGGGATAAACATTTCTTCATAATCAATACCATGTGTCTGTGCATATCCTTTTGCTACCAATCATGCTTTACACCTGGTTATGCTCCCATCAGCATTGTGCTTCACTTTGTAAACCGACTTGCAGCCTATGGGTTTCTTTCCTTGCGGCAATGGAACTAGCTTCCATGTTTCATTTCCATAAAGTGCAACCATCTCCTCATCCATAGCTTTCTGCTAATCTGCATTTCCAACTGCATCTTCAAAAGAAGAAGGTTTATCATCTTGTATTACCTTGGTCATGTAGACACAATGATAAGCCATGTAACTATCATACGTCAACCATTACAATGAATTTTGCATCCTCCCAAATCTTCTTGCTCCTAGGTCAATTCTCCTTATATCATTTGCATTTGTAGACAGTGGATCATGTAAAGTGGGAGCATGCCATGAAGAGTGAGTTGGATTCTATTCACAAGAATGGTACTTGGGATTTAGTACCTTTGCCAAAGGGCAAGAAAGCTTTACCATGTAAATGGGTATATAAGTTAAAATTCACATGAGATAGTGCTTCTCCAAAGTATAAAATATGACTTGTTGAAAGGGTTTTAAGCAACAACATGACGTTGATTTCGAGGAAATCTTCTCTCGATTGGTCAAGATGACTACCCTACACGTGTTGCTGGATTCATTGCAATTAAGGACATAGAGCTAGTCCAAATGGATGTGAAAATTGTTTTCTTGCATGGAGATCTTACAGATGAGATCTATATGGAACAACTAGAGGGTTATGCAATTCCTGGCAAAGAAAGTCTAGTTTGTAAGTTGAAGAAGAGCTTACATGGACTTAAACAATCCCCTAGACAACCAAAATTTTGATGCTTTTATGGAGTCTGAAGGCTATTCTTGAAGCAATAAGGATCATTGTCTCTACACAAAGAGATGCTCAAATGGTAGCTTGATATGCTTGATACTTTATGTCGATGATACGTTGATTGTTGGGAAAGTCCTCTTATTACTTATCATTTCTAAAAAAGAAGTTGAGTGAGACATTTGATATGAAGGATTTGGGGGATGCCAAACATATCCTTGGCATGCACCTTACTTGTGAAAGGAGTAAACGATGCATATCCTTGTCTCAAAGTGAGTACATAGCCAAAGTACTTCATAGGTTGAATATGAAGAGTGGAAAGACATTGAGTACATCTTTACCCACATATGTGAAACGGAGCAAGGATGATTGCCCCAAATCAAATGAGGAAAAGGAATTCATGACCAAAATTATGTTGATATATTTAGGTAGTGATGTGTCTGAACACACTAGGGCCACCATGGCACTTTTTTCCCTCTTTAGGAGGTTTTTGCCCCCTGACTTTTATATACGCTATTACCCTAATGGGCTACTTATCTTTGTACATTCTCCTGGTAATACATCAAGTATTGTGTGTTGTGCTCCAAGCTTCTTCTTCTTCTTCGGTATGCTATTTGTGTGCTTCCGTAGACCTCAAACTCTGACAAGTGCTATCAGAGCAGGTCATTGTTTTATCTAGGGCATCGTCGACCTCCCTCCAATCAGAGTCTCAAAATCGCATGAAATTTGGTGAGCATACTCGGGGTGAGTAGGAGTTCAAAACGGCTTTGCTTTGTTGTGTCAAAATCATGATCTGAGCTCATTTGGACCTTCGAACACACTATCACAGGGCCTATGCAAGTAATTTTGTCTTTTTGTGCCAAAGATATACACAAGTTTTGGTTCGCCAGTATAAGCATCTCAAAGCCTACTATAGGTTTAGAAGAACTTGACAGGGTAGTTCTGTTCAACTTTTTGAGATACAATCATTTTCCTGCATTAAGGTATTTTAGTCAGTGGCCATAGCTGAAAGCAATGATGTATTTCAGATGTTGGTTGTTGAGGATAAGTTGGATGGTACCAATTACCCATTATGAGATTATATGATGTGTCATGTATGGGTTGCAAAAGAACTATGGAATATTGTGTAGGGCATTGAAAAACACCCTAATACACCTACAAATATAGTTATTGAAGGTGATGTAGATGGTGTTGAAGACGGCGATATTCTTCATGTTCTTGTTCGTGTTGTGGTTCTTGCTCCACCTAGTGTAGAGCAGATTCGTTGGGATGGTAGAGATGCTCATGCACATGCATTGATAGCCTTGTCTATCAAACATGCCATTATTCCTCATATTCGCTCTTGTAGAACAACAAAGGATGCTTGGGATATGCTTACTACTTTATACTAGGCAAGGAATAAAGATCGTGTTGCTTACCTCCAAAAACAGTTGGAGAGTGAGCACATGAATGAAGGAGATTCCATGGATAGTTTTTTGACAAAGATCAAAGATTGGAAGGAGGATTTGATTTTTTCTCATGAAGTCTTACTTGGCAGTTAGTTCACTTGTGTAGACTATTCTGATCGGTCTTCTAGATTCATATCAAAGTTTTGCTTCTACTCTTTGATTGATAATGAAAGGCAATCCAAATGCCTTAACATTTGAGGATTTAGTCTTTGTTATGTTGTAGGAAGGTCAGTCTAGGCAGAACATGTTGATTATGTGTGTTGCAGATGAAGCTTTCCTAGCTAGTCAGAAGGGCAAAGGTAAATGGGGTTCTTCTAATGGTAAGCAGAAATATGCTAATTCTGCACAATCAAAGAAGGATGATAGAGATGAGAAGAAAATAGAAAAGGTCAAATTCTTTTGCAAATATTGTAAAGAAAATGATCATGTCATAAAGAGTTGTCCAAAGCTGGCTGCAAAAGAGGCAAAGAAGAAAGAGGCTGGAATGGTTGTTGTAGATGCCTCTACACCCAAAACAGAGTCTGCTAATCTTGTGCAGAATGAAGAATGAGCATTTACTATTGTTTGCAGTTATGACCCATCTTCACATGAACAATGTATGTCTATAGTAGACTTAGACTTTTGGTACTTTGATAGTGGGGAAACCAAACATATTACCTCGCAACGCTATTTCTTCACTTCACTTGAGCTGCCCCTATAGGGAATATTGTCACATGTGCTAACAAATCCTCTTATCCTGTTATGGGAGTTGGTAAGATCATTCTGACTACTACTAATGGTAGTTCTTTTACATTGTCAGATGCTTTATTTGTGTCAGGGATCAAGAAAAATCTGTTATCAGTTTCAACATTAGCAAAGATTGGCTTGGTCATGAAATTTCTTGATGACAGATGTACAATTCATGATCTGTCCCGTGGTGACATCATTATTGCTTTCGACATTTTATGTCATGGGTTGTATAAGCTCATAGATTATGCAAAATATGTGAATGATTCAGCATGTGAAGCTCAAGATTCTCAGGCTATGTTAGATGCAAAGCTTTGGCATGCATGCTTTGGTCATCTGGATTTTGCTAGTTTGCTATGCTTGTAGAAATCTAAAATGGTTTCCTCTTTGCACAAACTTGAGGCACCTGGTAAACATGTATGTGAAGGCTGCATTTTGGAAAAAATGCAGTGTTCTTCCTTCCCAAAAGATGGTTCAGTTTGAGCTACGTAGAAATTGTAGCTTGTTCACAGTGATGTCTATGGTTCTATGGAGACACCTTCTTTTGGGAACTATCTTTACTTTGTGACTTTCATCGATGATTTTTCCAGGCATGCATGGGTATATCCATTGAAATCAAAGTCAGAAGTATTTTTGTGCTTCAAATAGTTTCTGGTTTTGGCTGAAAATCTGTAAGCATGTAAAATGGGCACCCTCCCTTCTGATCGAGGGGGGGAATATATGTCTTCTGATTTGAATGCATTTTTAGCTGAACGTGGGATAAAACATGAGTGTACAGTTTCATATACACCTGAATAGAATGGAGTTGCTGAAAGGAAGAATAGGTCACTCGTGGAGATGGTGAGGTGTATGGTCAAGTGTCAGGCTTTACCACATAGTTTTTGGCTTGAGGCTTTTATGTGTGCAACATATGTACTTAACAAGTGTCCAAAGCATTGCAATCTGTCACTCCATATGAGGCTTGGCATGGTCGTAATCCATCTATTGCTCACCTACGTGTTTTTGGTTGTCTTGCATATGCATTAGTGCCTTAACAACAATGCAAGAAATTGGATGATAAAGTAGTGAAATGTATTTTTTTTGGGTATAGTTATAAAAGCAAAGTCTATCATCTGTATCATCCACAGATTAAATGCATTTTGGTTAGTCATGATGTTGTTTTTGTGGAAGATACTATTCAACCATTACTTTCATGTATTAAGGAGACATTAGTTAGCTCCAAAGACATGTATGACACTTTGCTGCCTCTTTTTACAAGTGGACAATTTAGTGCTCATCCTAATGAGGCAACTTCTCAACCTTTATAGGTTTCATGTGATGATGCAGATCATTCCATTTCTGATGCAAATTTACATGATGCACTTGTTGATGAGAGATTTGATATCGAGGAGGTAAAAACTATGCCAAAATGGCTAGTGCAGACTTTGCGTGATAGAAAATTAGATGCACCTCTATCATATCGTACTCCTTCAGGCTTTCATAGTGCTTCTTTTACATTAGATTGCTATGCTATGGCTGCCTCGAGTCTTTGTGATGAGAATGAGCCACTTCAGTTTGATGAAGCACAAAATTTGAAAAATTGGATGGCTGTTATGCAATCAGAATATGATGTTATCATGAAAAATGGTACTTGGTCTTTATGTGACTTGCCTCATGGCAAGAAGGCCATTGGCATTAAGTGGGTATACAAGCTTTAGCATAAGCCTGATGGAACAATTGACAAGTATAAGGCTAGGCTTGTTGCAAAGGGTTATGCGCAAGAAAGAGGCATTAATTTTGATGAAACCTTTGCTTTGACATGCCAAATGACTACTGTTCATAGCATCTCTGCACTTGCAGCTCATCATGGTTGGAATGTACATCAATTGGACATTAAAACTTCATTTTTGAATGGTGACTTGCATGAAGAAGTGTATGATTTCCAGCCTCATGGCTTCGTTCAGAAAGGGCATGAAAACCAAGTGTGTATGTTAAAAAAAGCATTATATGGTTTGAAGCAAGCACCAAGTGCTTGGTATGAAAAAATACATGCTTATCTAATTGCACATGGTTTTGAGAACAGTCCAACTAAGAGCACCTTATATGTTAAGCATGCAAATGATGTGCTTTTGATCTTCTTGTCTATGTTGATGACATGGTGCTCATTGGTCCTCATGAGAAGCATATTGTTGATTTTAACATTGATTTGCATGCCTCATTTGAGATATCATATTTGGGGCATTTGCATCATTATTTGGGCATTCAATTTATGCAAGTTGATGGCATAATAGCTTTGTGTCAAACAAAATATATTGATATATTATTACAATGTTTTGGCCTTGAAGACTGCAAACCTATTGCCACTCTTATGGAGACAGGTTTATGATTGATTCTTCATGATGGTGGAGATGCATTTGATGTTATTCTCTATCAACAAGCTATTGGATGCTTGATTTACTTATGCATTACTCAGCGAGATGTTCAATTTGTTGTCTCACCTATGAGCAGGTTTATGCATTTCCCAGGTTTCAAGCATTGGTAGATGGTTAAGTGCATCTTTTGCTACTTGAGTGGTACCCAACTACTTGGATTGTTTTATCCCAAGGAGGGATCACTATTGCTAGATTTACATGCTTTTTCTGACTTTGACTAGGCTAGTTACTATGACACTTGTGTGTCCACTAGTGGCTTTTGCTTCATGCTTGGTAGCTCATGTATATCTTGGTTGAGCAAGAAGCAGCCTACTATGGCCACTTCCATTTGTGAGGCTGAGTATAGGGCAAGTTTTATAGCGACTATTAAGTGTGTGTGGCTCATATGCCTTATGGCTGATTTGGGTGTTGGTCAGTCCTCTACCATCAGCATCTTCACTGATAATCAGAGTGCATTGAGAGTTGCGAGGAACCCTGTGCTCCATGGTCGCACTAAGCACATTGAGGTGCACTATCATTATGTTAGGGGGAGGTTCTCTGTTGGAGAGATCAATTTGGCATATGTGCCCACATAGGAGAACATTTCAGACCTTTTCACAAAGGCTTTACCTAGGGAGAAGTTTGAAGCTTTTCGCAAAGCTTTGGGCTTACTTCCTTTTGTGGATTGATTCCACATAGCTTGGCATTTCCTTATACATGAGTGCCAACTCCTTGTTCACCACATCACTCCGAGGGGGGATTTGTTGATATATTTAGGTAATGATGTTTGTGAACACACTAGGACTACCAAGGCACTTTTTTCCCTCTTTAGGAGTTTTTCCCCCCATCTCGTATGTACACCTATTAGCCTAATGGGCTACATATCTTTGTACATTATCTTGGTAATACATCAAGTATTGTGTGTTGAGCTCCAAGCTTCTTCTTCTTCCTTGTGCTGTTCGCATGCTTTCATAGACTCAAACTCCAACAAATTCATTATCAGTCTATTGTTGGTAGTCTCATGTATATTGTGGTAGCTATGAGACCATACATTACATTTGCAGTGGGAGTTGTGAGTAGATATATGTCTAAACCTAACAAGAAGCATTGGGAAGTGGTCAAGATGATTTTGAGATATCTGAGTGGCACTAAGGAAAGGTGTTTATGCTTAGGTAGAGGAAAAGCATCCATTATTGGTAGACAGATTCTGATTATGTTGGTTTTATGGACAATCGAAAGTCTACATCATGGTACATTTTTCATTTTGTTGGAGGTGCTACCTCTTGGAGTCTCGTTTTCAAGAATGTATAGCTATTCCACCACAGAAGCAAAGTATGTTGCAGCAAGTGAGGCATGTAAGGAAGCATTGTGGTTTTTTTCATCTTGCTTGTGATATGGATCTACCTCAACATGTACCTAGTTTGCTTAGTGATTGTTAGAGTGCCATTGCTTTGGCTAAGAATCTGGTCTATCATGCAACGACCAAGCACATTGAGGTGAGCTATCACTTCATTAGAAATTTCTTAGCCACTGAGTGCATTATTCTTGAGAAGGTTCATACTCGACATAATGTTGCAGATGCTTTGACTAAAGCTCTGACATACGATAGATTTCAACATTGTTGTCACTTGATGGGGGTTACTTGATTCATGATCTTAGACAGTTACTTGTATACCGTGTAACATGTCCATCAGCTGGGAGGTATAGTTTGTATACTTACACTAAGGTATTCTTTATCATTCTTCATTTTTCTCCCATAGTCACTTTGTCCATATTGAACTTTAGTAGCAAATTATTACTATTAGTGTCCATGTGTGGCCAAATGGATGTCAAACACTTTTGTATATGTTCTTTAATAAAACATATAGTTGCTTGGTTAGCCATAGATTGTAAGTTTGACCACATTTGTGACATCCAAGAAATCTATGTTTGTGCTCTCTTGTGTACTGCATGTTTTCAACATGTTTTGTAGCCCATGTGTGGAGTACTATGTCTGACATCTCGAGCTCAATTTTCTACTACAAAGGTATCATCATGGAGCTCTCGAAAAGGAGATTCCATTGTGGTGCATCACCATTGCAATACTTCAATATTTACAATGAATTGTTTCAAGTTCAATCAATTCTTTGGAATTTATTTAAATTTTTCATCAATTTGTATGTTACCCTTGAATTGTCATCCCACATTCCAAACTTTTGAGATTATAAAAATGTACCATATCTTTAAATGAAAATAATGGTTAATGCATTAGATATGGTAAGATAATGTGTAAGTAAGTTGAAGACTTGCTAAAGATCTATATTCATTTATGTAGGAAGACGATGTGTAAGTAAGTTGAAGACTCGGTGAAGATCTATATTATTTGTCTAGGAAGATAGTGAAATGATTTTTTATTATTTCTCTCTCATAATATATTAAAAAAAAGACAAAATCTGATTTTCCCACTACAATAAGTTAGTTTTTGTTATATGGAGCAAGGGGAAAGGGAGGTGGGAATGCTCCCTTAGAGCTATGCACATGGGCTCTCAAAGGGGTGCCATGTGGCACCCATATGAAGAGTTCATGTGGAGGCTCCATCACATGGAGAGAAAGGGATATATCTTAAAGTCATTATAGGTATCTAGGCATTCATTAGAGATCAATCTTTGTGTGTCGGTACATGTTTTTAGTTGAACATTCATCTTCTTTGAATATTGTGCTCCTCATCTAAAAAAATGGATGGCATCCTCGGGAATGCAACAATTAGCATCAAGATCAAATGAAGGACCACACCTACACAAGACAATAGATATGTGTGAACATGGAGGATACAACAAGTGAAAACCTCTTCACACCCAGCCCTACGACTACACAAGAACCCAAGAGAGCCAAGCTCTCTCACTCCTTCCTCCATCCCTCCTAGATGAAAGCAATGGAATAGAGATCTTGGCTTTATAGGGGAGAAAACCCATTATCAGCTACTATGTGGGATTTATTCCAAGCGTCTTATAGTTGAATGCATGCTCATGAACTCTATGAACTCATTCCTGTCTTCTTTAAACGTAAACAAAGAAATTTTCAATTGAATTTTTCTCCAAATTTAGCAAGGGAAAGATATATGTTTTAGAGAAATTTGAGCAAGATCGTCATGTAGATATGTAACATGGGTTGTAAAAAATGGAGTGGGGCAAGAAAAATAGGTGAAGAGATTGCATGGATGCATTCTTGAGCTTGTCAAAGAGATCATCCCGTCATTTTCCTCTTTTCACATATCATCACCCACACCTATGCTTTTTGGGAGCCATAGCTTCATGCTTAGAGATGAGGTTGGAGAGATCTAGGTGTTGAACAAACAATGCAAAAACAACGACAATTAACCCCAAAAACAATATCTATGTACCTTCCAATGCTGATCTTTTGAGACTCTTACCATCACACATTCGTCCTTGATCTCGTTCTCGATAATGGTGCCTAATTTGGTGTTGTTGTAGACAAGGATAAATACCACGTTTAGGAACTCCACCTCCTTAATTGTCAATATGTGGAAGAGTAAGGATGATATGAAGATCATGAACAAGTGGCATGCACGAAGGTGAAGGTGAGAAGCAAGCTAATGCACACACACATACACACACATGTAAGAGACAATAGGAGAGGCAATGGAAGGCAAGATTCTCCTTTGCATCACTCAAATTACAAGAGCTCTTCTACAAGTCTCACATCTCAAAAAATTGTCCTAAAAAATGAGCTCTCTAGCCCTATTTATGGTTTTTTCACGTGAAATGGTCGATTTCACATCTAGTGACCAACCTAGTTAAAATTTATGTCCTATCCTAGTTTTGGAGGGTCAAATGAGATCCAAAAAATGTGAAAATTGGTAGGCATGTTCTACCTAAGCTCCTCAAGCTCAAGGACTCCTGAGCTTGCAGAAAATGGAGTGTTGATGACAAAAGTGGGTGATTCAATATTACAATGGTTAGTGATTAATATCACTATTTATGTTTCTATCAATGTTTTGGTCATTATAATTCACATAGGACTAGAAAACTAATGAGTTTCATTTCACCTCCCCTACATTCACCATCCATATCCTCACTTCTCCATCAGTTCCCAAAATTTTCACTTTTTCACCATATTCACCCACCATCCCTCACTTCCCTCATTTATGAGAGAGGTGAGAGAGAGAGAGAGCGACTGTGAGAGTTGATTTTTGTGAGTTTGAGAGATTTTTTGTAGGAATTGCCATCAGCACAATGTGCAGGAGGCTGCCATTGGTGTGTATCATAGTTTTGTTTTCTACTTCATCATCATCATTTTGTCGTGTGTGCAGACCATTGCGATAGGCTATCAAACTTGGAATTTTCAAAAGACATCTACAATAGCGTGTACAAAACCCTTGCGCATCTCAAAAACCACAAATGGATTTGCAAAATTTTGTATTTGGTACACCATCGCAATAGGTTGTGATAATTGCGACAGGTTGTGACCATCACGACTGGATCACACCATCGCAATAGGCTCACACCATCATGATGGGCTTGCACCATCACGATCAGACCGGCCAATCACCATCGTGACTAGCCTACGACATCGCGACACACCTATGCCATCATGATTGGGCACCCACTCATGAACCTTTGGCACCATCATGATCATCTCCATTCCATCACGATTCCTTGACCCCATCGCGATAGGCTCATGCCATCTCAACGGCTCCATCCCATCGTGGCTCCTCGAGCCCATCACGATAGGCTAGCACCATCGTGATAGTGTCCCACCATCACATGCTGATCAGGCCATCATGATCACAATTGCTTCAGACCATCATGATAGCCCACTTAAAGTGGCAAAATTAGGGTTTTGTGATTTTGACCAATTTTTTTCTATTTTTTGTTTTAACTATCCATTTTTCTGCACGACCTTTGGTGCCAACGATTATTGGAAATACCACTATACAAGTGGGAAACAGTGCTGAGTGGGCATGCTATCGGATCAAGAGTGCATTTGGGAGCTTACCTAGAGTGGAACCCAAGGTTGTAAGTGACCATATTCTCCATTGTTAATTTCATTGTTTGGTAAGGTGTAGCCATAGAGTTCAAGCTCAGGGGACGATAGGAATTTAAGTCAAAGAAGCTCTACAGGATTCAAGTCTAAGCCCAATTGTGTAAAATACAAAAACCAAAAGGAAAAAAGAACATAAAATTGACACCGCTACATATTATCAAAGAAGCAAGATACTATACCTGAAGAGCCTCATTTGGACAAGATGAATACTAAAAAGAATAAAAAAGGAACAAGTGAATGGTGCATAAAGAACCATTGATATGTGTGTGTATATTGGGTAACATGGGGAGACAAATTCATGAACCATAGGTCAAGAAAGCATATAGGCAAAGCTGAGAAATGGATTGTTAGGTCATGAGAAGCCAGTGTCAATCTCACTGCAACATCTTGGGCTCAACAGTTGAGTGATTACCCCTGCATAGTGAGCTCAGAGACAAGCAATTTGGAGATGTCATATAACATGGAGAGAATAGTGGGTAGTTCACGTGTAGCCTATTTAGAAACACTAGAAGGCCCGTATAAGACTCAACTGGAGTATGTACAGACCAATTGACTAGGTGCTTGCATCTATGAGGATGGTCTAAGGAGATCAATAGTCCAACTTAAGAATCCCAATCAGCCTATCGGACTTGAATGCCCGATGGTTAAATTTGAAGCGAGCTCATGTATAGATCAGCAAGGAATTGTCTATGTAGTGGCCAATGTACCCGATAAAACGGATCAATTTGGATCCATTGTACGTGAGACAGACATTGGAGATGTGGATCAAGAGATCAAGGAACAAGAACCTAGGATGCCTTGAGGCAAATAAGTTTTATCACATATAATCACAATTGATTGGATACCCCAGGATGACTCAAGTATAGAGCTTTTTGTAAGTAAAGAGACTGATGAAGCCTTCTGGAGGTTTATACCATATAAACCAAGTGATGTTTTTGAAATCATTATCTATGAGTTCAAGGATCCAGAAACACCAGGGAAGATCATCTACCTTGACAACACTTCATAAAGGATCTTTGTAGTTACTGAACACAATCAACATGCCTACACATAGAAAGGCAAATCTATCTTCCCCTCTCATAAGCCAGCTAATTCTCATAACCCAATGGGAGCAAGCTCTTCACACATATTCAGAACCCAAAAGTAGAAGGCCAAAGAACGACTAGAGGTGAGTTTTGTACATACCACAGGAAGATATAGATAAGGAGTGGACATGGATAGGATGGAACGAGAAAGAACGAGAGCATAGGCCCCACAGAGGTAGGGAGGACTTTCCCCTGCCTAGACCTAGAGAACACCCAAGGATTCTAATACCAACTCAACTAGCCAAATCAATGAAAAATAACTTCAATGGAATCGGTGACCCATATGACCATGTTGTAGAGTTTAAGTAAGTGTTGAGGGTAGAACAAGTGGACGACATGTTCAAGGTTCAGGCAATACATGAAGACATGTCCAATACCAGAACTGCCTACCCAATCCAAGCAGATATCCCTGTTTTTAGATGGCTTGCTGAGTGCAAAGCTGCGATCATACGTCTGCCTTAAGGAACCCTGAACATTAGAACAATGTGTACGAATTTGCATAGATATTGAGGATAATTTAGGAGATGAGTTAGAGATTTCTAAAGTCTATAAGGATTTTGACATAGCAACCAATCTCTCATCTAAACTGTCTACATCCATAGAAGATTTGGCAAAGTGAGTGGCTCAAAAATTAGGACTATCAAGTAAGAAGATCCTTGGGATGGTCTCCATTATTATAATTGTGGAGGGGATCACATGGCCAATGTGTATCCATTGATGGTTCCTAACCCAAGAAACTTGACCACCCACTATTGCTCAATTGAAAGAAAATACATGAACCACACAAAGTCCATTTAACAAGCAGACAATTAGGCAAAATTACACGCAACCTTATCAGAAGCTAGGTAGATATCAAGACCAATACAATCCATAACCCTACTAAAGGCCACCTTACAACTATCAACCACCCTACCAGGCACCACCTAGACCCCTACCAGAGCTAGGGCAACAACTGCCACCCCGTGCTAATGTAGTTTCAATAAAATATGCTTCTGTTGAGGACGACCTCAACAAGGCATCAATACGACATCCCCATTGATCACAGAAAATGACCCTAATACCCAAAGTTTTGATTCTACACAATGTGATAGCCCACCAACATATCATACAAAGTCCCCAGAACATCTTGAGGCCTACTAGTATGAAACACCCATGATAGAACCTAATTGGGAGCCTGACTATGCCAATGTCATGTATACCAATCCCAAGCCCAGACCTCGGATGATATAGATGAGAACTCAAGGCCCTAAAGGACCATGTTTTAGGAGCCAAGGAGATAATTATCCCCCTTCGAGTGGACAAGCACCCTACTTCAACATTCAAGCTTATTGCCTGGTCTGTGGTAAAGAGCATGTCATAAGAGAGTGCCCCAAAAACCCATCCAAGGCCTCAAACCTAACACGGATAAATGTGATAGGCATTGTGCCCACATCAGATGGATCCTCACCCACCTACGTGCCCATTCAAGCAGTGACTAGAGCCCAAGCATTACATCAAAACTTGCAGGTCAATCTAGAAAAAACCTTGGAGAGTAGTGAAGCAAGAGAATCTAGTGGAAAGAAGAAAAAATCTTGGAAAGACTCAAAAGAGAGACTTAAAAGGAAGTGGAATAAGAGGATAGTAGAACTAGAAGGGAGTCTGAAAGAGATAGGGACCAAAATTCTAGAATTTTCTTCCTAAGATCTAGCACCAACATCCCAACTACCCAAGCCTAGATCTGTGTTAGTTGAACCCATTCCTGAGAGCTTGGGCATGATTCCTCGAGCTTATCAACTAGATTGAGAGATGGACCCAACTTAGAAGAATTGGCCAACAGTTACCCTAGAGCAAACTTAAAAATAGAGAGAACTAAGCTCTATATGAAAATGGTTGAATTGGCTCAAACAATATTTGAAGCATCCCAATATGTAAATTGGAGCAATCTAGTGACTATTAGAGAATCTAGAAAATTTGATGTCAAACTCAGACCAAGCCAAACCGAAAAAAACTTCTTCCATCAAGGGCTTACAATGAGATGTCTCACCCTTGATGTCACAAGTACCCAACTCCACTGAAAGAGGAACCCCCCTCCTCGGTTCACAATTATTCCCAAGAATTCTTGAGGGAAATTCAAGAGGAGAAATGGAGGTTAGAATAAGAAGCTCAACCGCCAATCCAAGAGATAGATGATCTTCACGATCAATTTCCTCAAGATATACCATCTATATATGGAGAGAAAGATGAGGTGCAATCAAGTGAGTGAATGGATTTTGAATCCAATTCCTTACAAGAATTACTTCAATTCACTCACCCATGAGAATCAAAGTCCATTCAAATGAGAGCTCCCACCATACTGATAAGAAATGATGATTCAATTCTCTCTAGGAACATGGATGTAATAAAAAACACTAAAGTTCAGTGCCATATCACTTTAGAAGAATAGTTGAAAGTGATCCTAAGTTGTGGAACCATGTAGCAAACCAATTGCGAGAATCTGCTAAGGACCACTCTCAGAAAAGATCACAAAGAAAGGTGTTTGAGATACCCATTGATAGGATTGGAGATGTGAGAGAAGGAGAAGAAGGGAACACTTATCTCCCTATCTCCTATTAAGTATACAACATAAAGGCAATTTTAGATTCCAGAGAAGGAGTGCTATTGCCACTACTTCCCTCTGGAAGAGATGGGGCAAGCTAGCTCTAAGACCCATGAGAATGAAGTTGCAAATAGAGGATGGCCACATAGAATAACCTTTGGGTTTACTAGAAGGAATCACCCTCACCACTTGTGGTGTGGAGTTTGAGCATGCCTTTGCCATATGTGATTTTGGAAGGAACCATGCCTATGAGATGATTTTGGGATGATCATTCATGAGGCAGTTGCAAATAAGTGCAAGATTGGGGAGCCAATTCATTCTACTTGCAACACTTAGGAGTGACCACCAAAGTTAATCTCAAGGACTATTCCTGTTGAGATTTACCCCCGCTACAATGGAATACCATCCCTAAAATGCAGAAAGAAACAAAATCAGTGCAATCCTTATGGATGTGTAAAGTAGAAAAAAAAAGAGGACAAGAGATTAGAGGCCAAAAACCTAGGTACAGAACAACGCCCACAAACCATCCAAGACCCTTCCTATGCACTGGTAGTGTTTCTAGATGAAGAGTTTGAGCCTTGTGGTTGGGCAAAGATACTAGCCACCATGGACATAGCAGTGAACGAGGAACAATGGACCCCCCATTATGACAAGGATGGTTATGATATCTCACTCTTCATGGTCGAACCTCTAAGGTTTGAACTCGTGCTAGAGCAATGTGATGACCCAACTATAGAGACACCAGGAGTAAGTGACGAGGACTTAGAGTCCATCCTCATGGAGTTGTTTTAAACTTCTGAGGAGGAATATCTATACTTGATAGATGCCAAAGCCACTGATCGAGTCGAGCGTAAACAAAAGAGACGAAAACTCAACTCGCTAAACCTAAGAGAGAAGAAGAAGAAGGGACCTAGGAAACTTTCCCCACTAGATGAGGAAAGAGAATCACTATTTGAAGTGCCATAAAATTTTAAGAAGTATGAATTAGAGGACATGGTGAAAACGCCCAAGAGAGAAGCTATCACAGGAGAAGCATATGATAACCAAGAAAAGACTGAAAGAATCATAGTGACAGTTGAAGAAGGAGAAGAGAAATATTTGTGCATCGGACATGACCTAACTAAAGAGGAGGAGCAAGAATTTGTTGACGACATGATTGCTCCTACTTCATCTACATTTGTATCCGCATGAGTGCATCTCCATTTTGTATCCAGGAGGCACTCCATTTCTAGTCTATTCCCATTTTATATTGTATTTCATTTGTATTTCGATACCTTGCCATGTGCTTCTACCAGTTGTATCCATTCTCCTTTCAGGAGACTTATCCCACATATGATGTACTTTTGACAGCCCCTCCCAAATCTATATAATGAGGGCCTCTCCCCTCATTTGTACTTGGTTAGAAGCTTGAGGAGCCTACTCCATGCTCTTGGCAAGCTCATTTCTAATCCACATGAGTTTACCCATTTCATGCTCTACTCATTTTGTGTCTCACACATTCTTTGTTTTGTGAGAGTGCTTTACTTTTCATTTTGCTTCCGCGTGCGTACTCTCTACAGAATTGATTGCACTAATGAAGGAGTATAGGGACATATTCACATGGAGCTAAAAAGATTTGAAGGGAGTGGATCCAAACATCTATTATCATAGGATCCCCATGACTCTAGAGGCCAAGCCCACTAAACAAAAGCCTTACACATACAATGATAATTACGCGAACAAGATAAAAGAAGAAATTGATTGACTGATCAAAGTAGGCTTCATATATGAAATAGAGCATACAGAATGAGTAACCCCCATTGTAGTAGTCCAAATGAAAAGTTACATGTATGCATTAACTTGAAGAGAGTTAACACTGCAACTATATGGGATAGCTATCCCTTGCCAATCACCAAGCACTTACTTGAATGCATAGTAGGTAAGGAAGTCTACAGCTTCCTTGATGGCTTTTCGGGCCACAATCAAGTATCTATAGCCCCCAAGGATCAACACAAGACAACTTTTGCTACCAAATGGGGTATCTTTGCATTTAGAGTTATGTCATTTTGGCTTACCAATGAACCTACAACTTTTCAACTTATAATGTGTCATATGCTCAAAAATTTCCTACAAAAAAATCTAGAAGTCTATGTGGATGACCTGTGCGCCCATTCCCACATAAGACAAACACACATTCCTAACCTTAGGCAAACCTTTGATAAATGCAAAGAGTATCAAGTGTGCCTAAATCCTAAGAAATGCATCTTCATGGTAAGACAAGGTAAGATATTAGACCACATTGTGTCAAAACTTGGTATATTGATAGACGAGAAGAAAGTGCGAGCCATAGCGGAATTACGAAGACCTAGGACAACCAAGGAAGTGTAGGCATTTATGGGAGTTGTGGATATTACCGATGCTTTATTGTTGGGAATTGAACTCACAACCTCCCGGTTAGGAGTGCGATGGGCTAACCACTTGCCCCAAAAGCCATGGTTGAGGATTACTTCCTAATCCTCTCTCTTAAGGCGTGGTTCAACCATCTCCTACTAGGATTATGTGACATTCCTCCCCCCTTAGATTGAGCATTGTCCTCAATGCTCACTTGTGGACCCTTCTAACTCTTGGACTCACTTTCCATGCATGAGCGCTTCCACCAACCTCAAACTCCAGCACATGGACCAAATTTGGACCTATCCCACCCTCTGTGGGTGCCCAAATGCCCATGCACCTTCATCCAAGGCCAATTTCACACTCACCACAGATAAGCGTTTTTTCCAAGTGTCCATGAATGAGATGCGAACCTCCATCTCGCCCAATCTCTCAAATAGGCTCTGATACCAATGTTGGGAATTGAACTCACGACCTCCCGATTAGGAGTGCGATGGGCTAACCACTTGCCCCAAAAGCCATGGTTGAGGATTACTTCCTAATCCCCTCTCTTAAGGCATGGTCAACCATCTCCTACTAGGATTATATGACATTTATCCACATGTATACTATTATTGCCAAGCCTTTCTAGAGTCTCTTGTCTAACTTTGAATGGAACGATGCATGTGAAACTTCTTTTATTGAGCTAAAACAGAAATTATGCTCAATCCCTATCTTGACCACATCGAATTGGAACAAGTCATTCCATGTTCACGTAGATGCCTCCAGCTACACAATTGGGTGTGTATTGGCACAACCGATTGGAGAGGGGAACATAGATCTCTCAATAGCATATCCGAGTAGGTACTTGAACGTTGTTGAAAGAAATTACACTACAATTGAGAGAGAGGGCTTAGGAATGGTCTATGTGGTAAAGAAATTTTGGTATTATTTACTAGAAAACAAGTTCAAGTTTTTTACAAGCATTGCTACAAACAATCCTTACAACACTCGAAGATTACTAAGATGGTTTCCCTTATTAATGGAATATGATTTTGAGGTGGTAGTCAAGAAAGGGAAGACCCATCTTGGAGCTGACCATCTTTCATGACTAACCACAGGAGAAGCCCTGCAAGGAATATTTGATGAACTATCGGATGCTTACTTGTTGAATCTAGAAGTAGCACCAAACTGGGATAAAAAACTTGTTCCTATCCTCACATTTGGACCTAAGAATCCCATAGTTCAAGCTAGAAAAGGGGAGGTTGTCAAATCACAAAGATACCAAACAATGGAAGGAAGTATTTATAAACAAAATGATAAAGAAGTTCTTGTCTATTGTGTGGAAGAATCAGAGTACAGAAAATGGTTGCAATTAGCACATGAAGGTGCCCTTGAGCAACACTATTCTAAACAACACACCCTTCAATCTCTATATAGGCTAGGGGTGCACTGGAGCAAAGGCTTCTAAGTTAGAGTTTGAAAGGTTCTCATATAGCGTTTTCATTCCCCCCTTTTCCCAATTGATGGCTAAAGGCAAATGTTTCCTAAAATCACAAAATTTCTTATCTATGTCAATTATAAGCCTTTGTTCTTTAGTCTCCTTCCATGCCTCACAAGAATATGTGAGATGATCAACGACATCACACGAGATGCATCTCCGAACATTAGGGCTTTGCCGCTCATTAGGATTTTAGGTTCTTTGCAAGGTAGATTGAGGAAGTTGTGGTTGAGGCATTTTAGTTTGAGAGTATGTTTGAGCTAATTTTGAGCATCTAAACATCTATTCTGAGTGCTCAGAGCATATATTATGTTTTGAAGTGATGTTATTCCTTTGTGCATGTTGGTTTGCATTTGCATCATGTTTTTGAATTTGTTAAAAAGGATCTCAAATCGAAGTTCACTAGGTATGCTGCATGAGGATGCTACATGGTCAACCTTTGCATTGGTATGTCTCTCCCTAGGGTCACCCAAGTGTGGCATAGTAGCTGGAGGACTAAGTGATGGCTCATAGGATTGTATTTGCTTCATATGAGTGACCGCTTCAATGACCCTCTTCATTGTGGCCCAATTATTAGTGAGACCATATATTTTCCCTGGCTCTTCAAGTCTTCTCTCAACTTCTAATCTCACATCTAGACTCAAATTTTTGAGGAAATTGATTACGATATCATGTGTAAGAGTAGTTATGTCTACCTCTAGTAGTTGTGAAAAGCCTTTCATAAACTCACTATGAAGTTGCATAATGGTTGTTGAGTTTTGGGTGAGCTAATCCACTTCATGAAACCATCTCTATTATGCTAGCTAAAATCTTTTAGGTAGAATTCCTTATGGATTTTTTTCCTACACTCCTCCCATCCGAGGTTTTCATGGGCTTCAATTGTTGTAACCATAGATCTGATTGCCAATCGTATCAGATAGGGAATCAACTTTTGGTCAGGTAAACCATGAAGTTTTGTGAGTTCCTCAAAGGCATCTAAATATTTAGTCACGTTAACCCCATTGAATTTCCCCTTTTCCTTAAATAAGGTTTCTACTACCTTTTGTCCTTGGTTTTCATGCATCATACGTTAAAAGAAATATTCCATCTTGTTCTTAAAATCAAGGCTTGATTGAGCTGTGATTCATTTGATTATGTCTTCATCTTCCAATTTCATTTTTTCTTTGTGATATATGACTAACTCACTTATATGTTTTTGCTCTAGTGTATTATTTTCACAAATCTATGCAAATATGCAAGATGAAATTCTTTTGGTGCTTTTTCAATGCAAGTATGTAGGTGTATTAATGTAAAAGGCAAAAAATATAAAAATGTGAAAATGAAAGTGTTCTTTTATAAGAGGCATGAACTTGACATGTGTATGCCTGAGTTGGCTTGAAGAAGAGGTTCCAAGCGTGTCCATGTGTGAAAATACAAGAGACTGAAATCAATCACTCACGTTGGATCAAAATCAAGCATAAAAACTAAGGAACAATTTCATTAGGAGTTGCATGAAACCGTGAATCTTCAAAAGCAATCATATGTTCACAACGACTTGATTATTCATTGCTTTATATGGCATCAACTTTGTGGAAACGGACCCAGCACGAATGAAATAATTGCGGTAAGCTTTCAAGTCGTAACATACAAAAAATCTTACATGGGTTTAAGACAAACGGTTCCATATTTGACAAAAGGATCTCAAACAAACAAAACATCAAGTTTTCAAGGCAAACACTCGCATTCAGAGCATGTAGTTCAAGAAGTTAATGTAAACCAAAACATAATTGAAGTAAGAATCAAATATGTGTATATATATTTCAACAGTGAATCCATGTCCAGTGTTTTGACTTGAAATACTTCAAATCCTTTCATTGGGTTCGAAAAATTGTCATCTCTAAATACAAAATCATCGATAGAATAGAGTATATGGTATATGTTTTGATGGTGAAGCAAATGGGTGCTAGAGCAGCATCACCGATTCGGCATCAGAGGGAGTAAATTCAATTATCGTGTATGCGCAAAGACAATTGCACAAGAGATGGCCACTAACAATGTAATCTTCCAATCCAACGGGCGTGGTTTAGCGGTAGTGCCTTGTACTCCTAGGCAGATGGCCAAGGTTCAAGTCCCACCCGAGGCTGGATGCCTCAGCTCTTAAGAGCGTATTCTAAGTCCTATGTACCATGTCGTGGGTGTGTGAGTGTGATTTCAATTCCTATTGCACTAAAAAAAAAAAAATGGTGTGTGAGGATGTGTGAGTGTGATTTCAATTCCTATTGCACTCACAAAAAAAAAAAAGTAATTTTCTAGATTAAGACGAACACAGCAAAAGCTGAATATGCAGATTGACTACAAAAATTCTCATCCTGACGCAAAACTTTTCCCCATTTTTTTATAGGCCTTTGAACTCTAAATTTAGAGTCTGATATGGTTGGCTAACTCTGAACAAAAAGACTTCTCTGACATTTTGTCACCAACTTTAACACATTGTTGTACGACATGCAAGATTCGCACGAACTAGTTTTTACTCCTTAAGCCTTCAACTTTAATTTACATTCTTCATAGTTGTGGTAGAATGCTAAAAAAAAGAATGGAAAAAATCACGTATAGCTTTTTCTATTGAATGCCGGTTACTCCACTCCACTTTAGCAAGATTTTCTCCCCCTGCCTTTGCATGCCACACAGACCAGAATGGAGATATGAAGCACACAAAAAATTTGCCTTCTCCTTTGCACTATTCTCCCTTGATATTTGAACTTGTTTAAATACCATGTAGTAACTCCATCTGGGTGTATTCCTCTCTTTTGAAGCTCTGAATGCTATGAGCCAGAGTGTGATTTCTCCACAAGAAAAGTGTCCCTTTTTTTGTAGCCTCTCATTCATCATCTACATCATTCTCTAGAAGGAAATTTGTCATTTCTTAGCAATTTAGAGAGAGAGAGAGAGAGAGAGAGAGAATCTCTCTGACAATGTGGAGTTAAAGGAAGCTAAGGAGCAACAAATAGCGGTTCATATACATAAGAAACTGTGAAGAGTTAAAGGAAGCTAAGGAGCAACAAATAGTGGTTCATATACATAAGAAAAGGAAGCTAAGGAGCAACAAATAGCGGTTCATATACATAAGAAACTGTGAAGAGTTAAAGGAAGCTAAGGAGCAACAAATAGTGGTTCATATACATAAGAAACTGTGCAATTTTAGACTAATGCTTCCTTTGCTCGTGAATTAAGGAAAAGGTGGGATGAAAATTTTATGTGCAAATTTTACAATGCTAGCATGTCCGCAGCTAAGTTAGAACCATTGGAGGGTACTGATTGAGATGTTGAAATATCTAAATCTCAATCTAACTATTCTATTGAAGCATTGGTGAGAGTGCATGATGGAATCATGTAGAAGATTCCCTATATGTCTCTCTTTGATCAATTCTCTATATACTCTCACATGGAAAACGTTGAGGAAAAGAGAAGACGAGACGAGCGACATGATGAAGTTGAAGAAGATAGGAGGGTAACAAGAAAACAAGCTAGGGAAGATGAGAAAAGAATAGAAATGATGAGAAGAAAGTATAGTTCAAAGAACTGTGAATGTCAAAGAAGAGGAAAGAAGCTGTGAAATAAGAGAAAGTTAATGGATGAAAGTAAAAATCAAAATAATTAGAAAAAAGTACAAGATAATGAGAGAGATATTGTTGAAAAGAACGAGCAGATCCAAGAGGATGATAAATAGAAGAAAAATACAAAGAGTACACCAAAGGAAATAATGATTTTTGAATTGGAAAAGAATAATGATGCCAAGGAAATAGTGTATGATATTTTCTTAAAGATCCAAGTGATTATGTCATTAGAATAAGTATCCTCAATAGATAAACTTAAATTCAAAGCCAATTTCATCAAGCTTGTGAGAAGGAGGAGATTCCCTCTTCTGTAAGATGAGGAAATGTAAGATGTTGCTGATGTTACTCAAGTAATGGATGATGCAATCACATTGAGTGAATCATCTGATAAAGAAGATGATGAAGAAGATGAGGCTAAAATATGTCAAGGAAACAAGAATTTACTTGGCCCGATTATTCCAAATGAAAGTATAAAAGAGGTTGAAAGTCAATAGAATAGAAATTTATGGGCTAGAGGAAACCCAAAAATCAAGATAAAAATTAGTGATGAAAAAGATTCATGTTTGGCTCTGGCTTTTGTTGACTTCATGTAAGAAAAGTTGTATGATAGATTTATATGTTCTATAGACAAAGAGCATAGATGGAGGATGGGAAATATGGACAATTGTTTTGGAATTTTACTTCGTGCTTGTGCAAATGTTCTTGTGATGATCGATGGAGTTTCAGAGGAAATCCATTTCTTCATCTAGGATAATTGTTCTTATGAGGCTATTTTACGTCAAGATTTCATAGCCAAAATGAGGATGGAGATTAAATCTACGGAGGATGGATCAATTTATGCAAGGATTCGATCCAGAACTAGCTTATGTTTGTTACAAGCAAAGACCATTTGTTCAAATCATTCAAGAAATAAGAAGAACTTGAAAAATAATCCCATTACGTCTTATGATCATGTGTGCAATGAATGTGAACTAGTAAAAGAGTATGGAACCTACTTTGATTACAATTTTTAAAAGGGTCCACTATTGAGCGAGACAACAATGGAAGATGGTTTCATATATCTCAAGAGATTATGTAAGTACTTTTCAAAGTTATTTTATGAAAAACACTATAAAAGTTTCAGTTTGATTTCACTTGAAGAAAAGATAAAAAATATACTTGACCTTTCAAGAAGTTCTACTATATTGGAAGAGCTTGAGAGTGCTCTCCAAGATAAAAATGGATCTCCAATTGTGATTGTCAATTTGATTGAAGAATATTAGTTAATTACTAGATTCCTAAATAAACATGAAGTGAACATGAATACAAAGTATAGGAATGTGGAGAAAAAATGAATCCCATAGCTCAACCACTTCCAAGAGAGAGTTATAAGAAGTTTAAAAGAGTGTCTGACGACCCTATGTTAAGAGATTGAAGCAAGATAGGGCACCAATTTACTGAGGAAACTATGAAGTGGATCAAATTTGGAGAAGATACATTTCTTATAGAGGTAGAGAAAGAAAATTTTATAGAAGTGATTAGAAGACATGGAAAAGCATTGACTCTTTTCCCACATGAAATAGGATGTGTAGATCCAAAGTTAGTACCTCCCATTATTATTTTCAATCTTCGAACTATTCCAATTCCAAAGGTTCATGTGTTGAGCTAATGCAACCATTTAAGGGGAATATGTCTATGCAAATGTTAGAGCCTTCATCAACACCCTATTTGTACAAATGGTTCAGGGTGCCAAAAAAGGATGGGAAACTATAGTTTATTCAAGTTTTGCAAATTGTTAATGAATTCACAATACAAAGTGTAGGAATAGGACCTACAATACATGAGTTTGTTGAAGCTTTTTTTTAGCATTCCAGTTATGGGTGACCTATATTTAGGATATGTTCATTTTCAATTAATGATTGAGAGCCATGAAATTACGACAATGAAACTCCACTAGGACTTATATGCATGTGTACTTTGTTGCACCAAGGAACAAATTTTGTGGCTCATATGATGAATGTGATGAATCGGTCTTACATGAATTTATTCCACACATGAAGATGCCTTTTATTGATGAAGTTCCAATAAAAGGTTGTGTAATGAAACTGAATTTGGATAAATACACAAAGAGAACAAACCAAAACATGTTGGTAGACTTTCATAGACACTAGTGTGAGATAGGTAGGATGTATATCTTTTGAAATGATTATTGAGTACAAAATCATGTAAGGAGATTGTGCTAAATTCCTCATGAGTTGGGCACCAAGTTATATGCTTTGTTATCCAGAAATCACTTTAGAACAGCAAATTTTGTGAATCTCTATCTATGACTTGAACATGCATCCTAAAAACAACTTGTAGTTTGCTTTCCAACATTTTTTCCTAGTTAGTTGCATGATACACATAAGATGTGAGTTCTAAAAACTGTTTAAGTGTTGGAGTTTAATGTCTGCGGATGCATGCAAATAGCACAAGGAAGAAGAAGAAGCTTGGAGCACAACACATAATACTAAATGTATTACCAAGAGAATGTACAAAGATAAGTTAGGGTTAAAGACATATATACAAGCTGCAGGAAAAAACCTCCTAAAGAGGGAAAAAAAGTGCCTCGATGATCCTAGTGTATTCACACACATCACTACCTAAATATGTCAACAAATCACCCCTCGGAGTGATATGGTGAACAAGGATCTAGCACTCATGTATAAGAAAGTGTCAAGCTATGTTGAATCAATCAACAAAAGTAAGTAAGCCCAAAGCTTTGCAGAAAGCTTCAAACTTCTCCCTAGGTAGAGCCTTTGTGAAAAGGTCTGCAATGTTTTACTTTGTGGGCACATATGCCAAACTAATCTCTCTAGTAGAGAACCTCTCCCTGATATGATGATAGTGCACCTCAATGTGCTTAGTGCAAGCATGGAACATAGGGTTCCTCGCAATTGCCAATGCACTCTAACTATCAATGAAGATGATGGTGGTAGAAGACTAACCAACACCCAAATCATCCATAAGCCATCTGAGCCATACACACTCAATATTCGCTATGAAAGTTGCCTTATACTCAGCCTCACAACTAGAAGTGGCCACAATAGGTTGCTTCTTGCTCAACCAAGATATGCATGAGCCACGAAGCATGACGCAAAGACCACTTATGGACACATGAGTGTCATAGCAACCAGCCAAATGAGAGTTAAAAAAAGCATTTTAATCTCGTGGTAGTGATCCCCCTTGGGATAAAACAATCCAAGTAGCTGGGTACCACTCAAGTAGCAAAAGATGTGCTTAATTGCCTGCCTTTGCTTGACACTTGGGAAATCTGCTCACCTGTGAGATAGCAAACTAAATATCTGGCTGAGTAATGCATAAATAAATGAAGCATCCAACAACCTTCTAATAGAGAACAACATCAAATGCACGTAAACCTGTTTCCATAGGAGTGGCAATATGTTTGCAATCTTCAAGGCCAAAATGTTGCAATAATGTGTCAATATATTCTGCTTGATGCAAAGCTATTCTATCATCAACTTGCAGAGACTAAATGCCCAAATAATGATGCAAATGCCCCAAATGTGACACCTCAAATGAGGCATGCAAATCAGCTTGAAAATCAGTAATATGTTTCTCATTAGGACCAGTGAGCAGCATGGCATCAACATAGACAACAATAATCAAAAGCACATCATTTTCGTGATTAATGTATAAGGTGCTCCTAGTTGGATTGTTCTCAAAATCATGTGTGATCAAGCAATCATGTATCTTTTCATACCAAGCACGTGGTATTTGCTTCAAGCCATATAATGCCTTTTTCAACCTACACACTTTGTTTTCATGCCCTTTTTGCACAAAACCACGAGGCTGAAAAACATACACTTCTTCATGCAAGTCACCATTTAGAAATGTAGCTTTAATGTCCAATTGATGTACATTCCAACCATGATGAGCTGCAAGTGCACAGATAGTCATTCAGCATGTAAGAGCAAAGGTCCACTCAAAATCAATGCCTCTTTCTTGAGCATAACCTTTCGCAACAAGCCTAGCCTTATACCTATCAATTGTTCCATCAGGCTTGTGCTTCAACTTGTATACCCACTTAGTGCCAATGGCCTTCTTCCCAAGAGGCAAGTCACATAAAGTCCAATTATCATTCTTCATAATAGCATCATATTCAAATTTCATAGCAACCATCCAATTTTTAAAACTTTGTGCTTCATCAAATGAAACATGCTCATTCTCATCACAAAGACTAGAGGCAGCCATAACATAGCAATTTGATGCAAAAGAAGCACTCTAAGAGCCTAAACAAGTATGATATGATAGAGGTGTATCTACTTTGCTATCTCACAAAGTCTTCACCAGCCATTTAGGCATAGCCTTTGCCTCCTCTATATCAGTTATCTCATCAACAAGTGCATCATGTAAATCTGCATAAAAAATGGAATGATCTACATCATCATGTGAAACCTATAAACGTTGAGAAATTGCCTCATTTGGACCACCACTAGACTATCCACCTATGAAAAGAAAAAGCAAAGTATCATACACATCTTTGGAGCTAACTCATGTCTCCTTGGTACATAAAAGTAATGGCTGAATGGCATCTTCCATAAAAACAACATCACAACTAACCAAAATGCATTTAGTATGTGGATGATACAAACGATAGCCTTTACTTTCAGAACTGTACCCAAAAAAAGTACATTTCACTACTTTATCATCCATTTTCTTGCATTGTTTTTTCATGCACTAATGCATATGCTAGACAACCAAAGACATGCAAGTGAGCAACATATGGCTTGCAACCATGCCAAGCCTGATATGGAGTGATAGACTATAGTGCTTTAATGGGACACATGTTAAGTACATATGTTGCACACATAATAGCCTCAAGCTAGAAACTGTGTGGTAAAGCTTGAGTCTTGGCCATACACCTCGCCATCTCCATGAGTGACCTATTCTTCCTGACTAAAAATCCATTCTATTGAGGTGTATAAGGCATTGTACATTGATGTTTTATCCCACATTCAACAAAAAAATGCATTAAAATCAAAAGACATATATTCCTCCCCCTCAATCAGAACAGAGGGTTCCCATTTTACATGCTAACAAATTTTCAACCAAAACCATAAATTGTTTGAACCACATAAAAACTTCAGACTTTGCTTTCAGTGGATACACCCATGCATGACTAGAAAAATCATCAATAAAAGTCATGAAGTAAAGGTGTTTCCCAAAGGAGGGTGTCTACATAGGGCCTCATACATCATTGTGAACAAGCTTCAATTTCTGAGTACCTCGAACTAAACCATCTTTTGGGAATGAGGAACGTTGCATTTTGCCCAAAGTTGAGCCCTCACAAACATCTTTAACAAGTGCTTCAAATTTGGGCAGAGAGGACACCATTTTAGATTTCTGCAAGCATAGCAAACTAGAAAAATTCAGATGACCAAAGCATGATGCCAAAGCTTTGCATCTGACATAGCATGACAATCATGTACTGCACATGTTGAATCATTCACATATTTTTCATAGTCTATGAGCTTATATAGCCCATGACATAAAATGCCAAAAGCAATAATGACATTGTCATTTGATAGATCATGAATTGTACATCTATCATCAACAAATTTCACAACCAAGCCAATCTTGGCTAATGTTGAAACTAATAATAGATTTTTCTTGATCCTTGGCATAAATAGACCATCTGACAATGTAAAAGAAATACCATCAACAATATTCAGAATGATCTTAGCAACTCCCATGACTGGATACGAGGAGTTGTTGGTGCATGTGAGAGTATTCTATGTAGGGGCAAGCTCAAGTGAAGTGAAGAAACTGTGCTGCGAGGTAATATTTTTGGTTGCCCCGCTATCAAAGTACCAAACATCTGAGTCTACTATAGACATACATTGTTCATGAGAAGATGGGTCATACCTGCAAACAGTAGTGAATGCCCATTCTTCATTCTGCACAAGATTAGTAGACTCGAAAAGATGCTGAAAATGGCGATGGCGCAGTCTCGTCTTCCTGCACAAGCTCTCGAGATCGTTCATGAATCAACTCAGTAGAGCTGCGCAACAGATTGACTTTAGTCAATCAATCAGGCGTGGTCCTCTTCAGCAACCGAAGTATGTGAAACCAAGAATTTCCTGTGTTGTTGCAGTATACGCTCAAAAAGGAGTATCGGTGAAGTGTGTCGTCCTTCGTCGATCGACGGCCGTCTCTTCAGGCGGTCTTGGCGGGGGCCCAGAAGTTGATCACATATCCGTCGCAATCGACGGCCAACGGACAGTGTATGTTGTATCGGTCGCGATTGATGCCCATTCGAGTGTGACACCTATCCGTCGCGTGTGTGACACCTATCCGTCGCGATCGACAACGAACCGAATTAGAACCGATTCCTCAGAGATAGTCAAGTGTGAATCGCGATCGACAACAAACGGAGTCCTCAGGCACAGCAAGCGGAACTAGCGGAAGTCCAGGACGAAGTGACGATCGACAAGAAACCGAGTTCGTTCCCAGGCGCAGCAAGCGGGCTGAAGAGCAACTAAGCGCAACTAAGCGGACAGTGTATGTTGTATCGGTCGCGATTGATGCCCATTCGAGTGTGACACCTATCCGTCGCGTGTGTGACACCTATCCGTCGCGATTGACAACGAACCGAATCAGAACCGATTCCTCAGAGATAGTCAAGTGTGAATCGCGATCGACAACAAACGGAGTCCTCAGGCACAGCAAGCGGAACTAGCGGAAGTCCAGGACGAAGTGACGATCGACAAGAAACCGAGTTCGTTCCCAGGTGCTGCAAGCGGGCTGAAGAGCAACTAAGCCTGCACTTAGTTCTACCTCGTGTTTCATTGTACGAGTTGTCATTTATTGGGCTTGCAGACTTTGATGGGACTGAGAGAGTGTGCGAGAGACAGTCATACCCTTTGAAAAAAATACAACATAAAACTTTGTTCCCAGCTTTGAGCATTGCACCTGTGGGATTTCGATTCCAAAAAAGAAGGAAAAATTAAAAAAGAAACGGGACAGAAGATTCGAAGTAAAATAGAAAGAAAAAAAGAAGAGAGGAATTATCTTTAATGTGGGATGATGAGATGATCGTGGATTTTTCAAGATGGGTTTAACAATGCTCCCGAGGACGTGAGAAAGATCGCTGCTGTGTGAGTTCGGGGTGTCCCTCTTTTGTCATGGATTTGGCGACCCCCTCTCTTTTGAGAAGTAACCTGGCCCCTCCTCCCGGGGAGACCGATAACCTGGCCTCTTTGTTGGAGGGGGGTTCTTGTGCCGCCCTAGGGGCCTTCGAGAGTGCTGAACCCCCCTTGGTCTCCCTCAATAGATCCGCAATTCTGTCAACTCAGGAGGAGCTCAAGAAAGTTTGCCTCGTCGGCCAAATGTTCGGCCCTAAGCCCCCACTCGAAACTGTGCGACAGTGGCTTCGCAACGAGTGGTTCCCCCGTGGGCTAGTTGTTTGTAAGTGTCAGTTCTTACCGGCAAGCCACTTGCTGCTAGTCTTTGGAAATGAAGATATGGCGTTTCGAGCCCTTAGTGTCGGAACTTGGCAACTCGGCCGGGCGACCCTGTGCCTATTCAGATGGTCCCCTGACTTTACCCCCGACAAATCGAAATCGCTTCGGTACCCTCTCTGGGTTGAGCTCCCTAACCTGCCATACTTCTTGTACAACTTCGTGTGGGACATCATTTCTCCTATCGGCAAGCCGTTGGCCTCACGTGAGGACATTGGTGGTCTCATTTATGAAGGTGCAAGACACTCGTTCAACGCTCGGTGGCACCCTCAAATCTGTGTCGAGGCTGACCTCAGTATGCCACTTCCATCGAAGATCAAACTGGACTTGGGCGAAGGGGATGTATGGGAGCAAGACATCAGTTACAAAAACCTTCCCAACGCGTGCTTTCGTTGTGGCCAACAAGGTCACAGGATCAAAGATTGCCCTCTGAGACGAAAAAGCAAGCAAAATCAAGAAGCCCCCAAAAATGCTCAAGATAGCAATGGAGCATTGAATCACTCGACGAAAGTAGAGGAATTCAAGGGTCCCCTTAATCCAGAAGCTGATGCAGACAGGTTCATCGAAGTCAGAAGAAGAAGGAAAAGAAGCCCTAGGGCAACCTCTGAGCGAAACAACATGTCAGTTACCCCCTCCAGCAACTTGTATTGCAATCTGGAAAAGGAAATCAATGAGTTTGACTACCCAGGTGGGAACCAACTTGAGGTGGACACCGACGTCAAAGGCCTAGAGATCCCTGACAATAAAGAAACCTTGCAGGAGGGTTACACTACAAGCAAAGAAGACGGCTTTACTACTAGCAACGAAGATAACATGGATAGTGAAAGCTCCATCATTGGATCGACTATTCCGGAAACGGAGCTGAAAACGGTGCCCAGTTCTTCCCAGCAGGAGGCATCCCGCAAAGGAAAACAACCTATGGAGTTACCGTGGAAAAGCCCCCACAAGAACCTAATGCTAACTCGGGATCCGATCCGAGCGAAAAAGAAAGATGAATCCAAGAAAAGAAAGGACAAAGCTCCCTCCCGCAAAGAGGGCTCACTACGACAATGATCATCATCTCGTTAAATGCTAGAGGGCTAACCAACCCCTCAAGAGCGATCATCATTGGTCAATGGCTTCGCGACATTAGCCTAAACCCAGATTTTATTTGTATTCAAGAGATTAAAATTGACGGAGAAGACCTCCAGAAACGGCTTAGACATGTCTCCTCGACCCATGTTTGGATTTCAACGGCGCATCAGCGGGGGTCCGGTGGAACGGTAATCGGTATTAATCAACTCTGGTTTGAAAAGCTTGAGAACTCCTTTGAAGATGAATGTCATCGATGGATTGCTGTTTCTTTCGGTGCTCCCTTTTGTTTTACTTTAGTTTCTTTGTATGCCCCTAATGGGGAGCTAGAGAGACTTAACACTTGGGCCTCCTTGGACTCGCTCCCCCACAACGTGCTTATTTGTGGTGACTTCAACATGGTAGAGGACCCTATGGACAGATGGATGGGCAAGGGCAGGGTCATCGATAGTCGGGAGAAAGAAACGTGGGACAAAACTAAACTACACTTGGATTTGGTCGAATTCAAAGACTCGAAGGGCTTTTCTTGGTCAAATCTCCAAGCAGGCGAGGACCTGAGGAAAGCTAGACTTGATAGATGCTACATTTCTCAGAGTTTTACTCATCAGTGGGGCCACCCCTCCCTCTCGCAACGCACCGACCTCACCATCTCTGATCACTACCCGATCGTCATCACTTTTCAACCCCCCACCAAGATCCGTAAGGCTCTGTGGTTCCATGCCAGTGTGCCCTCCTTCTCTCTCCCCTCCGTCCATCAAGAAATTTCTGATGTGTGGAAGGAGGCATTCGCCTCTGGCTTGTCCCCAGCCAAGTGTTGGAGAAGTGCGGTCGATAAGTCACGACAGATCATGATTAGATCCAGGAAGATGCTTGAGACTGTGCGGCGGGCTCGTAGAGAAGCTCTATATCATAGACTCTAGCGGCTCGAGGAGGAAGTGAACAAAGGAAAATCTCAAGCCCAGAAAGGACTTCGAAAGATCAGAGCGCTGCTGAGATACGAGGAAGAGATACAAAGGAAAAATTTGCAAATTTTCTTCAAGGAGTGGTGGGCTGGCAAAGCCGACAAACCCACCAAAGAGATGTGCCGTATCCTCAAAAGGAAACACAACAGAGAATCGATCCCCTTATTGCTAGACGCAAATGGCAATGTATGCAATACGGAAGAAGATAATTTTGGGATCATTGAAGGGCACTTCACGAGACTCTTGGGGACCTCAAACCCCCTCTCCCACCATAGAAGGGACTGTATGGCTGCCATATCTAGGGTTTCCCCCCACAGGATACCACCCAACCTTCTCTCTCTGCTTCATGCCTCTATCTCTGAAGCCGAAATCATTGAGGTCATTGATGCCCTCCCCTCAGGTAAAAGCCCGGGACCCGACGGGCTCACTAATGAGTTCTTTAAATCCTTCAAGTTGGTGGTTGCCACCCCTCTTCGTCTGGTTTGGCAAGAGGCACTCAAGTTTGGCGCGCTTCCTTCTTGTCTCAACAATGGCATTATCAAGTTAGTACACAAAAAAGGGGAAAAGAACAGAATAGAGAACTGGCGTCCCATTACAATGCTCCAAACAGGATACAAGATCATCGCCAAAGTCATTGCCAACAGAATCTCTTGCCACCTGAGAGCGTGGTTAAGCGAGGACCAAAAAGGTTTCATCAAAGGCAGGTCAATTTTGGAAACCATTATAGATATCTGGGAAGGTCTTGAATTTGCAAATGAGTCTAAACAAGAAGTTGTTTTCCTCAAGATCGACTTTGATAAAGCCTACGACAGGCTAGAATGGGACTATATTCTACAGTCGCTACAAGATCTTGGATGTAGTCAGAAATTCACCAAGATGATCGCGACCCTTCTCGGAAACGCATCGACCCAAATTAACATTAATGGAAATCTTTCAAAGGTGATCAAACTTAGAAGATCTATCAGACAAGGGTGCCCATTGGCTCCCCTTCTCTTTGCCATTGCCACAGAAGGGCTTAGCAGGCTGGTGGAGCATCAGGTGGAAGCTGGTAACATTAAAGGCCTTCGTTTGCCGCATGACCACAGCCAGATCACCATGAGACTTTTTGCCGACGATATGAACGCTTTTGTGCACAATGATAGTACCAGCCTTGAGACATTCTGGAAGTGTCTTGCTACTTTTTGTGAAGCCTCTGGATCCATAATCAACCACTCTAAGACCGCCTTTAGAGCTATTGGTGGGTCACAACCCGACCTTCTCATTGATCATGGCTGTCAAATCATTCCGCAGGGCCAAATTTTTCGGCTTCTTGGGATTCCCTTGGGGTTTGGCATATCTATGGAACAGCGGTGGAACTGGGTGCTTGCTTAACTATTGGAGAGGTATGCAAATCAATCTCGCTGGTCGTGCTATGGTTATCAACACGTTCCTCTTATCTTCTACCATTTATTTCCTTTCTTGTTGGAGACCAAAAGAGCATGATCTGTCCAAACTGGATAGTATTTGTAGAAACTTCCTTTGGACGGGCGACCACAATAGGAGGGGGGTGCCTAAAATCAAATGGTCCATCTGCACCAGCCATAGAGATAGTGGGGGACTTGGTATCTTGGACATTGGGTGCATGGCTAACAAACTGTCGGCCAAATGGATGATTAAGGCTTGGTGCAACGGGGAGGCCTCGTGGGCCAAGCTGATATTCAGAAACAAAAATGAGTTGGCGCTCATGGGCTTTCCAAATTGGAAGAATCTTGACATCTTGACCTTGTTGTTTTCCCCGATCCCCGTCTTCCCGAAAGGCTCTAATCTGGTGTGCTCCCTTTGGAAGAGTTGGAATAAAGTCAAAAGCTTCACAAGAATAAGTGAAGACTGGAAGTGGGCTGCCGGTATCAGACAAAACGACTCTATCTGGTTTCCGATCCATGGCATCCGGAGTGTGGAATCTTGGAACATTCAAAATGCCAAGAAGCTATGAAACAAAGGCTTCAAAAAATGGAAACATCTCTGGAAACAAGACACCAACCGCTGGATCAACTTTGAGGATATTGATCCTAGCATCAACATTTCGCATGAAGAATGGAACACGTTGCAAAGCAGATGTCTCGCCTGGGACCGACACAAAGTTCGCCTTCTCATGGGACACGACATGTCGAGCTCGCTTGGTCTCAAATGGCACAATGGGAATAGCCTATCAAAAGTCCCGAACATCAAAGAAACGATCGACTATCAGGTTAACCTCAACAAAAAGTGGTGCCTGTCATGGACGCGGCTTCGGTGGGACATGAAGTTCATGGCTATCTGGCACCCCCTCATAGAAATCAAAAAGTCTGTCCTCTTATGGCAAATCCTTCATCATGGAATCTGGACCAACCTTAAGGCTAGCAAAATTTGTGGGATCCCTCCCTGGTGCAAACGCTGCCACCGGTCTATCGAAGATGTTTCACACATCTTCTTTACCTGCCCCAACTCCAACAGACTCTGGCAGGTGGTTGTAAAGAGAATTAGACTTCAAAAACGTCTCAGTTGGCAGCAAGCCCTGCTGGGAGAAGCGATCGGCTGCTCCGCGACTCTCTAGAACGCCATCAGAGGGGAGGTCCTATGGAAAATCTGGCGGGAAAGATGTGCTTTCAACTTCGGTGACTCCCCCAAGGAGTGGTCAATTGAGAAATCGCTGTTCCTCCTTGGCAAAAGGATTGTCAACTGTAAAAAATCCCCCCCCTTTAGGCATCATCAAGTACTCCTTTTGATCGATAACAAGCTTAAACCCAAGTGGGCCCCACATGAGGGTGATGAGAGGGTAATTAACCTTCTTTGTAATGTCATCTAAGCTCTGTAAAAGCTTCCCCTGCTTTGTGGGATTTGGGGGGTCTCGTGGGCACTAGTCCCCTTCTCTTGTACTTTTCTTTATTTAATTCAAGTCCGGGAGAGTAGGCTATTGCCGAACTTCCTTTATATTAAAAAAAAAAAGATTAGTAGACTCCATTTTGGGTAGAGGCCTCTGCAACAACCATTCAAGCCTCTTTCTTCTTTGCCCCTTTTGCAACCAGTTTTGGATAACTCTTTATGACATGATCATTTCCTTTATAGTATTTGCAAAACATTTTTTGCTTTTCTATTTTCTTCTCATCTCTGTCATCTTTCTTTGATTGTGTAGAATTAATAGATTTTTTCTTACTAGTAGATGAGCTCCATTTACCTTTGCCCTTCTGACTAGCCAGGAAAGCTTGATCTCCAAGATGCATAATTGACATGTTCTACCTAGATTGATCTTCCTGGAATAGAACAGAGAATAACTCCTCAAATGTTAAGGCATTTGGATTGCCTTTCATCATCAATGAAAGACTAGAAGCAAAACTCTGCCATGAGTCTAGAAGACCATTCTAAACAGTCTGCACAAGTGAACTGTCAGGCAAGACTTCATCAGCAGAAATCAACGACTCCTTCAAATCTTTGATCTTTGTCAAAAAATTGTTCATGGAATCTCCTTCATTCATGTGCTCACTCTCCAACTATTTTCATAGGTAAGCAACACAAGCCTCATTCCTTGCCTTGTATAAAGTGGTAAGTCTATCCCAAGCATTCTTTGTTGTTCTCCAGAAGTGAATGTGAGGAATAATGGAACCTTTAATAGACAGGGATATCAATGCATGTGCCTAAGCATCTCTGTCATCCCAACAAAGTTGCTCTGCAATAGGTGCATCAGGAATTGCAACACAAACAGAAACCTGAAGAATATCACCTTCTTTAATGCCATCTTCATCAGTTTTACTAACTGTATTTGTAGGTGTAATAGGACGATTTTCAACACCCTGCATAGTATTACATAGCCCTTTTGCAACCAATACATGAAACATCATATAAGCCCATGATGGGTAATTGGTACCATCCAACTTATCCTCAACAACCAACATATGGAATACATCACTGCTTTCTACCATGTCCACTGACTAAAATAACCTGATGCATAAAAATGACTGTATCACAAAAATTTGAACACAACTACCCTATCAAGTTCTACTAAACTTCTAGCAAACTATGAGAAGCTTATACTGGCGGACCATTACCTATAGATATCTCTAGCACAAAAAGATGAAATTGCATGAACAAGTGCTAGGATAGTGCATTCAAAGGTCAAAACAAGCTCATATCACAATTCCCACACACATAGCAAAGTTTTTTTCAACTCCTAATCACCTTGAGTATGCTTACCAATTTTCATGCAATTATGAGATTTTGACCGGTTGGGTGTCGATGACACCCTAGATGAAGCGGCAACCTGGTTTGATACCAATTGTTGGAGTTTGAGGTCTACAGAAGCATGGGAAGAGCACAAGGAAGAAGAAGAAGCTTGGAGCACAACACACACTATTGAATGTGTATTACCAAGAGAATGTACAAAGATAAGTGACTTGTTAGGGTTAAAGACATATATACAAGTCAAGGGAAAAAAACTCCTTAAGAGGGGAAAAAGTGGCCTGGTGGTCCTAATGTGTTCACACACATCGCTACCTAAATATATCAACATTAAGTGCTAGTTCACGTATTAGACCATCTAATATAAGTTTAAATTCAATCATTCGAATACAAGTTGTGTTTGCTTGCTTCAACATCTCCCCCTCAAACTCAACTTACGTAGTGGTTTAACTCTAGCCATATCTTTGAATTTGTTAAGTTTAATTCCATCAATTGATTTAGTCATTAGATCATCAACTTGATGATTGATTGGAGTAAAAGAAAATTTAATCTCCTTATCCAAGACTTTCTCTATGATGAAATGATGATGTACCTCAATGTGCTTACTTCTTGCATGATAAACAAGGTTGGCTGCAAGATGTAGAGAGCTCATTTTATCCCCAAAAGAAAGTGCCATTGTGGTTTGTTTTTTACTACTCCAAGAAAGTAGCTTTCCTCTTGCAAAGCACATGTAGTCTGATGTTGATCTCCTATCATCCTTGTTACTAGCCCAATCACCGTCTGAGAATACTCTTAAGCTAAAATTAAAGGAGTAAGAGTAATAAATTCCTTCATTTGTTGTTTCTTTCAAATTTTTAAGTACTCTTTTGGTTGCACGCCACTACGGTACTCTTGGCATGTTATTCCAAGCGACTAACCTGCCAAGATATGAAATTTTGAATTCTTTCTCTAACAAGTCTTTGACTCTCTTTATGCCTTAAGTAATCATCTATAATAATGATATCATCCACATATATGGAAAGATAAATTGAACCTTTATCTGTATTCTTGATTAGCAAGAAGGATCAACTTTACTTACTTCAAAGACTTTATCAATAATATAATAATGATATCATCCACATATATGGAAAGATAAATTGAACCTTTATATGTATTCTTGATTAGCAAGAAGGATCAACTTTACTTACTTCAAAGACTTTATCAATAAGATACTGAACCAACCTATAATTTCATGCTCCTGGTTACTTTTTAAGACCATATAAATCTCTTCTCAGCTTACACACATAATCTAGATATTTGGACATTTAAACCTTGTAGGTTGATCCATATACACCTTGTCACTAATATAGCCATTCAATAAAGCATTCTTGATGTCTAACGGATATAAAAGCCAATGCTTATATGAAGCAACAAAAACAAGTAAAGTTCTTATGGTTGACCTCTTTTCTATTGGACTAAATGTTTCATTATAATCAATTCCTTAAGTTTGAGCATATCCTTTTATAGCTAGCCTCGATTCATAGCTTGAAATCGATCCATCTTAATGTATTTTGATCTTGCACACCCATTTGTTTCCTACAACCTTCTGTGTAGCAGTTCTTGGTATAAGCTCCCATGTGTGATTGTCCTCTAAGACTTCAAACTCTTCAAGCATGGAGTGTTCCCATTGCGGCTTTCCTTTTGCTTCATCATAAGATTGAGGTTCTACATGTTCATCTTCCTCTTTTTGAAGTATGCATAATGCTAAGTTGTAGTAGTAGAAATTGATGTATAATATCCATATCTCTCTAGCTTCTTCCTTTCTCTTTGGGATCTTCATGTGGTTATACTAATTGCTTTTGCCCAAAGATAAAGTGGAAGACCTTTCTCATTGAGAATATTCCTAGCACACTCAACAAGATTCATATTCCTCCTTTCAGCTACTACATTATACTCTAGTGTATACCTACAAGTAATTTCTCTTTTGATTTTTGTAGATATTATTCAAACTACTGAGAGAAATACTCTCCCCCTCCATTTGACCTTAGCCGATTCAACACTTTACATGTTTTCTTCTCAACAAAATCATGATACTTCTTAAACACTTGAAGAACTTCACTTTCATGTTTGAGAAAGTATGAAACATACATCTTGAGAAATCATCAATAACAGATACAAAATACCTTGATCCTAAAAATCAATGCTCTTTGGAAGGTCCCCCAAATCAGTATGTATAAGCTCCAAAAGATTCCCTTATTTCATGTTGGAGTTTGAGGTCTATGGAAGCACGTGAATAGCACAAGGAAGAAGACGAAGCTTGGAGCACAACACACAATACTGAATGTATTACCACTAGAATGTACAAAGATAAGTAACCCGTTAGGGCAATAGGCATGTATATACAAGGTGGGGGAAAAACCTCCTAAAAAGGGAAGAAAGTACCCCGGTGGTCCTAGTGCGCTCACACACATCACTACCTAAATATATAAAAAAATCCCCCCTAGGAGTGATGCACTAGACAAGGAGCTGGCACTCATGTATAAGGAAGTGCCAAGCTATGTGGAATCAATCCAAAAAAGGAAGTAAGCCCAAAGCTTTGCGGAAAGCTTCAAACTTCTCCCTAGGTAGAGCCTTTGTCAAAAGGTCTGCAAGGTTCTCCTATGTGGGCACATATGCGAAGCTGATCTCTATAGCAAAGAACATCTCCTTGACATAATGATAATGCACCTCAATGTGCTTAGTCCGAGCATGGAACATAGGGCTCTTCACAACTACCAATGCACTCACTGTCAATGTAGATGGTGGTGGCAAAAGACTGACAAACATCCAAATCAGCAATAAGGCGTTTGAGCCACACACACTCAATAGCCGCTATGAAAGCTGCCCTATACTCAGCCTCACAACTAGAAGTGGCCACAATAGGCTGCTTCTTGCTCAACCAAGATATGCATGAGCTACCAAGCATGAAGCAAAAACCACTGGTGGACATATGAGTGTCATAGCAACCAGCCTAGTCAGAGTCAGAAAAAGCATGTAAATCAAGCGGTAGTGATCTCCTCTTGGAATAAAACAATCGAAGTAGCCGGATACCACACAAGTAGTGAAAGATGTGCTTAACCGCCTGCCAATGTTTGACACTTGGGCGATGCATAAACCTGGTCATATGTGAGATAGCAAACTAAATATCTGGCCCAGTAATGCATAACTAACTCAAGCATTCAATAGCCTGCTAATATAGAACAACATCAAATGCTTCTCTAGCATCATGAAGACTCAATTGTAAATCGATCTCCATAGGAATGGCAATAGGTTTGTAGTCTTCATGTCAGGGAAGCACTAGATTGCGCTCTCAGACTATACTAGACAAGATTTTAAATACACTTCTAATTACAAGAACACCCACATAGAAAAAATGACACAAGAATATGTAAGTGATACAAGGTGTCCCACAACTCGCAACTCATAGGTATGAATAATTGGACCAGAGATGATACAAGACGTCCCACAACCCAGGACTGATAGGTTGGAAGCAAGATCTCTAGGTTACAAGAACTCCCTTTAGGGAGATGATCTAGATACAAGAAATAACTAGACAAGATCTCATACTATGAGATTACAAGTGGACAAGGTTAGATGTCCAGGAACTAGACTAGAAAGGACTAGAACAATAAACAAGACACGAATTGGAACTGGAACTGGAACTTGGAAAGTACTTACTTGGCAGTCACGACTCCTTGAGCTCCCAAGACTGGTATTGGCAAGATTGAGAATTAATGTGGCCAACCCCTCCTTATATAGGTTTTCCAAAGGTGGTTACAAATTGATGATGTCATTGATGATATCATTGATGATATCATCAATTCAAAACATGATCTCTGGATGTCAAAATCAAGCGAGAAGATAGCTGATCTTAGGGTTTTGACATGTTTGGATGCAATGGAAACATTGGTTTCCACAAATTTTGAACCAATCATGAGATATATAAGTCACATGGAATATGAGGTTCAGAAGATTTCCTTTGTCCATGACATTACCTCCCCCTCAAGTAAGGAGTTCCACAAGGAGCGGTCACGATCTCTAGTCTTCGCTTCATTGGATTTTTCTTATGAAATTCTTGAACCTTGATTGGTGCTCTCTGAAGGTTCTCTATAGGTTCCCAAGTACATGTTGGGTGTGTGTAGAAGTGTGAGAGACACACGAGAAGCACACACAAGGAGCACAAACACAGCAAGACACACAGAGAAGACAGATGGATGGAATAGCTCTCTCTATTGATGATGAATTAAATTGAATTAAGAGTTGAATGCTATCCCTAAGTACAAAGTACCACCACATATGAGTGAATCATGTATGTGGTAACATGGGGACAAAACCTCTAGCCAGCACTACAGTAAAAAGTGCCCATGTATAGGGAAAAGGTTCACATCAAAACTACTTGAGGAACACGTAAGTGTAACAAACCCCCCTAGAGCGAATGACGTGAACACATACAAGGAGTGACAGATCAACCCCTAGAAGGTAATAAGCCTAAAGCTTGCAAAAAGCTTCAAACTTTTCCCATGAAAGAGCTTTGGTGAATATGTCTGCCACATTATCTTGTGTAGGCACATATACCAAACCAATATCTCCTGCATGAACGCATTCTCTCACATAGTGATAATGCACCTCAATATGTTTGGTTCATGCATGAAGCACTGGGTTTTGTGCAACAACCAATGCACTCTGACTATCAGTGAGAATATGCGTAGCAACATCAATCTACATGCAAAGATCCATCAATAGGTGCCTCAACCATATACACTGCACTATAGCTATGAAAACTGCCCTGTACTCAACCTCACAACTCGATGTCGCCACTGTAGGTTGCTTCTTACTCAACCAAGATATGCATGACCCTCCAAAGAAAAAGCAATTACCACTAGTGGACACACAAGTATCATAACAACCAGCCCAATCGCTATCTGTAAAAGCATGCAAGCATGGTTGAATATGTCTTCCATAAAAGAGACCTAAGCTCAAAGTGCCTCTGAGATATCTAAACACATGTTTTACCGCTTGCCAATGCTTAGTTCCAAGGCTATGCATGAATCGACTCAACTGGGAAACTGCATAGTGTATATTTGACCTTGTGTTGCATGCATACATAAGACATCCCATAGCTTGCTCATAAAGAGAAGTGTCAAATGCATTACTGGAATCCTCAACTGAGAATCTAAATCCTATCTCAACTGGTGTAGAAACTGGCTTGTAATCCTCAAAGTCAAAATGATGAAGTAGTTTTTCAACATACTTTGCTTGATGCATAACAAATTCCCCCTCAAAGTCAAAACGATGAAGCAGTTTTTCAACATACTTTGCTTGATGCATAACAATGGATTTAAATCGGATGCCAAGATAGTAGTTCAAAAGACCAAGATAAGTGACATCAAAAGTATGCTCCAAATCAGCCATAAGAATGTCAAGTTTTGCATCACATGACCCATTCAAGAGTATGCCATCAACATAAAGAACAAGCACTATAAGATCAGCCCCATCTTTGCGTACATAGAGTGTGCTTTCAATTGGACTACATGTGAAGCCAAGAGCAATCAAGTGCTTATGGATTTTGTCATACCATGCACATGGAGGTTGCTTGAGACCAAACAAGGCTTTATACAAGTGACAAACCATATGCTCTTGCCCTTTCATAGAAAATCCAAGAGGTTGCTTCACATAGACCTCTTCTTACAAATCACCATTCAAGAAAGATGTTTTTATGTCCAACTGATGTACTTTCCAACCTTGATGAGCAGCAATCACGATATGAATGGTAGTCATGCGTGCAGTAGGTGCAAAAGTTTCCTCATAGTCAATGCCATATTGTTGCGCATATCCTTTGGCAACGAATCTAACTTTGTAGCGATCAATGCTACCATTAGGCTTTCTCTTAATCTTATAGACCCACTTTGTATCAATGGCATTCTTTCCTTTTGGCAGTTCACATTACTCCCAAGTACCATTCCTATGTATGGAATCCATTTTTCATTGCATAGTGCTCATCCAATGTGGATCGTCACATGCATCTTCAAAAGTAAGTGGCTCTTCATTACATGTTGTAGCAATAAGAGAATAATCCACAAAATTACTTGATGCATGGTGAGAGCTTGATCTTGTTCTACCAAGTAAAGATGCACTCAATTTGTTGTCCTACAAAGATTGTTTTAGCCACTTTGGCATACTTTGTGCACTCTGATAGACATGATTTCATTATGTAATACATCATCAACATGTATATCATGTGTGGGCTGAATTTCATGCTCATTTTCAACCATATTTTGACGCAAATGTTCAGCCATATGTGGATGGAAATTTCCAGCAGTTTTGAGAATTTATGGATGAAAATTTTTAGCCATGCTTGGCTGGAAATTCTCTGCATTTTCAGCCCTATTTGGCTGATATTATTTTGCCCTTTGAGACTCAATTGGCTGATCTACATGGCCATAATCAAGCACGCCATTTTGGAACAAAGGCATGAGTGTATTGAACACATCTTGTGAGCTAACTATTAGCTGTTTTTTGCATTCAACTAGAGGAAAAACTGATTTTTTAGCAAATACCACATCTCGACTCACATTAATTGTGTTTGTCAATGGATGGTACAAATGATATCCCTTACTTTCAGCACTATAACCAACAAATTTACATTTCTTTGCCTTGTCATCAAGTTTGTGACGTTGTTGTGATGGCAAAAGAGCATATGCCAAACAACCAAACACACGCATATGACTAACCATAGGCTTATGACCATTCCAAGCCTCATAAGGAGTGATGACTCTCAATGCTTTTGTAGGGTATCGATTCAACAGTTTGCACACATAGACGGTTCCATCCAAAACTTATCAGGAAGGTGCTTTCCTTTAACCATACATCGTGCCATTTCAAGTAGAGTTCTATTTTTACGCTCGGCAACAACATTTTCTTGAGGTGTATATGGCATCGTACATTGGTGTGAAATACCTTTTTTAGGAAGAAAAGCACTCAACTCATGTGACATGTATTCACCACCAGGATCCGTATGTAGAGTCAAAAGCTTTTGTGAAGAAATTTTTTTAGCCATAGCTAAAAATGCTTTGAAGGAAGAAAATACCTCATTCTTTTCTTTCATAGGATACACCCATGTATGACGAGTAGCATCATCAATGAAGGTAACAAAATATACATGCTCACAAAAGATGGAGTCTTGACGGGACCACATACATCACTATGAACAAGCTACATCTTATAGTGTGTGTGTGTGACTATCTTTTGGAAAAGAAGCACGATGCATTTTTCCAAGAATGCAACCTTCACATGCATGCTTTTCAATGGACTCAAGTGTAGGCAAACCAATAACCATGTCCTTCTTTTGCAAGTAAAGCAAACTATTGAAGTTCAAGTGACCAAAATGAGCATGTCAAAACTCCATTTCAGCCATGGAAGAAGTATGAGCAACCAAGGCATTTGAGCCAGCCATCTTGTATGTATCCATGCGATACAAACCATTACATAATGTACCGGACATCACAATAATATCACCATTGCTGAAATCATGAACCATACACTTATCATCAACAAAGTGTACATGAAGTCCAGCTTTGGCAATCAACAGGACTGAAATTAAGTTCTTCTTTATACCAGGTACATACAATGCATTTTTCAAGAGAATCACACCTCCATTTGCAGTCGTAAGCTCAATTTCTCCTACTCCAATGATAGGATAAGAAGCATTGTTTGCACACACCACATGTCCTCCTTTGGATGCATCTTTCAAAGATGCAAAAAATCTTTTGCATGATGTTATGTGCTTTGAAGCACCACTATCAAAGAACCAATCCGAATCAACCTCACTCACAACCATAGATTTAGAATGCAAAGATGCATCATAAAGACATATAACAACACATGCCCAAAAATCTTGAGCCATGTTAGCTTCATCATTCTTTGCATTTGCTAAATTTTCAGCAATAGACATGCCAGATTCCTTCTTCTTTTCATTGTGATTAGCAAGCTTTCTACAATCATCAATAGTATGTCCAGCCTTCCAACAATATTTGCATCTCTTCTTCTTTTGCAAATCAGCATGACTAGAGGAATGAATGGAAGAGGAAGGTTGAGTCTTTGGTTTTGATGAACCCAAATCTGAACCATACTTGCTTTTACCTTTTTGACACCTGTGAAGCCTAAATATGTATTTGAGAAAAATTCTTGCAGCGGTTGCACCTGTGATTGTCTTGATAGTTGGAATGAAGTGTGCCATCTTCGTAAATCTATCCACTATAACAAGAATGACATCATATTTATTTGACCTTAGTAGATCTATGATGAAGTCCATAGATAATGAACATCATGCCCTTTCTAGAATAGGTAAGGGTTGCAAGAGGCCATGAGGTTTATGTCTGAGTATCTTAGATCTATTGCAAGTGTCACAAGTTCGGATATATTCTTTGACTTCCTTCCACATTTGAGGCCACCAAAAATCTCTAGATATGAGTTCTATTATTTTATTCACTCCAAAATGTCCTGCTGCAAGGCTATCATGACGTTGTTGAAGTACTCGGATCTTGGGATTTCCTAGAGGGATGTACAATAGATTCTTATAGAATAGTAACCCATTATTTTCTTGGAACTCATTTACTTCTTGAAGTTTTCCTTCTTGAATTTCTTGCCTAACATTAAAAAACAATTCATCATGTGGTAAAGTCTCATGAACCAAATGTGTCAAGGCTGAATCTTCTTGATGGCTTGAAGAGATAACTGCTAGCTCGAGATATTCAAGCTTGAGTAACACAACCACCTTCTTGAGTTGGTATGGCATAGATCATATATGTCGGTTCCTTCCTTATTGCATGTATGAAGGCTTTGGCTCCACCATATGTCGAGTTCTTTTGGATATCTCAATGGGTAATTTTATTCTTTTCCTAATTAATGTCTAGATTATGTTTCTTTAACCAAGGCATTCCAATGATAACTAAATGTACTAGGCTCGATATTACATTGAAACATATGTGGGATTCATGGTCACCAAGGTGTACTCTTAATGGTGTGGTTTCCATGGTTATATTCCCAGATGCTAGAGGTCATCCATCTACTACTTCAGCCACTACTGGTTTGTTCTACTGAAGTATAGGAATTCCATGTTTCTTAATCAATCCTTCATCAATGAAACATGAGGAGGCGCTTGAATCTACTAGGGTTGTAAGGGAATTTGTCTTCTTGGGCATGATTAACTTGATAGGTGCAAGACATGTTTCTATGGGTGTAGTTGGAATTATGAGACCCTTTTGTATATCATGGTCGGACTGTATGATCTCTTTTACAACTAGACTTCCTCATTTTCTTGCTCTAGAAGGGCGGCCACGACTCTAGAGTTTGTTCTCTTGTTGGGAAAATTAAGTGCAATATGTCCATGGTTTCCACAATAGAGGCATAATTTGTTATCTCTCCTTCTTTGTTTCTCTTGTGGTGTTAGAGGTTGAAACCTAGTTACATCCATTTGCATAGGTTCATGCATAAACTCATCTTTAGGGGTGGGCTGGAAGGGTTTCCATTGGCAAGGTCTTCCTTCTACTTGTTTTTCTTGTTTCCTTTCAAAAAGTCGTTTATCACATTGAATAGCTTGCATGATGTATTCACTCAATGTCTTAACCTCTAGCATTGTGCGTAGAAGGTCCTTCACATCATCTCTTAAACCCCATCTAAATTGGCTTATGAAATAATCTTCATGCCAAGTGAGATCACATATCAACTGCCTAAATTTTGATGCATAGGTAGAGGTACGGTAGTTATCTTGACGTAACTTCTGAAATTTTGTTTTTGCCTTTTGACTTGTGTCTTCATCTCCAAATGTGGTGATGAGTTCTCAAAGAAACCCCTCATAGGCTTGAAGTACTGTCATGTTCTTCTCCAAGATTGGGGCAAACCATGATAATGCTTGGCCATAAAGCAAGGTTCCAATAAACACGACCTTGGATGCCTCATCAGGGTATCTATCGGGTTGCATGAGGATGTACAATTTAATTTGCAGGAGGAATCCACGAATCTTTATGTGATCCGCATCAAAATTTTCTGGCATGCAAATCTTGGGTTCCTTCATGAAGGATGTACTAGTCTACTGGTTTACTTGAATACTCCCTTGATTTGCTTGAAGACTCCCGATTCGTTCTTGTAATTATTGGAGAGTGCACCTACATGCACTAGATGTCCCATCTTGACTTGTGTCTGTCGATGAGTTAGGCACTCGACTTGTTGTTGGAGACTTTGAAGTGATGCGACAATATATTCATAAGCATTCTCCATGATGCTTGGTCTTGGATAGAAGCTAGTCTTGCCAAAATGTTAGGGGAGCACTAGATTGTGCTCTCTGAATACAGTAGACAAGATTTCGAAAACACACTTCTGATTACAAGAATACCCACATAGGGAAAATGATACAAGAATACATAAATGATACAAGGTGTCCCACAACCCAAGATTGATAGGTATGAATAATTGGTCTAGAGATGATACAAGGCATTCCTCAACCTAGGACTGATAGGTTGGAAGCAAGATCTTTGGGTTACAGGAACTCCCTTCAGTGGAGATAATCTAGATACAAGAAATAACTAGACAAGATCTCGTACTATGAGATTACAAGAGGACAAGGTTAGATGTCCAAGAACTAGACTAGATAGGACTACAACAAGGAACAAGGCAAGAACTAGAACTAGAACTTGGAAAGTACTTACTTGGCATTCATGACACCTTGAGCTCCCAAGAATGGTATTGGCAAGATTGAGAATGAATGTGGCCAAACCCTCCTTATATAGGTTTTCCAAGGGTAGTTCAAGGGGGGTTACAAATTGATGATGTCATCAATTTGAAACATGATCTTTGAAGTCTAGAGTTTGCACATCCATGATGATATCATAAGCCGTGGTGAAGGATTGCCATTGCTTATCACTTTAAATCCCATTGAGAATTTGCCTCATGATAGCCTCTTCTTCAATCAGCTCTCCAATGGATGCTAATTGATTCGTAACCTCCTTGACCTTGATCACAAACTTTGTGATTATTTGTTTAGGTGTCTTCTTCATTTTGTTGAACTCGTTCCAAAGATGATTCTTTCTTGCTTTGGTACTAGCAATAAAGAAATTCTCTAGGGCATCCCAAGTCTATTGAGATGTATTGCATCCTCTAATATGAGGTAACAAAAAGTCAGAGATAGATTTTAGTATGTACGATCTTGCTTGAGCATCCCTTGCACACCAAAGTGTGAGCTTATCTATCTTCTCTTGTGTAGATCCTCCTTTGGACCTTGGTATAGGCATAACTTCATCACCTGCTACAATTCCTTAAAGATTTCTATCTTGCAAATAGGCCTCCGTTTTGATTTGCCAAGATGCATAGTTGTGTCGATCAAGCTTCTCAATCATTGAGGGAAATTTGTCACCCATCTTGATCTAGCTCTTATACCATTGAAAGAACTTGGAGAAGCTTGTAGGAGGTAGAAAAGTGAGTTGCAAAGTGATGAAGTTCAATCCAGCCAACCAACACAAGACTATCCCTTGAGCTTATGGAGAATCAAACAAATCTTATTGGCATGCGATAAGTGCAATAAAAATGCACTATGTACTTTGGTGCATTAAGGGTAAATAGACTATGCAAAACAGATAGGTTTGGGCATTGACTAGCTCAAAAAACTTATTATCAATCAACTTCAAATGCTCATAGCAGCCAACATGATTACAATTAGAAAATATCCTTTTGGAGGAGTGATACACATAGCTTTTAGTGTATAGAATGCAGAAACAATAATGTTTTGATGTAGATCAAGTCCACCTCAAGCATAGTGTAAGCTTGATGTTCCAAAAGTCAGCACATGTGATAATATTCCTTGTAGGTGCATGCTCAAGTGAACTAAAGAAACTACATTGTGAGGTGATATGTTTGGTTGCCCACTATCAAAGTACCAGACATTTGAGTCTAGTCTAGACATAGACTACTCATGAGAAGATGGTTCATAGCTAGAAACCATAGTAAATGTCCATTATTCATTCTAAACAAGATTTTTAGACTTTGTTTTAGGTGTGCAATCCTCTCCAACAACCATTCTAGTCTCTTTCTTCTTTGCCTCATATGCAGCCAGTTTAGGAAAACTCTTTATGACATGATCTATTGGGAATTGAACTCATAAACTCCTGATTAGGAGTGTGAAAATTAGGAAAATAATTAAAACAAATGGAAAAAGAAATAAAAAATAACATGAGTGTATATATTTTAGTATTAAATTGTGATAACGTAGTTTTTTCTAACGTGCTTTCTTACAATGATTGAAGTTTGATGCTGACTGATTGAAGACTAAAGAGTCTCTTTTTAAAACTTGTTGATTGAAGAGTTTTTTAATTGAAGAGAACCATGAGAAGTGCATTGCTAAAACGCTTCTACTTTGATTGATTTCATTCTAATATTCTACATACCATTTTGAAAAGGACTTCAAAAGTCACACGGATGTGTCCTTTAAAATTGACTTGATTACATATTTATTTGAATAATTATTAGATTATTAGATGATCTTTTATATATGATTTCATATATATTATATATTCTTTATTTTCCTAGAAAAGAAAATCATTGATACATCCATTTTCTTTATGAAGTATCCTATATTCATTGCATGTGAGCATTCAATCAATCTATAGTTCTTAACACTCTACCCTAGACACCTACGCCATAGCATGTTGCAGAAAAAAGAAGCACAAAAAAAAAACGAGCCCCAAAAATTTTTCAAATTATGGGCACAAATTCTCTTCTTCACGTTTCTATAAAATACCTCATGAGGCCATGTAAAAGGACTAGAGGAGTCCTCTAGATGCATGAATCCCAATTATTGTAATATAATCCTTGTAACATAGTAGTATTTTAGTATTTTTCAATAAAAGTGCCAGTCTCTTGTGTGAAAGGACCATTTTTAGGGCACATGTATATAAGTCACTTGATGACTCTTTGTAAGGACTTTTTGCCATTGTGAAGACTGAAGCTGAAATTTTTAATTTGCATCTTCTCTGCTGATTATCTTCTTCTCCAAGAGCTTGTGTGTGTATTTCATGCTTGAAATGTGTGCTTATAACTGTTTTCTATCCCTCCCTTCATGTTTGAACTGCTTTAGTGCATGTATGAGGCTTGAGGAGTTGTTGAGCAAGTGCTGGTGCTTCTCGCCATTCACTATTTTGCTCATAACTTGAAGCATGTTTGTCAGATTCGATTGAAGTAGGGACTATAAGATGCATCTCGTCGAGAGCTTCAAAAGAAACATATTGTTCACCATATTCGGAGTTTGGAGCTAAGAGAAAAGTTTGAATTTGGGCTTATTGTTGTAACAAGTATCACGATGTGCATTTTGAGAGGATTAATGAGTAGGAGAGGTAGCTGAGTTAAATTACATGTATTGCATCCTTGTCACATCACTTACCATCATGTGTGCACATGTCTTCATATACTTGATATGTCTAATTTCACGGATTGATACTTAAACACGTATTAATCCACCACTATATGCACTTGTGGGGTAATTGAGGTACAATCTCAATTGACTAAAGTCTTTAAGGCTCTACGACTTAGGTACACACATTTTTGGCATTGTTGCCAGGGAAATAGTCCAATCAAGGTGCCTTCGTGATAGCTACAGAGCGAATGAATCGTGTGAGTAGAGGTAGTTTTAGTTAGTGGCGAGTCACCAAATACTTCAGCACTTGTTACTTAACACTTTAGGAGTGTGTGTGATGAGTTTTTAGGGTTAGGAGTAAAGGGGTGAGGAAGAGTTATGATTTAGGGAAGAGAGAGGTAGGATTAGGATAGGTAGGTCACCATAAGAAAATCCCGAAAATTGTTCTATTTAGTTCAAACTAAGGAGACTTCAAAGGCCTCAAGTATAGGACTTAGTTCAATGAGAAGTCATTTTCCTGAACATTGGTATTGTGAGTGAGGAGCGACTAGTATTGTGTGTGAAGCATCATGGAGAGTGCATAGGTTTGCCGGTTGTTGAGAAAAAAATTTGGAAGGCATACCCTTGAAGGTGAGTACTTCACCCCTATAATCTCGGAAAATAAAAAAAACACTCACAAACATGATACAACACTGCACTGGTATCGTAGGGTAGAACAGAGGGGTTGGAGTGAGCTTTTGTCAAGTACAATGTGGAAAGAGAGAAGGGAAGAGTGTGAGACACATGTTGCATATAAATTTTTACATTTTAGATCATTTGTGGTTGTAGTATCGTGAGCGGTTGAGTTGTGGTATTGCGATACCAAAACTCCCTAGTATCACGATACTCGCCAAGTATTGTGTATCATGAGCGCCTCCTTGAGGTATCGTGATATTAGCAAGGTATCATGTATCTCCAAGTTGAGGTATTGCATATAAAAAATTTAATGGTATCATATCGCAAGCCACAAGTGATATCGTATCATCACATAGTGGTATCGTGTATCATCGGCCCTAGAGGTATCATGTATCATGAGGCACTCGGTATCCTATCATACCAAATTGGTATCACATATCGCAAGTCTAGTGGTCATGTATCGTCCATAGGCAGGTATCGTATCATTAGCGGAGTGGTATCGTATTGCCAGAGACCCAAGTATCGTATCGTCAGTTACATCATATCCTCTAGGGTAGTATCACATATCGTGAGCAAGAGGTATCATGTATCATCTTTAGAGAAGTATCGTATCGCTAAGAGAGGTATCATGTATCATCTTTAGAGAAGTATCGTATCGAGTATCCTCCTGGATGGTATCGTGTATCGCTCTGAGGTGGTATCGTCACCGTAGAGGTATCACATATCATGTTGGATCAGAGGTATCGTATCATCCTGGATTAGTATAGTATCACCCAAGCCTCTATCGTGTATCATCTAGGTGTGGTATCACCCCGAGCAGTATCATGTATCATGGGTAACCAAAGCAACTTGAAAGTGAAAAGTGAGGGGAAAACAAAACACTTGGGAGAGAATAGATAAGACCTACCACATAAGAGGTGAATGAACTTGAGATTCAGATGAGTGGTAGCTGATCAAAGAAGCATCATCTCATCTGTAGGAAGTGCAGCGCAATCGAGCCATCATTCTATCTACTCTGACACATCTAGTGACTCTAAGGAAGAAATACCCATGGCCTTTGAAGACATGCATAGTTCAATCCCAAGGGAAGGCTTTATGTCCACTGTAGAGAGAGAATACCAGACATCCCTACAGTATGTGTCCATGAACCTACAAGGAGTACCCATTTACCTCGATGGTTTAAATAGGTCAATAGCATGACTAGTAACCACTACGGATTAAGAGATAGTTCCAAGACCCGCCGTCAAGTATGAAGGTGGAGTTTACATGGACAAGATGGGCCAGATTTATGTAGTGATCAAGAATTCAGACCAGATCAACGACAGAGGGGAATTAGAAGGGTAAGGAACTTCATGAAGACATAACAATGGAGACACTATGACTACCCCTAGGGGCAAGTCGGTAGTGATTCAAGTTTTAAGAGGGGATATAATACCTCAAGATAACTATTTGAGGGATGTGTATTTGATTCATGGATCAGACCTGCTTCTACAAACTGATTCACCAACACAAGGAGAAGGTATAAATCCAGCAACTATATATGAGCTGAGTGACCCAGAGGAGGTGTCTAGAGTTACCTACCTAGACCAAAATCAAAGGAGATATTGGTTGGTAGACAAAGTGGATAGGTCCTGAATGAAGTATATGGGATTTCTTGTATTCCTTCCTCGAGAACAAGCAACTATCTCGCAAAACCCATTTGGAACTCATCAAGGAACGGAGAACATGACATGAGGTCAAACTAGCCAACACAGTGTTCCCATCAAACCCCATGTCCAATTTGTTATGCCAAGAATGAATCCCCACAACCACACTAATCCAGGGATAGGAAATATGAATAGGCTACCCATTAGGGCAAGACCACAACCAGGTGTAGGACTAGCAATGCAACCATTAAGACCAACAATTCCTATAGCCATTAGACCCCCAGAGCTAGCGAGAAGATTGAGACCAATCCAGGTGGCCAAATGCATGAGAAATCATTACGATGGCACACGAGAGCCCTATGACCACATCACACAATTCAAGCAAGTGTTGCGAGCAGAAGAAGTAGACGATTTTTTCGTGAAATATGAATCCTTTAGGTTAACCCTCATGAGAACAACCTTGACTTGGTTCCAACCCTTGGATCTATTTGCTTCTAAACCCCAAAGGAAGGGATGTTGAGAGGCGCTTATGGTGTGCTCAGATCACCTCAAACTAACCGACTTGTATTGCTTGAGCCTCAATTATACCTTTAATTTCACTATCTCGTACACACTCGTACGTACACACTATCGCTCTCCCAAGCCCTCTTACTCTCATGCACTCATCTACACACACATATATCTAACTCTTCTCTCATGCACTCTCTCTTTCTCACACTCATCCCTTTACCTCCTGCACACTCATTCACTCACGCATACTTATGTTCATGCACACTCACCTATGTACTCACACACCAGTCTCACAGATGATCTAGATAGCCATGGACACCCAACAACAGCTCATGGAAGCAGATAGAGATTATGACAAAGCATTAGTGGAGAGAAATCAGTTCAAGAACATAAGTGAAGAGCTATCTGCAAGCAACATGCACTTACAAACAAAGAAAATGAAATGAAACAAGCTATGGAAAAATGCAAACTGCTCACCAAAGAGAATCAGAAGCTACAACACCAACTTCAGGAGCTTCAAAATAAATATGAGGCCAGTGAAGCAAAAAGGTATGCACATCAAATAGAAGCAAAGTTTTAGAGGCTCAAATCAGAGTATACATGGATGAGGTAGACAAATTACAAAATAGGAATAAAGAACTAATGAATGCAATCCTGCTAAATCAATCAGTTGAAGTGTCAGAAAATAACCACATAGAAAAGGCAGAGCTCAAAGCTCACATAGCCAGGTATGCGGATCAACTAAAGCAAGAGCAAGAGTTAAGAGAAGAATGGCAAAGAAAACATATGCATGACACAAATGAAATAAGGAAGAAATGGAAAGCAACTAAAATACAATACATCAAACAATGCAAAGAGGATGTAGACCAAATGGCAATATTAGGAGAAAGCAAGATGCAAAGTGACAAATCTCTTACCACAACAAAAGAACAAATAAAAGAAAAAGATGCACTCATTAAAAGTTTACAAGATCATATCGCAAAAAAGGACAATATGGGAACACCAATAATTCCAAGATCTCAAGTGGCTACTATGGAGACTGAGGTACGTCCTCCTTCTCCCCCTATCAATAATTCACATGTACACATGGAAGAGGAGGAGCAAGGTGTTGATCGAAATACATGGCCTATTGCAGAACTAAGTCGAAACGAGGGGGCACTACTGGTATCCCAACTTAAGAGACAATTCGAAGACCAGCTAGTGAAAGTTATGGAAGAAGCGAAGATCAAAAGTAAAAATTTAGAACAGATTATGAAGCCCTTCAATGTACCATATGGACTACTAAACGAAGAAACAAGACATTACATCAAAAGAATGACACATAAAGAATTGAATCAAGACTTATACTTCAGAGTAGATACCTTTTCGTATACATAAGAAGAATTCAACAAAGCAGATCTAGTATGGAGGTGCAAATTTTTGGAAAAGAATCCTACTCTACGGGTGCATTGGGAATCTACACCATACTTATTACAGGTAAATCCATCTTTTTGCCCGGTGCCAAGAAGAAGATCCTAGATGCAATTTTGGGAAGGACAACATCAGGGCACAATAGATAACCAGCGGTTGAACTATCTGCTATTATCGAGTCCATCTCGTAACTATTTGCCTACAGAAGAATATATGATATTTCTCAAGCTTGAGGACTCCTTGGCTTTCATAAAATGGATCATCGATGACAAAAGTGGGTGATTCTATATTACAATGGTTAGTGATTAAGATCATTGTTGATGTTTTTATCAATGTTTTGGTCATTATAATTTACTTAAGATTGGAAAATTAATGAGTGGGACCCCTATGTTCTCCTTGCTTTGCTTCTCACATGCTCCCTCTGTGTCAATGCCTTGAGCTATTGCCAACAACCCCCTCCCTCTTGCGTCTATCCTCCACGACACATCCTTGTTGTAGGGAGCGATCGATATAGTTTTGGAGGAGGTAGTGTGCAAGGGTGTGCTCATTGATGTGTAGGCTCATTGCCAAATCTGCTTTGAGCTTTGTCCCATTGAATGGCTTGGGGCATATCTTGAGGGGGAAGCAATTAATGGGTTGACTAGACCGTTTGTTCGTAGCCAAAAAGTTGTAGTAAGTGAGTTGGCCTACTAATGAATACTTCCAAATGGTATTCTCAAAGCCTAGTGGTAAAGATTTCTTCGAAAGGTAGTTCATAACATGTATGCAGGTACTTTATTCTGCAATTCGAGGCATATATACTTTGATTGATGGAGTGGTGCTCATATCATATACGAGATCTTAATTGCCATATTTAAACCGGAGGGTTGAGACATGCAGTTCATGGATGCCTTGGAAGACGTTGAATACCACATTGGGGGACTCCACCTCCTTATTTTTGAATCCATGGAAAGATTAAGGATGATATGTAGATAATGAAAGAGTGGACTGCATGAAGGTCAAGGTGAGAAGCAAGCTAATGCACACACACATAAACACACATGCATGTAAGAGACAATAGGAGAGGCAATGGAAGGCAACATTATCCTTTGCATCACAAATTACAAGAGGTCTACTACAAGTATCGCACCTCAAAAAATTGTCCTAGAGCTCGATAGCTCTATTTATAGTTGTTTGAGGCAAAATGATTAGTTTCACATCTACTTATCGTCTTAATTAAAATTTATGTCCTATGCTAGCTTTGGAGGCTCAAATGAGATCCAAAAAATGTGGAAATCGGTAGGCATGTTCTATCTAAGCTCCTCAAGCTCAAGGAATCCTTGCGTTGCATAAAATGGAGCATCGATGACAACAGTGGGTAATTGTATATTACAATGGTTAGTGATTAAGATCATTGTTGATGTTTCTGTCAATGTTTTGGTCATTATAGTTCACTTAGGACTAGAAAATTAATGAGTCAGCCTCTTTGTTCTCATTGTTTTGCTTCTCACATGCTCCCTCTATGTTGATGCCTTGAGCTAATGCCAACACCCCCGTCCCTCTTGCTTCTGTCATCCCCGACACATTCTTGTTGCAGGGAGCAATCGATATAGATTTGGGCATGCTCATTGATATGTAGGCCTATTGTCAAATGTGTGTTGCGCTTGTCCCATTGAATGGAATTGGGTGTATCTTGAGGAGGGAAGCAATAATGGGTTGAGTAGACTACTTGTTTGTAGCCAAAAAGGTGTAGTAAATGAGTTGGCCTACTAATTAATACTTCCGAATGGTATTCCCAAAAACCAGTGGTGAAGGTTTCTTTGAAAGTTAGTTTATAACATGTGAGTAGGCACTTTATTTTGCAATGCCATGCATACCATACTTTGAGCGATGGATGGTGCTCATATCATATATGAGACCTAAATTTCCATGTTCAAACTCGAGGGTTGAGACATGCTGTGCACGGACATGTCAGAAGACCTTGAAGGTCATTTACCTGAGATCCAAAATCTTTATGGTCATTCAGGCTATTACTGTTGGGAAAGATGGATGGATGCACCAAGAGACTGAGTAGGTACTGCTAAGCCTGCTTTGTACCAGCCCTCTTTTGCTTCAGAGTTGATACCTAGACCTCCTTAGCCTTCCAATGACATCATAAAATTTCCTATGTACTTTGGAAATGATGTGTGTAATGATTGAATCAAAACAGATAACTTTGGAAGTCACAAACTCAAGAAAACCTTCTATTTATGTCCTGACACCTGCTGGGTATTTTGCTCAGTATGACCAGCACAGTAGGAATTGGAAAACTTCATTTTAGGGGTATCTAATTAGCTTAGTAAGATACCTATTCCAAGTGGAATGATGTAAAATAATAAACTATGCTAAGAGAAATCAATTTAGCAAGTTAAGCTATACCCCCGACTTTTTAGGACTGTAGCAGAAATGACCACAGATCACCTCGACGCAGATTTCTCCAAAATGGCTGAATAGAATGTCTTTAAATTTTGACAGCATGTAGATTACTTCAAGCTGAATCCAACAAGCTTTGAATCACTGAATTTGGTGAAGACTTGACCGAGATATGCCCTTGACAAGTTGACAGACTTTTGAGTAGACTAACAGAGAACTCAGAGATGGACAATGTGAATGTATGTATTAATGAACATTTGTATACAACTCCATTGGCATGAATATCATTGCCAAATGGTGTAGAGAGGTGTGGGCTAGAGTGTAGACCTCACACACACTCAAGAATCAGTAATGCTAGGCTCGGGAGTGCTCTATCTTACCCCGCGACTTTTTCATGTCCATTTTTATAAGAGATGGGTAAAAGTTTGAATTCAAATTCAAACTTTTGGCTCCCTATGATCAAGCTCCTAAATGCTTGGAGATATTCTTTCAATCAAAAAACTAATTTTTTCCATGAATCCGTTTGGTAGGTGATTACAAGAGATTCCAAGTCAATTTGACTTTTACAATAAGGTAAAGTGGTAATTAACCACTAGCATATGTTCCTATGCTTCTTCATGTATGTATAAACTTCAATGCATCCTTTGAGCCAAATGTGTAGGCTTGTACTTTACAACAATAGCTCCCCCTCAAGCCAAACATTTTGGCTTAAGTCTTCATCTTCAATCTTCAAGTATATCCTGCAATCCAATCATGGATTTGAACCTGCAGAGTTTGGTTCCATCCAAAGCTTTAGTCAACAAATCTACACATTGCATGTTGGTTGATACATAGGTTAGTTGAATGTCCTTGCTTATCAATTTCTCTCTCACATAATGGTAATGGACCTCTATATGTTTGGTCCTAGCATGATAAATAGGATTAGCTCCAAGGTGAAGAGAACTTGTATTATCTCCAAAGATAATTGGTGACCTAATGTATAATCCCAATTCTGTATACAAAAGCTTAATCCATATTGCTTCTTGTGTGGCATTAGCCAGCCCTCTATACTCTGCCTCTGTGGAAGACAAAGCAACAGTAGGTTGCTTCTTTGAAGACCATGAAATTGGTTTGTCACCTGCAAAAGAAATATATCCAGAAGTGCTCCTTCTATCATCCTTGCATCTTGCCCAATCTGCATCTGAATAAATTTTGATATCAATATCTGAAGTGTAAGGGAAATACAAACCATGGTTCTGTGTACCCTTGAGCCACATGATTTGAACATCCTGAGTCAATGTAAAATAGGTGGTCATCATTTGTACCTAATTTTGAAGTCATGTTCATGATTAGAAGAGAGTCATCCTGCTCCTCTGTGTAGTTGTTGTAATCCTTCCTGGATTTGAATCCTCCTTGGTAGTTGCCATTGTAATTATTGTTGTAGTTGTTGTTGTAGTTATTGTTGTAGCCTTGGTGATGGTTGAATCTACCTCTTGACTGCGAGTAGCCACCTCTTTGATATCCTCTTCCTCTCTGATTCTTGTAATTCTTGAAACACTCATCTGTAGTATGATTTGATAGACCACAAATATTGCATGGTGAGGAGTTATAAGATCTCCCCCTACCTGGCTTACCTCCTCTGCCCCTTCCTCTTGATGATCTACCTCTCCCTGCATAGTTGGCTTGAGAAGTAGAGCCTTCATCTTCCACCTTCTTGCTTTTGCCTTTATCTTTAGACTTCTTATCAGTGTATAGGCCAGAAGAGTTATTACCTTTGGATGTGTCTCCATTTTTGTTGAGCTTTGCTTCATGAGTAAATAATTGTCCCATGAGAGTTGTAAGATCTGGAGTGTGCATGTCCATGTAAAGATCCATAGCTGTGGTGAAGCTTTCCCATTTGTCATCAGCCTTGATCCCATTGATCACTTGCCTTACAATCTGTTCTTCTTCAATCTCTTCTCCTATGCTTGCTAACTGATCTGCTACATCTTTAATCTTGGTCACAAATTCTGAAACATCTTGCTTAGGTTGCTTCCTTAATGTTGTGAATTCAATCCACAACTGATTTTTTCTAGCCCTTGTGTTGGAGGAAAAATATGATGACAAGGTTTCCCAAGTCTCTTGGGATGTCTTACAATTTCTAATATGTGGAAAAAGAAAATGAGATATAGAGTTGAGTAAATAAGACCTTGCCAATGCATCCTTAGCACACCATGTGTTGAGCCTTTCATGTTCTTCCTTGGTTGGTAATCCTCTTGTTTTGAATGAGGGCAATTCCTCATCTCCTGAGATGTATCCATAGGGACTCCTTCCTTGTAAGTAGGTATTCATCCTTAGAGACCATGCTTGATAGTTGCTCCTGTCCAATTTATCAATGAATGAAGGAAAACCATCTCCCATTTTACCTTAGTTTGCTCTGATACCATTGTTGGGAAAGATGGATGGATGCACCAAGAGACTGAGTAGGTACTGCTAAGCTGGCTTTGTACCAGCCCTCTTTTGCTTCAGAGTTGATACCTAGACCTCCTTAGCTTTCCAATGACACCATAAAATGTCCTATGTACTTTGGAAATGATGTGTGTAATGATTGAATCAAAACAGATAACTTTGGCAGTCACAAACTCAAGAAAACCTTCTATTTATGTCTTGACACCTGCTGGGTATTTTGCTCAGTATGACCATCACAGTAGGAATTGGAAAAATTCCTTTTAGGGGTATCTAATTAGCTTAGTAATCTACCTATTCCAAGTGGAATGATGTAAAATAATAAACTATGCTAAGAGAAATCAATTTAGCAAGTTAAGCTATACCCCCGACTTTTTAGGACTATAGCAGAAAATGACCAGAGATCACCTCGACGCCGATTTCTCCAAGATGGCTGAATAGAATGTCTTAAAATTTTGGTAGCATGTAGATTACTTCAAGTTTAATCCAACAAGCTTTGAATCACTGAATTTGGTGAAGAATTGACCGAGATATGCCCTTCACAAGTTGACAGACTTTTGAGTAGACTAACAGAGAACTCAGAGATGGACAATGTGAATGTATGTATTAATGAACATTTGTATACAACTCCATTGGCATGAATATCATTTCCAAATGGTGTAGAGAGGTGTGGGCTAGAGTGTGGACCTCACACACACACTCAAGAATCAGTAATGCTAGGCTCAGGAGTGCTCTATCTTACCCGTGACTTTTTCATGTCCATTTTTATAAGAGATGGGTAAAAGTTTGAATTCAAATTAAAACTTTTGGCTCCCTATGATCAAGCTCCTAAATGCTTGGAGATATTCTTTCAATCAAAAAACTAATTTTTTCCACGAATCCGTTTGGTAGGTGATTACAAGAGATTCCAAGTCAATTTGACTTTTACAATAAGGTAAAGTGGTAATTAACCACTAGCATATGTTCCTATGCTTCTTCATGTATGTATAAACTTCAATGCATCCTTTGAGCCAAATGTGTAGGGTTGTACTTTACACCAACAATTACATCTACCATTCAATTTAGGCGAGATATCCAATGCCTGATTGTCACGATCACATAAGCCATAGTCAGTGGGCCTTGGGATGGTGCAAGGTATGGGTAATTTAGTCAGTCCTCGCACTTTGGATCATCTTGTACTTTAGTGGCAAAGGCTTTCTAGGACTATCTATGGGGCATAGGGTCATAGCATGGGTTATACATTATGTGCATTGGAGTCTTGGACCATGTATACATCATTTCAAGATATTCTTCTAATAAATCTCTCTTCTAGTTCGGTTGGAAAATGGTAGCTTTAGATGCATATGGAGGGAGGTCCTCAGGTTGGAATTGTGTAGCATGAGTGGTTTCCTTGCCCGTGATATGCTCAATTTCCAAATTGTACTCGGCTAGGTACATGAAATAAGGTTTACATTGTAGCTCATTGAGAGATATGTAACTCCTTGGCACAAGATCTCTGAAGTATGGAGATTGTAATATTGTCTATTCTATGACAACAATTGCTTTGAGTTGGGTTTCTACCCTGGCAAGATGCTTCTTTCCCAATTTTTCCATCAGCTTCATCCATGCCGAGCATGGTAGCTCAAATGTGCCATGACCCTCATCAGTGACACATCTACCTATTGTAGGTTGAGGCTCATATTCCTCTTCAAAGATAGGTTCCACTTAGATGGTTATGGTTTCCTCGGCCTCTGGTAGGTCTAGTGGGGAGTCCGGCCTTTGTAGTGCCATCTATTCTGCCAATTGGATCTGTAATTTCATGACATGCTCTCATAATGTATTCAACTCTTCCAATAGTTCTGGTGGAGTCACAATATGACCGGTAGGTGGTCCTTGTTGCTACCTTAAGAGTAAAGTGGCCTTTTTTTCGCATAATGAATTACACTCTTCTGTTAGTCGATCATAATCCTCTAGTAATCTGACATAGTCCTCTAATAAGAACTTCATGGTTTCTGAGGGTATTGCTTTGAATCTACTAGGATTGAGGGGCTCACCAAGATTTACCATGGCAACTTCAAAATCGTCTCAATTCTGGTCCTATAGTCTTTGGTATTCTTCCTTGGCTACTCCTAAATGAAATCTAAGGAGACCCATATTGCGAGTGAGCTGGGCGTTGCATTCCATTTGTTGTTGAAGCTTATCTTCAACATTTGTGACTGCCTTTTTAGCTTTTGTTCTAATTCAAGCTCCATGGTGTGATAAGATTCTTTGAATTCTTTGTATCGTGCATTGAGGGAAGTGTTTTTGACATTTAAGGAGTTGAGGTTTGCTTGTAGTTGATTCATTGTCTGCTGCATTCTTTGTACTTCTGACCCAAAGACGTGAACTCATTGCGTACTTGATGCATGCAGGTGAACATTTTTGCAGTGCATTGTCCATGATGGATGAAGAAAATATGGAAGGTGTATGTATAACAATATGATGTTCAATGAGAGATGCAGAGAGGAGGGGGAAGGGGAAGGTTAGAGTGGATGCTATTGTGAATGCAGAAGTGAGTGTGGTAGTGAGTGATTGTGATGTGAAAGGTGTGTGAGTTGTAGTGAGTGAGGTGGAGGTTATAGGTTGTGGTGTAGTGGATGGGGATATGTCCATACCATTGGATGTGTGATCAATAGTGCTAAATGTGTGTAGTGGAGTGGTCGTGGGTGAGCATGTGATGGTATCAAAAAATAATTTACAAGTATTGAGGGTTGAACTAATGGGATGGACATTCATGTGAGAACAATTGTTGGTATAGAGGGTTGATGATTGGGTGGAGAAGGGGTGAAAGAGGGATGATGCGGAGAGGGGATAGAGGTGGAAAAGATGGGAGTGGTGGGGCCGAGGGTGGTGGGTTACATGAGGGGATGGTTGTTGTCAGCTATTGCATCATCAATGGGTTGGTCATGGGACTTGAAAAGGTAATGGAGGGTTCAGAGGTGACTAATATAATGTTAGCCGAGGGGCTTGAAGTGTCAGAAGGACGTTGGGGTGTTGACTGCAGGGTGGGTTCTAACACTCCTCGAAGGCCTTGTGAGGGGGTTGAATTCGAAAGGGAAGGTGAGTTAATAGGTTCTACAGAAATGGTTGTGTCCATAGGTGTAAACGGATTGGTCGTTTGTTCTTGGTGGGTGATTCTAGAGGAGGTCCTTGAGATATTGGGACTTGAATGAATTTGTCGAGTCGGAATAGGAGTTGGACTCATCACAGATCAAAGCAAGGTAAGGGTTTTCATTTTAAAAATTTGAGGGCTTGCACAGTACCCACACTTTCAATCAACATGTTAAAAGCATTGATGAAGTTGGCATCAAAGCCACCACTCTCGAGCTCTCTTTGTAACACTTCATGGCTTTGTTGTTCTATAAGTTGACTTCTCACCAACACTACCTGCATTGTGGTATATAGTATTTGGATTGTTATAGTGTAAGCTTCGGCATCAAATGCATAAATTCTTGGACATCTACTTGATCATGTTGGCTACTATTGTCCCCCTCATCAACATTGATTATTGTGCATTCGTCATCCTCTTGATATGTGGTGGTGTGTCGCTCTTCATGGTGTATTTGTGAACTTGGATAGCTAGGTTGCTTGTATTCCTGGGAGAAAAACCGGGCATCAGAGAATTGGAAGTCACTCAAGAGTGCATCTTGCATTTCAAAATCAAATGTGGTGCTCAAATCATATACTCTGAAGTTAGATATGGGGAAGAAAAAAGTTTCTACACCTTCCTCTGCTGGTTCTGATACTACTTGTTCCCTAGCAATTTGTTCAGTCTCCATTGGAGTGGCGGAGACTATGCTTGTGGGAGTAACCATGATGTCTCTTGCCATGGGATACCGAGGGACCTCTCTATTGCAAAAAGTTTTGACTAGAAGAATTTCGTCTATTCTATCCTTTCATTCCATCCTTAATCATTGGCGTTATAATTTCATATGCTTGATGCGCTCTATGGCTTCAGCTTGAGCTTCCTCTCTAATTCTTTTTTCTTCCTCCTTGTTTTCTTGGCCAAGGTGAGCTGCCTTAGCATATCCTCTATCAATGGCTCTTTATAGAGCTTGACTCTACAACCACTATTTTAATTTGGTATTACCTCTCCTTCCAAAAGGTGGCTAACTACACTGTTCCACTTGTTGAAAATCTATCGATAATCATAGGTCCATAACTATGTTTCTCTAACTTTCGAGCATGTTGCGTTAGCATATAGATTGAGACTAAATTGTCAACTTACAAGCCTTTATTCTTCACATGCGCATCAAAATATGCCTTATTTCTCTTCTTGGCTGCATATATTCCTGCTTCTGCTCTTAGCCTAGTCTCTTCTAAGAGTTCTAAGTCCATAATCCTAGATGATAGCTTGTGGTTAGTCCATTGATGCTCTTGTACAACCTTAAGGGTGGGTATCAAAAAGTTTAATGGAAACATTGAATTTTGACCAAAGACCATATGAAAGGGAGCTGCATTGAGTATCATCTTGTAGGCCACTTGGTATGCCCAAAGAGTGTGGTGCAATTGTTCATCCCAGTTGGAGCATTTGTTGTTTACTAGCTTATTCATGACATTGCAAAACATTTTGTTAGTACTCTCTGCTGTCCATTGACCTTAGGATGACATGGTGCTGATTTTTTGTGAATCACCATAAAATCTTGCAACAAATATTCAATGAACTCATTTAGAAAGTGAGTCTCTCTATCGCTCGCTAGCTCTATAGGCAACCCATATCTAGTAAAGACATTTTCAAACAAGAATTTGCCATCATTTGTGCATCCTCCGTCTTGGTGGCCTTGACTTCTACCCATTTGGTTAGATAATTTATAGCTACAATTATATATTCGGCATGAGAACCTCTAGGAGGGGGATTAATTGTTCCAACAAAATCTATGCCCCACTTAGAGAATGCATGTCCTCCCATCATGGGTCTTAGTGGCATTTCCTCTCTACGCATTGCATATTGAGCTCTTTGACAAGTGTCACATCATAGGTATGTGCATTGTTGGAGTTAGATGTCTGGGGAAGCACGCGAACAACACAAGGAAGAAGAAGAAGCTTGGAGCACAACACACAAGACTGAATGTATTACTAGAGAATGTACAAAGATAAGTAGCCCACTAGGGCAATAGGCGTATATACAAGCCGGGGAAAAAAACCTCCTAAAGAGGGAAAAAAGTGCCCCGGCAATCCTAGAGTGTTCACACACATCACTACCTAAATATATCAACAAATCCCCCCTCGGAGTGATGCGGTGAACAAGGAGCTGGCACTCATGTATAAGGAAGTGCCAAGCTATGTGGAAATCACTCCACAAAAGGAAGTAAGCCCAAAGCTTTGTGGAAAGCTTCAAACTTCTCCCTAGGCAGAGTCTTCGTGAAAAGGTCTGCAATGTTCTCCTGCGTGGGCACATATGCCAAGCTGATCTCCCTAGCAGAGAACCTCTCCCTGACATAGTGATAATGCACCTCAATGTGCTTAGTGCGAGCATGGAACACAGGGTTCCTCGCAACTGCCAATGCGCTCTGACTGTCAGTGAAGATGGTGGCAGCAGAAGTCTGACCAACACCCAAATCAGCTATAAGGCATCTGAGCCACACACACTCAACAATAGCTGTGAAAGCTGCCCTATACTCAGCCTCACAACTGGAAGTGGCCATAGTAGGCTTTTTCTTGCTCAACCAAGATATACATGATCTACCAAGCATGAAGCAAAAGCCACTAGTGGACACACGAGTGTCATAGCAACCAGCCCAGTTTGAGTAAGAAAAAGCATGCAAATCTGGCGGTAGTGATCCCCCCTTGGGATAAAACAACCCAAGTAGCCAAGTACCACTCAAGTAGCAAAAGATGCGCTTAACCGCCTACCAATGCTTGACGCCTGGGCAATGCATAAACCTGCTCATCTGTGAGACATCAAACTGAATATCTGGCCGAGTAATGCATAAGTAAATCAAGCATCCAACAGCCTGCTGATAGAGGACAGCATCAAATGCATCTCCAACATCATGAAGACTCAATCGTAAACCTTTCTCCATAGGAGTGGCAATAGGCTTACAGTCTTCAAGGCCAAAATGCTGCAATAATGTGTCAATATATTTCGTTTGACACAAAGCCATTCCACCATCAACTTGCATAAACTGAATGCCCAAATAGTAATGCAAATGCCCTAAATCAGACATCTCAAATGCGGCATGCAAATCAGACTTAAAATCAGCAATATGCCTTTCAATAGGACCAGTGAGCAGCATGTCGTCAACATAGACAACAATGATCAGAAGCACATCATTAGCACGCTTAACATATAAGGTGCTTTCAGTTGGACTGTTCCTTAAACCATTTGCAATAAGATAGGCATGTATCTTCTCATACCAAGCACGTGGTGCTTGCTTTAAACCATATAATGCCTTCTTTAACCTACACACCTAGTTTTCATGCCCTTTCTGCACAAAGCCATGGGGCTGAAAAACATACACTTCTTCATGCAAGTCACCATTCAGAAATGCAGTTTTAATGTCCAAATGATGTACATTCCAACCACGGTGATCTGCAAGTGCATAGATGCTCCGAACAGTAGTCATACGAGATGTAGGTGCAAAGGTCTCATCAAAATCAATGCCTCTTTCCTGCGCATAACCCTTTGCAACAAGCCTAGCCTTATATCTATCAACTGTACCATCCGGTTTACGCTTTAGCTTGTATACCCACTTAGTGCCAATGGCCTTCTTGTCAGGAGGCAAGTCACATAAAGACCAAGTACAATTCTTCATTATAGCATCATATTCAGATTGCATAGCATCCATCCAATTTTCTGAATTTTGTGCTTCATCAAACGAAACAGGCTCATTCTCATCACAGAGACTAGATGCAGCCATAGCATAGCAATCTCATGCAAAGGAGGCACTATGAGAGCCTGAACGAGTACGATATGACAGAGGTGCATCTAATTTGTAGTCACGCAAATTCTGCACTAGCCATTTTGGCATAGTTCTTGCCTGCTCAATATCAGCTCTCTCATCAATAAGTGCATCATGTACATCTGCATCAGAAATGGAATGATCTGCATCATCACATGAAACCTACAAAGGTTGAGAAGTTGCCTCATTAGGACCAGCACTAGACTGACCACCTGTAAAAAGAGGCATCAAAGTATCATACATGTCTTTGGAGCTAACAGATGTCTCCTTGGTACATGAAAGCAATGGCTGAATAACATCTTCCACAAAAACAACATCACGACTAACCAGAATGCGTTTAGTCTGTGGATGATACAGACGATAGCCTTTACTTTTAGAACTGTACCCAACAAAAATACATTTTACTACCTTATCATCCAATTTTTTGCGATGTTGTTCAGGCACTAATGCATATGCCAAACAACCAAAAACACGTAGATGAGCAACAGATGGCTTGCGGTCATGCCAAGCCTCATATGGAGTGATAGACTGCAGCGCTTTAGTGGGACACCTGTTAAGTACATATGCTGCACACATGACAGCCTCAAGCCAGAAACTATGTGGTAAAGCTTGACTCTTGACCATACACCTCGCCATCTCCATGAGTGACCTGTTCTTTCTTTCAGCAACTCCATTCTGTTGAGGTGTATACGACACTGTACACTGGTGTTTTATCCCACGTTAAGCCAGAAATGCATTAAAATCAGAAGACATATATTCCACCCCTCGATCAGAACGGAGGGTGCCCATTTTTACATGCTGACAGATTTGCAGCCAAAACCAAAAACTGTTTGAAGTACATGAACACTTCGAACTTTGCCTTCAATGGATATATCCATGCACGCCTGGAAAAATCATCAATGAAAGTCACGAAGTAAAGGTAATTTCCAAAAGAGGTTGTCTGCATAGGACCACAGACATCACTATGTACAAGCTGCAATTTCTGCGTAGCCCGAACTGAACCATCTTTTGGAAAAGAGGAACGTTGCATTTTGCAAAATACAGCCTTCACATACATGTTTTTCGGGTGCCTCAAGCTTGGGCAAAGAAGACACCATATCAGATTTCTGCAGGCGTAGCAAACTAGCAAAATTTAGATGACCAAAGCGTGCATGCCAAAGCTTTGCATTTGACGTAGCCTAAGAATCATGAACTGCACATGCCGAATCATTAACAGATCTTTCATAGTCTATGAGCTTATACAGCCCACGACATAAAATGCCAGAAGCAATAATAACATCGCCATTTGACATATCATGAACTGTACATTTGTCATCAACAAATTTCACAACCAAGCCAATCTTGGCTAATGCAGAAACTGATAACAGATTCTTCTTGATCCGTGGCATAAATAAAGCATCTGACGAAGTGAAAGAACTACCATCAGCAGTAGTTAGAATGATCTTACCAACTCCCATGACAGGATAAGAGGAGTTGTTGGCACATGTAACAGTATTCCCTGTAGGGGCAGGCTCAAGTGAAGAGAAGAAACTGCGGTGCGAGGTAATATGTTTGGTCGCCCCACTGTCAAAGTACCAAACATCTGAGTCTACTGCAGACATGCACTGCTCATGAGAAGATGGGTCAAAACTACAAACAGTAGTAAACGCCCATTCTTCTTCCTGCACAAGATTAGGGGACTCTATTTTTGGTGTAGAGGCTTCTGCAACAACCATTCTAGCCTCTTTCTTCTTTGCCTCTTTTGGAGCCAGTTTTGGACAGTTCTTTATGATATGATCATTCCCTTTACAGTACTTACAAAACAATTTCTACTTTTCTGATTTTTTCTCATCTTTGTCTTGGTTCTTCGAATGTGTAGCATTTGCAAATTTCTGCTTACTAGTAGAAGAGCTCCATTTTACTTTGCCCTTCTGACTAGCCAGGAAAGCTTGATCCGCAACACGCATAATGGACCTGTTTTGCCTAGACTGATCTTCCTGCAACAGAACAGAGACTAACTCGTCAAATGATAAGGCATTTGGATTTCCTTTCATCATCAATCGAAGAGTAGAAGTGAAACTCTGATATGAATCAGGAAGACCATTCAGAACGGTCTGCACAAGTGAGCTATCTGGTATAACCTCATTAGTAGAAATCAACTGTTCCTTCAAGTCTTTGATCTCTATCAAAAAACTGTCCATAGAATCACCTTCATTCATGTGCTCACTCTCCAAATGTTTTCAGAGGTAAGCAACACGAGCCTCATTCCTAGCCTTGTACAATGTGGTAAGTGTATCCCAAGCATCCTTTGCTGTTCTGCAAGAGCGAATATGAGGAATAATGGCACGTTTGATAGACAAAGCTATCAATGCATGTGCCTGGGCATCTTTGCCATCCCAACGAATCTTCTCTACAGTAGGTGCAACAGAAACAACATCACGAACAGGAATTTGCAGAATATCATCTTCGACACCATCTCCATCAGCTTCAACACCTGTATTTGCAGTACCTGTAGTCGCAGGTGTAACAGGACGTCTTTCAACACCCTGCACAATGTTCCACAGTCCTTTTGCAACCAATACATGTCGCATCATATAAGCCCATAATGGGTAGTTGGTACCATCCAACTTATCCTCAACAACCAACATACGAAATACATCACTGCTTTCAGCCATGGCCGGTGACTAAAATACCTTGATGTAGAAAATTGACTGTATCTCAAAAAGTTGAACAGAACTGCGCAGACGATTTCTGCTAGACCTGTAGCAGATTTTGAGATGCTTATATTGGCAAACAGAAACTGGTATATACCTTTGGCACAAAAAGATGAAATAGCCTGCACAAGCATTGTGATAGTGCATTCGGAGGCCGAAAGGAGCTCAGATCGCGATTTCGGCACTAGAAAGCGAAGCAATTTTGATCTCTGAAACACCTTGAGTATTGTTGGAGATAGACGTCTGCGGAAGCATGCAAACAACACAAGGAAGAAGAAGAAGCTTGGAGCACAAACACACAATACTGAATGTATTACTAGAGAATGTACAAAGATAAGTAGCCCATTAGGGCAATAGGCGTATATACAAGCCGGGGGAAAAAAACCTCCTAAAGAGGGAAAAAAGTGCCCCGACGGTCCTAGTGTGTTCACACACATCACTACCTAAATATATCAACAAATCCCCCCTGGGAGTGATGCGGTGAACAAGGAGCTGGCACTCATGTATAAGGAAGTGCCAAGCTATGAGGAAATCACTCCACAAAAGGAAGTAAGCCCAAAGCTTTGCGGAAAGCTTCAAACTTCTCCCTAGGCAGAGCCTTCGTGAAAAGGTCTGCAATGTTCTCCTGCGTGGGCACATATGCCAAGCTAATCTCCCCAGCAGAGAACCTCTCCTTGACATAGTGATAATGCACCTCAATGTGCTTAGTGCGAGCATGGAACACAGGGTTCCTCGCAACTGCCAATGCACTCTGAGTGTCAGTGAAGATGGTGGTGGCAGAAGACTGGCCAACACCCAAATCAGCCATAAGGCGTCTGAGCCACACACACTCAACAGTCGTTGTGAAAGCTGCCCTATACTCAGCCTCACAACTGGAAGTGGCCACAGTAGGCTGCTTCTTGCTCAACCAAGATATACATGAGCTACCAAGCATGAAGGAAAAACCACTGGTGGACACACGAGTGTCATAGCAACCAGCCTAATCTGAGTCAGAAAAAGCATGCAAATCTGGCGGTAGTGATCCCCCCTTGGGATAAAACAACCCAAGTAGCCGAGTACCACTCAAGTAGCGAAAGATGCGCTTAACCGCCTTCCAATGCATGACTCCTAGGCAACGCATAAACCTGCTCATCTGTGAGATAGCAAATTGCATAGCTGACCGAGTAATGCATAAGTAAATCAAGCATCCAACAACCTGCTGATAGAGAACAACATCAAATGCATCTCGAGCATCATGAAGACTCAATCGTAAACCTGTCTCCATAGGAGTGGCAATAGGTTTACAGTCTTCAAGGCCAAAATGCTGCAATAATGTGTCAATATATTTCGTTTGACACAAAGCCATTCCACCATCAACTTGCATAAACTGAATGCCCAAATAGTGATGCAAATGCCTCAAATCAGACATCTCAAATGAGGCATGTAAATCAGCCTTGAAATCAGCAATATGCTTCTCAATAGGACCAGTGAGCAGCATGTCATCAACATAGACAACAATGATCAGAAGCACATCATTAGCACGCTTAACATATAAGGTGCTTTCAGTTGGACTGTTCACAAAACCATGTGCAACCAGATAGGCATGTATCTTCTCATACCAAGCATGTGGTGCTTGCTTTAAACCATATAATGCCTTCTTTAACCTGCACACCTGGTTTTCATGCCCTTTCTGCACAAAGCCATGGGGTTCAAAAACATACACTTCTTCATGCAAGTCACCATTCAGAAATGCTGTTAATGTCCAGCTGATGTACATTCCAACCATGATGGGCTGCAAGTGCACAAATGCTCCGAACAGTAGTCATACGGCATGTAGGTGCAAAGGTCTCATCAAAATCAATGCCTCTTTCCTGCGCATAACCCTTTGCAACAAGCCTAGCCTTATACCTGTCAACTATACCATCAGGTTTACGCTTCAGCTTGTATACCCACTTAGTGCCAATGGCCTTCTTGCTAGGAGGCAAGTCACATAAAGACCATGTACCATTCTTCATTATAACATCATATTCAGATTGCATGGCAGCCATCCAATTTTCTGAATTTTGTGCTTCATCAAAAGAAACAGGCTCATTCTCATCACAGAGACTAGACGCAGCCATAGCATAGCAATCTGATGCAAAGGAGGCACTATGAGAGCTTGAACGAGTACGCTATGACAAAGGTGCATCTCATTTGCTGTCACGCAAAGTCTGCACTAGCCATTTTGGCATAGTTTTTGCCTGCTCAATATCAGCTCTCTCATCAACAAGTGCATCATGTAAATCTGCATGAGAAAAAGAATGATCTGCATCATCATATGAAACCTGCAAAGGCTGAGAAGTTGCCTCATTAGGACCAACACTAGACTATCCACTTGTAAAAAGAGGCATCAACGTATCATACATGTCTTTGGAGCTAACAGATGTCTCCTTAGTACATGAAAGCAATGGCTGAATAGCATCTTTCACAAAGACAACATCACGGCTAACCAGAATGCGTTTAGTCTGTGGATGATACAGACGATAGCCTTTACTTTCAGAACTGTCCCCAACAAAAATACATTTTACTGCCTTATCATCCAATTTTCTGTGATGTCGTTCAGGCACTAATGCATATGCCAAACAACCAAAAACATGCAGATGAGCAACAGATGGCTTGCGGTCATGCCAAGCCTCATATGGAGTGATAAATTGCAGCGCTTTAGTGGGACACCTGTTCAGTACATATGCTGCACACATGACAGCCTCAAGCCAGAAACTATGTGGTAAAGCCTGACTCTTGACCATGCACCTCGCCATCTCCATGAGTGACCTGTTCTTTCGTTCAGCAACTCCATTCTGTTTAGGTGTATGCGGTACTGTACACTGGTGTTTTATCCCACATTCAGCCAGAAATGCATTAAAATCAGAAGACATATATTCCCCCCCCGATCAGAACGGAGGGTGCCCATGTTACATGTTGAGAGATTTTCAGCCAAAACCAAAAACTGTTTAAAGAACATGAACACTTCGGACTTTGCTTTGAGAGGATATACCCATGCATGCCTGGAAAAATCATCAATGAAAGTCACGAAGTAAAGGTAATTCCCAAAAGAGGGTGTCTGCATAGGACCACAGACATCACTATGTACAAGCTGCAATTTCTGCGTAGCCCGAACTGAACCATCTTTTGGAAAGGAGGAATGCTTCATTTTGCCCAAAATACAGCCTTCACATACATGTTTTCCAGGTGCCTCAAGTTTGGGCAAAGAAGACACCATATCAGATTTCTGCAGGCATAGCAAACTAGCAAAATTTAGATGACCAAAGTGTGCATGCCAAAGCTTTGCATCTGACATAGCCTGAGAATCATGAACTGCACATGCCGAATCATTCACAGATCTTTCATAGTCTATGAGCTTATACAACCCACGACATAAAATGCCAGAAGCAATAATCACATCGCCATTTGATAGATCATGAGCTGTACACCTGTCATCAACGAATTTCACAACCAAGCCAATCTTAGCTAATGCAGAAACTGATAACAGATTCTTCTTGATCCCTGGCACAAATAAAGCATCTGACAAGGTGAAAGATGTTGGAGAAACACTCACTAATTGGACATATATTTCAAGGTCAAATCTTAGGAAGAAAACCCCATGCCTATGTGAAGGGACAAATTCACAACTGTATTATACTTGTAAAGTTAGTTCACTTTAGTTCTAGAAGTTTTTTAAAATCACGAGAATACAAAAATCTATATAAGTTAGTTTGTATCAACTGACGCGGTGAGAGAGAGAGTGAGAGAGAAGAAGTAGAAGAAGGAGTTCATTTTATACGACTGAGTATAGTCGGGTTTCTCTGAGTGAGAAAGCATCTGTAAAACTTCTGAGTTTTCATAGCTATTAGAAACAACTGAGTAAAGTTCTGTGTATGAGTTTCTCTCCATCATCTCCATGCTTGCCTATTGTGTGATGAATTCAAAAGTTCAAGTTTTCTGAGCAATTCGATGCCTGGCATCGAATCTTGGCTGATAAGTCATTTTTTTCATTCTCTGTGTGTTAACTGTTGTTGAATCTTCTAAAAATATGAAGTTTGTGGAGCAACTCGATGCCTGGCATCGAGTTCCAGCATAAAATGGATGCCCGGCATCGACTTCTAGCATATAAGTCATCTTCTTCATGTGTGTGTAAAATAGAGTGTTTCTGGTGCAGAAAAATAGCCAAAAAAAAGCCCAAAGTCGATGCCTGGCATCGACTTGGACTGAAATTCGATGCTAGGCATCGAATTTTTTATTTTTGGACATCAGGAATACTAAAACAGGCAAAAATTTCCAGTTTTGGAAGGTCATACAGGGTCATCTTGTGAAGGCCATAACTTGAGTTCTAGAGATCCGTTTGATGCATATTATAGCTTGTTGGAAAGCTCTACTCTTCTAGTTTCATCCTATAAAGTTTCATGGAGAAATAATACTTGAGCTAGGAGAAATCAACAAAATACTGAAGGTATGTCATTTTGGTGACTAGGAATTTCTGTAGAAGCAAAGTTCTCACTTTAGGCTATCATTTCTCAAAGTTTGGAGTGGCAATGAGTTAATGATGACCATAGAGGTGTTCTAGTGTCACATTAAATTCATTTCTTGTGGTGTTTCATACATCAACAAGTGGTATCAGAGCAGAAAGGTCTTGAAGATCAGAAGACGACAAAGGTTGCAGCAGAAGGAAAGAACTATGGTAGATCATATCTCCATTGACAAACTGGACAGAGATAATTACCCCGCATGGGTAATGAGAATGGAGGCCTTACTAATGAGTAAGGATCTCATGATATATGTTACAGGTGAAGAAGAGAAGCCAATATTTGAAGATGAAAGCCGACCAAAGAAAGAAGAACTTGATGCTTTAAAGCATTGGCAGAAGAAGGATGCAAGTGCAAAAGTATACATCTACAATACAATCTCTGATCATTTGCTACCACACATCAGAGGATTGGAATCATCTGAAGATATATGGAATGCATTGGAGTATCATTTCCAAAGTACTACTAAAGCACGGAAAGCAAGTCTATGGTCAGAGTTTACAACATTCAAGAAGAAGCCAAGTCAAACCATTAGTGATTATGTCACTAAGATGAAGGATCTAGCAGATAGTCTTGGATCCATAGATGAAGATGTTGAAGATCACAGATTGATTGCTCAATTACTTGCAGGTTTGAGAGGGGATGAAAGGTGGAAACCTTTTGTCTTATCAACAGAACTTTCATTAAATCATTATGTTCCAGATTTGAACCAGTTGCTTGGTTTGATGCTCACATATGAGCAAGACTTGAAGGGAGATGGAGATAAAGGACAAAGTTCTGCAATGTACATGAAGAACAAGAAGAAAGGAGATAAAGGTAAAGCAAAGGATGAAGAGGAGTCGAGTTCTCAAGTTTATTATGCAAGAGGTAAAGGCACTGGCAGAGGAAGAGCAAGAGGTTTTGGAAGAGGAAGAGGTAATCAAAATAACAACAAGAAGGCTTGCTGGATCTGTGGATTGAGTAATCATTTGGCTCATGACTGTTGGCACAACCAACAAGGATCAAACCAGAATCAAAACAACAATAGCAGAGGTCGAGGTGGAAGATATCAAAGTAATTTCCAAAGAGGTAGACAAAGTCAAAGAGGAGGCTATGGTAGAGGTGGAGGAAGAAGTTGGGGACAGAATCAATCCTACAACACCACCTACTACAACTATGCAAATGACACACGGAATGAAAGTCATACATCATTGATGATGAACTCAATCAACACATCAGATAAAGAAGATCTAAAGGTATTTTACATTGACTCTGGATGTTCTAATCATTTGTCAAGAAACATAGAATTGATGTCAGAATTGGAAAAAGGTATTTCGAGTCACACAGTTCAAACTGGTGATAATACAAGACATAGTGTACATTCAATTGGAAAAGTGAAATGCAAGAGTGGAGCAGATTTGCTAACCAATGTTTTGTATGTTCCTACAATACCTAAAAACTTGATTAGTGTGGGACAGATAGTTGAAAAAGGTTTTCAAGTCAGGTTTACAAATGAAGGAGTATTTGTGGAAGATCCAGAGAATGGATATAATCAGATTGTCTCTGGTAAGAAAGAAGGTAGACTCTTTACTTTAAGAGTGCAAGGAAACATTGGTCAAGCTTTGCTCACACATGGTGAAGCAGTGATTACAGAACTTGATCTTTGGCATAAGAGATTAGGTCATTTCAATGAAAGAGGAATTAAAGCTATGGTTGCTAATCAGTCTGTACTAGGATTACCAAATGTGCAAAGTCAACATATGGTTTATAAATGTGAAGCATGTCAAATGGGTAAAGCACACAGGTTACCATTTCAAAAGAAAGGATTCAAACATGATGGACTACTAGAGCTCATTCATACAGATGTATGGGGACCAACAAAAGAAGGATCTATCAATGGCTCAAGGTATTATGTTCTTTTCATTGATGATGCTACAAGATGGATAACATTATATGTTTTGAAGGAAAGATCAGAAGTGTTTGGAGCTTTCAAGCATTTTCATGCATATGCAGAGAGAGTAACAGGTCAAAAGCTTAAAAGACTGAGGTCTGATGGAGGGGGAGAATACTTCTCCCAAGAGTTCAATGATTATCTTTGGAATGCAGGTATTAAGAGAGAAATAACTTGCAGGTATACACCACAACAAAATGGTGTAGCAGAAAGAAGGAACAGGACTTTGGTTGAGTTTGCTAGAGCTATGCTAAAGGAGAAGAACTGTCCAAATTATCTTTGGGCTGAGGCTGTAAATACAGCTACATATCTTGTGAATAGATTACCATGTGCAGCTCTCAATGGTATGACTCCATATGAAGCTTGGTGGGGTAAGAAACCAACACTAGATCATTGTAGAGTGTTTGGATCAATTGCATATGCTTATGTGCCATCACAGCTTAGGCATAAACTTGAACCAAAGGCAGAAAAATATGTGTTCATTGGTTATGATGAAAAGCAGATGGGTTACAGGTTGTGGAATCCTCTAACAAAACAATTTCTTGTTTCTAGAGATGTTACATTTGATGAACAGAAAAGTTGGTATGCAGATCAAAGTCATACAGCTGAAGAATTTGAAGAAGAGGTAAGAAGATGTGAGAAAGGAAAATCAATTGTGCAGGTAAATAGAGATGAAGACTATATGCAAGCAAGTACATCCAGAAGTGGATTAACAAGAAGGAATGAAGAAGCTCCTATATTTGATGAAGAAGTGTATCCAGACACATATGAAGAATGTGAACCAAGAAGGTCAAGCAGGACTAGAAGACAACCAGAAAGGTATTCTTATGATACTTCTTACATAACTCAGAAGAACTATGCATATATGGTCAAAGATGATGAAGAACCCCAGAACTATGATGAAGCTAAAGGTAAGAAGCAATCGGAAGAAGCAATGAAGGAAGAGTTCAATGCACTGGAGGAGAACAAGACATGGGAACTTGTTCCTAAACCAAATGGTAAGAAAGTAATTGGAAATAAATGGGTTTATAAAGTGAAGAAGCTTGCAGATGGAAGTATAGCCAGATACAAAGCTAGATTGGTGGTGAAAGGCTATGCCCAGACCTATGGCATAGATTATGATGAGACATTCAGTCCCGTAGCTAAGATGTCAACTATAAGGACAATCATTGCTATTGCAGCTTCAAAAGGATGGACTCTAAGTCAATTGGATATAAAAAATGCATTCTTGAATGGATACATATCAGATGAGGTATACATGGAACAACCTCAAGGGTTTATAGATTCCAGGTATCCAAATTTTGTTTGCAGGTTGAGAAGAGCATTGTATGGATTGAAGCAAGCTCCAAGAGCTTGGAACTATAGACTGGTGAAGTATCTCAATGATCTTGGATATCAAAGTTCAAAAGCAGACCCAAGTCTACTTATCAGAAGAACAAAGGAAGGTACAATCTACATTTGTATTTATGTAGATGACATTATAATCACAGGTACTTTAGATGAAGGAATCAAGGAGGTAAAGAGATTGCTTGAAAAAGAATTCAAGATCAGTGACCTAGGAAAGTTATCATACTTTCTTGGAATGGAAGTTACTTATACAGATCATGGCATATATGTGTCACAAGAAAGGTATCTTCTGAACTTGTTGAAGAAGTTTGATATGGAAAATTGCAGAGAAGCTTCAACTCCACTTGAAGTTAATCACAAGCTCAGTAAATATGATGGTGAAGACTACAAAGATATGAGGAAGTATCAATCTCTTGTGGGTAGTTTGATTTATGCTACACTAACAAGACCTGATCTTAGTTATGCAGTGGGAGTTTTGTCACAATTCATGCATTGTCCAAAGGACCCACATTGGATTGCAGGTCAAAGAGTTCTCAGATATATCAAAGGAACTATAAAGGAAGGATTATATTATCCTTTTACATCAGATTTGAAGTTGAGAGCCTATAGTGATTCAAATTGGGCAGGTAACCAGGATGACAGAAGATCAACTCATGGTTACATGATATACATTGGTGATAAGCTTGTAAGTTGGTGTTCAAAGAAACAACATACAGTAGCATTATCATCAACTGAAGCAGAGTACAAAGGATTTGTGGAAGCAGCTAAGGAAGTCATATGGATGCAGACATTGTTCAAGAGCTTAGGCATTGATCAAGGTACACCTACAATACATGGAGATAATATGAGTTCACTTTATCTTGCAGCAAATCCAGTATTTCATGCAAGGACAAAGCACATAGAGATACAATATCATTTTCTCAGAGAAAAGGTAATGGAGAAGGAGATTGAAGTGGAGTACATTTCTACTAAAGATCAGTTAGCAGACATAATGACAAAGAGCTTGGATGGTGTGAAGACCAGCAGATTCAAAAGCATGGCAGGAGTAAAAGAAAAGAAGATGATACGAAGAAACAGGGAATGTCAATTAGTGATTGAGGGGGAGCTGTTGGAGAAACACTCACTAATTGGACATATATTTCAAGGTCAAATCTTAGGAAGAAAACCCCATGCCTATGTGAAGGGACAAATTCACAAATGTATTATACTTGTAAAGTTAGTTCACTTTAGTTCTAGAAGTTTTTTAAAATCACGAGAATACGAAAATCTATATAAGTTAGTTTGTATCAACTGACGCGGTGAGAGAGAGAGTGAGAGAGAAGAAGTAGAAGAAGGAGTTCATTTTATACGACTGAGTATAGTCGGGTTTCTCTGAGTGAGAAAGCATCTGTAAAACTTCTGAGTTTTCATAGCTATTAGAAACAACTGAGCAAAGTTCTGTGTATGAGTTTCTCTCCATCATCTCCATGCTTGCCTATTGTGTGATGAATTCAAAAGTTCAAGTTTTCTGAGCAATTCGATGCTTGGCATCGAATCTTGGCTGATAAGTCATTTTTTCATTCTCTGTGTGTTAACTGTTGTTGAATCTTCTAAAAATATGAAGTTTGTGGAGCAACTCGATGCCTGGCATCGAGTTCCAGCATAAAATGGATGCCCGACATCGACTTCTAGCATATAAGTCATCTTCTTCATGTGTGTCTAAAATAGAGTGTTTCTGGTGCAGAAAAATAGCCAAAAAAAAGCCCAAAGTCGATGCCTGGCATCGACTTGGACTGAAATTCGATGCTAGGCATCGAATTTTTTATTTTTGGACATCAGGAATACTAAAACAGGCAAAAATTTCCAGTTTTGGAAGGTCATACAGGGTCATCTTGTGAAGGCCATAACTTGAGTTCTAGAGATCCGTTTGATGCATATGATAGCTTGTTGGAAAGCTCTACTCTTCTAGTTTCATCCTAAAAAGTTTCATGGAGAAATAATACTTGAGCTAGGAGAAATCAACAAAATACTGAAGGTATGTCATTTTGGTGACTAGGAATTTCTGTAGAAGCAAAGTTCTCACTTTAGGCTATCATTTCTCAAAGTTTGGAGTGGCAATGAGTTAATGGTGACCATAGAGGTGTTCTAGTGTCACATTAATTCATTTCTTGTGGTGTTTCATACATCAACAAAAGAACTACCACCAGCAGTAGTCAGAATGATCTTACCAACTCCCATAACAGGATAAGAGTAGTTGTTGGCGCAGGCTCGAGTGAAGAGAAGAAACTGCGCTGCGAGGTAATATGTTTGGTCGCCCCATTGTCAAAGTACCAAACATCTGAGTCCACTGCAGACATGCACTGCTCATGAGAAGATGGGTCAAAACTGCAAACAGTAGTAAATGCCCATTCTTCTTCCTGTACAAGATTAGCATACTCTGTTTTTGGTGTAGAGGCTTCTGCAACAACCATTCCAGCCTCCTTTTTCTTTGCCTCTTTTGCAGCCAGTTTTGGACAGTTCTTTATGATATGATCATTCCCTTTACAGTACTTGCAAAACAATTTCTACTTTTCTGATTTCTTCTCATCTTTATCCTGATTCTTCGAATGTGCAGCATTTGCAGATTTCTGCTTACTAGTAGAAGAGCTCCATTTTCCTTTGCCCTTCTGACTAGCCAAGAAAGCTTGATCTGCAACACGCATAATGGACCTGTTCTGCCTGGACTGATCTTCCTGCAACAGAACAGAGACTAACTTCTCAAATGATAAGGCATTCGGATTGCCTTTCATCATCAACCGAAGAGTAGAAGCAAAACTCTGATATGAATCAGGAAGACCATTTAGAACGGTCTGCACAAGTGAGCTATCTGGTATAACCTCATGAGCAGAAATCAACTGTTTCTTCAAATCTTTGATCTTCGTTAGGAAACTGTCCATAGAATCACCTTCATTCATATGCTCACTCTCCAACTGTTTTCGGAGGTAAGCAACACGAGCCTCATTCTTAGCTTGGTACAATGTGGTAAGTGTATCCCAAGCATCCCTAACTGTTCTGCAAGAGCGAATATGAGGAATAATGGCACGTTAGACAGACAAAGCTATCAATGCATGTGCCTGGGCATCTCTGCCATCCCAACGAATTTTCTCTGCAGTAGGTGCAATAGAAACAAGAGCACGAACAGGAATTTGTGGAATATCATCTTCGACACCATCTTCATCAGCTCGAGCACCTGTATTTATAGTACCTGTCGTTGCAGGTGTAACAGGACGTCTTTCAACACCCTGCACAATGTTCCACAATCCTTTTGCAACCAAAACATGTCGCATCATATAAGCCCATAATGGGTAGTTGGTACCATCCAACTTATCCTCAACAGCCAACATACGGAATACATCACTACTTTTAGCCATGGCCGGTGACTAAAATACCTTGATGCAGAAAATTGACTGTATCTCAAAAAGTTGAACAGAACTGCCCAGATGAGTTCTGCTAGACCTGTAGCAGACTTCGAGACACTTAAAGTGGCGAACAAAAACTAGTATATACCTTTGGCATAAGAAGACGAAATAGCCTGCACAAGCACTACGATAGTGCGTTTGGAGGCCGAAACGAGCTCAGATCGCAATTTCGACACCATAGAAAGAAGCTGGTTTGATCTCGGAAACACGCTAGTATGCTCACCAAAATTCGTGCGATTCTGAGACTGCAAACGGAGGAGTGTCGACGGCACCCTAGATGAAGCGACGACCTGCTCTGATACCAATTGTTGGAGATAAACCTCTGCGGAAGCACGCAAAGAGCACAAGGAAGAAGAAGATGCTTGGAGCACAAACACACAATACTGAATGTATTACTAGAGAATGTACAAAGATAAGTAGCCCATTAGGGCAATAGGCGTATATACAAGCCGGGGGTAAAAAACCTCCTAAAGAGGGAAAAAAGTGCCCCGGTGGTCCTAGTGTGTTCACACACATCACTACCTAAATATATCAACAAGTATGCTCACCAAATTTTGTGCGAATCTGAGACTGCAACCGCAGAGGTGTAGACGACGCCCTAGATGAAGCGGCGACCTGCTCTGATACCAATTGTTGGAGTTAGATGTCTGCGGAAGCATGCAAACAACACAAGGAAGAAGAAGAAGCTTGGAGCACAACATACAAGACTGAATGTATTACTAGAGAATGTACAAAGATAAGTAGCCCATTAGGGCAATAGGCATATATTCAAGCCGGGGGAAAAAAACCTCCTAAAGTGGGAAAAAAGTGCCCCGACGGTCCTAGAGTGTTCACACACATCACTACCTAAATATATCAACATGCATCCATATGAAGATTGGACCACCATAGCCCTGAGAATAATATGGCTTTGATTACTAGGTCTGGACCAAAATGTCCTCTTACAACACCTTGGTGTGCAGTTTCCAATATTCTCAAGTATTTGCTCTCATGGTCACATTGTCTCAGGTATCCATCTCTTCCTCTCTTATACAGATTACCGCCAATGAGTTTGTAGTCTTGAGGCTCCTAGTCGAGACTTCTGCATCTTGTTGCTTTCATTTTTGGTGTAGAAGCTCTAGTCAAGTCAAGAGATGTAATAATGCACAAAAGATCTTGGGATTCACTAGTTGATCGATTCTCCGTCTATTCTCATATTGCCAATGTAAAGGAGAAGAGAAAACAAGATGAAAATGAGTCGGGGAGAAGCGTTATATGGGAACAATCAAGGGAAGAACCTAGGAACATCCATTTTGAACAATGGGAAGAGTCTAAATCAAACCAACAAAGAAGAAGAGAAATAAAAGAAGGGAAAAAACCTATGGTGAGTGAAAAAAATCAAACAAAACAAACTGATGAACAAACATTTAGCATGAATCTTGACACATCAAAATAAACTTAACAAACAAAGAAACAAAAAAGAATTCCCTAAAGCAATTTTAATCTCTAAAATTGAACAGAAAATTGATTCTAAGGAAATCTTGTTAAAAATCCAAGTTATAATGTCCTTAGAACAAGTCATTTTGATTGCTAAACTTGAGTTTAAGGAAAATTTTATCAAATTTATGAAGAGAAAGAGTTTTCCAATTTCACAAGAAGTTGAGATGCAAGACATTGCAGAATTGAATCAAGTTATGAACAAATCTCTTACTTTTGATAAGTTTGATGAAGACAAGGCTTATAATATTAATAAGAATTTCATAGGACCAATCATGCCTAGTGAAGAAAATAAAAAAAATTGAAAACCATTTTAGAAAAAGTTTTTGGGCTAGAGGAACACCTAAAATGAAAATCAAAGTAGGAGATAAAAATAAGCAATATTCAAATCTAGCACTTGTTGATTTAAGGTTAGGGATCAATGTGATTTCAAAAAAACTTTATGATAAATTCAAACCACCAATTGACAAAGAACATGGATGGATAATGAGAACAACTCATAACAGTTATGGTTCTTTATTAGGAGCTTGTGAAAATATTCTTGTGAAGATAGGTGGGATTATTGAGGCATTCTACTTCTTCATTCAAGAAAATTGTTCTTATGAGATTATTTTAGGCCAACCTTTCATATGTAAAACTAGAATGGAAACTAAAGTTATGGATGATGGGTCCATATATGCTAGGATTTGATCTAAAGATGACTTGCAATCACTCCAAGTGATGATTGATAACCCAAATCATTTATGAAACCAAAAACAAATAAGAAGGTCTCCTATACGCTCATAAGAGAAAGTATATGATGATCGCTTACCTCTACGTGAGTTTGGAACATACTTTTACCAAAAATTTTCCTAGAATCCTCTGTTGAATAGGTTAATATTGGACAATGGATTGATGTCTCACAAACCCTTGGACAATGGATTGATGTCTCACAAACCCTTGTACATGCTTTGGAAAGTTTTTCTGTTTTTTTTCCTTCATCAAAATCGTTTCTTTCATAACAAAAACATACCTAAAAAAATCATTACAAACCAAGAAAAGTACTTAGAAAACGAAGGATTCATTTTACTTGATGAGCACATTGAGCATATTATTGAAACTTCATCTACTTTCTCATTACTTGAAGAAATTCAACAATCATTACAAGATTTGAATACTTCAAGATTTGTGCTTCTTAATTTCATTGATGAACAAATTTATTAAGGAACACATAAACAAGGAAGCTAAATTCAATACAAAGTATAAAATAGTTGACAAAAAGATTAAACACATTTCTCATCCTTTACCAAAAGGAAGTGAAAAAAAGCTCAAGCAGGTTACAAAAGCTCTTATTTTACACGAGTGAGAAAACATAGGAGATACATTCACCAATGAAACCATTAAACAAATTAAAATAGGAAGTGATGATTCATTTCTATTATATACTAAATGGGAGTTATTTCTAAAATTCATTAGAAAACATGAGAGCTTTTTCACTTTATCCTTACAAGATAGGTTGTGCTGATCCACGACTAGTTCCACCTATGATAATTTTTACGGTACCACATATTACATGGAATCTTTGCCCCATACCGGTCCCAAAAGCTCACTTACCTGAGTTGGTGAGACTGCTTTAGGAGAAGATGAGCATGAGAATTCTAGAGCCATCCTTAGCTCTGTATTCAAATAGACGGTTCACTGTACCTAAAAAGAATGGAAACTTGAGGTTCATTCAAAACTTAGAGCTTGTCAATAAAGTCATGATTAGGAATGCTGGAATTGGCCCAATTATAGGTGAGTTTGCAAAAGCCTTTGTTGGGTACTCTATCTACTATATGGGTGATTTATATTCAGGTTATGATCAATTCTAGCTTGCTATGGAGAGAAGAGATATTACCATGATAAAGACTCCTTTAGGCTTAATGCATATGTGCACTTTGCCATAGGGAGCTACAAATTCCGTAGCACATATGATGAATGCTATGAATATGGTCTTGCATGATTTCATTCTAAATGTGATGATGCCTTTCATAGATGACATTCCCATTAAACGATGTGAGAAAAAGTTAAAAGATGAAACCTTAGACTCTTTAGGATGTAGAAACTTTTTTATTGACCATCTTTAATTTGTGAATGAATATTTAAAAGATTTGAAGAGGTTGTTCTAACATGTTCCATTGAGAAATTTGTTTTTGGTATCAATGAAGTACTCATTGTTGGACATCTATGTGGTCACTATGGTTGGATACCATACCCACCTAAAGTTGATACCATAAATAAGATTTTTGAGACTTATAGCAGTGCAAAGTGAGAAGATTTCTAGGAGCTTGTGTCTTCTATGCTATTTGGATACCTCATTATGCACATGTTGCTAATGGTCTTTTGATTTGCTAAGGAAGAATAAAAAGTTAATATGGATTGAAAAGCATTTTAAAGCCATGAGAAAAATGAAAAAGCTTCTAAATGAAGCTCCTATTTTAAAAAAGAGTTGACTATTCGAACAATAAAAACATTGTTTTTATTGTAGAAACGAGTCCTATAGGTATAGGTAAAGGATTATTGTTCAAGATGATGAAGAGAGGAAAAGATATGCAATTAAATTTGGTGCTAATATTTTGCATGAAACTCAATGAAAATATCCACAAATCAAACAAGAGCTTTGGGGTTTAGTCACAACTCTAAAGACTGAAAGGAATATTTCATAAGAGCCAATGTGATTTTTGAGACATATTTTTTGCCACTTATTGGTATGATTACAAATATTCATCACTTAATATTTCAATATTGAGATGGATATCATATATTAAATTTATTAAATCTAGTTTTAGTTCATATTGCTAGAAAATCTAATATTGTTGCTGGCATGCTTTCTATGGCTAAATTTGAAGATGATTTTGGAAAGATAGCAAAAATAGATATAAGTTTAATTAATTATGATCCACAAGTGTATAACTTGGTCCTCATATAAATTCAAAGACATTTAAGAAAAAGATCTTACAATTTCTTCCTAAAAGATGGATTTATTTGGAGACGTGCTAGGGGCAAAGTTCAAATGCCACAAAGGTACTAGGAAAGAAAAAACTTCAATTGCAAGTTTTGAGAGATTTGCATAATACATTATGGGTTGGATATAAAGGATTTCTAGATACATATGGGAGTATTAGAGAGAGTTATTGGTGGCCGGAAATTTGTGTCAACATAAGGGATTATGTAAACACTTGTACTATATATCAAATTCATTCATCTATGAAACATCTAGACCCTTTGCATCCCACCTATCCTCCTTGTATTCACTATAAATGGGTAGTTGACCTTGTGACTATGCCTAACGGTATTGATAAGGTGCACTATATTGTGCTTGCAAGGGAAGATCTTAAAAACCATGTAGAGGTCCCAACACTACCATCTAAAATGACATATATGTATGCAAATTCTCACTTGAGGATGTGCTTTCATGATTTGGGTACACTGAGAAAGTAGATGCTGATAGGGGAGAATTAGATGCTCAAGTGGCTAGAAATTTCTTTGCATGACATGGAATTTGCTTGTCTCTTACGATTGCTTACAACCCTGAGGCTAATGGGAAAATAGAAATAGGTTAGTCAACAATTGTGAAAGCAATCTCTAAATCTTTTAATGATGACTTGAAACAATGGAAAAAGTATTTATCGTTTGCATTATGGGCTGAAAGAATGACTTGCACTAGGACAATGGGATACATGTCGCCTGAATTAATATATTTGTCAAATACCTATTTTTCCTATTTACACACAAATTCTTGCATGGTCTACTATACCTTGGAATGATAATCTATCTACTGATGAACTATTGTCTTTAAGGATAAAAAAATGAGCAAGGGAATGAGAAATTGAATGAAGCTATTATGAAGTTGAAGGAATCAAAATTACAAAATAACCAGTACTTTGATGAATCACATAGACTAAGGCCAAAACAAATTTATAAAGATGTTTTGGTTTTGATCTATGATATGTTCAATTTCCAATATGATGTAAGAAGGAAATTGAAATGCTGATGGTTTGGACCTTATGTTATCATAAAAGTACATGAAAATGGGACGTATGCATTGCATGAATTAGATGGAACTCCATTCAAATCTTTGATTGCAAGAGAACAAGAAAAAATATTCAAGAAAAGAGATGAAGATGATTACAAAATTGAGGATGACATGATTGAAGAAGAACCAAATTGAATAGTTGATATCTATCTTTTTTGTTTGTATATCTTTCTTTTCATTGCATTGCAAATTGTGGATTCATACTTCAAAAAAAAAAAAAACTGGTCGATGATAATTGCAAAGTAAAAAGTGAAATCTATTTGACTCCAATGGGAATGCAGTTGCTTGAAACTTTGTTTGAAATATTTATAAATGAGAGTAAGGAATGATAGAACAAATGGTTCAACACATAAATGGTTGCCGATGAAGTAACAAAATATGAAGAAAAATCAAAAGCTAAAAAGACATGAAAAATTGGTTGTGGTCTTGAAATCACTTCCAGTTATCTTGGGCAAAATGAAATGGACGTATGCATAAAAGGAATAAGTTGTATTTCACAGATATGTGTAACTATATTGCATGCAACTATTTATAAGAGATGATGACTGACTTCGAAAGAGTGGATTAGGAAATTTTGTTTCTTGAAAATCAAAATCAAGTTTGTAATTGTATTTTGAACTTAATTCCAAGTAATTGTTGAATGAAAAGGTTACTCATTTGAAATTGATTTGAAATTATCATAAGCCACAAAAAAACCAAATCACTTGCATTTCATTTAAGCATAAATTGAAAAAAGATTTAAGTCTCAACTTTGATAAAAAAGAAATTTTGATACTGCTTTTGTGTTGCTTTTTAGGATTGGCCCATCGAGGATGATGTGCAGGGTAGCAGGAGTGAATGTCAGAGAGATCCTCTCTCCCTAAATTCATAAGAAATGACACATTTCCTTCTAGAGAATGGTACAGATGATAAATGGGAGTCTATAGAAAAAGGAACACTTTTTTGGTGTAGAAATCAAACCATGGCTTGTAGCATTCAAAGCTTTAAAAGAGAGCAATACACCTGGACGGAGTTACGATAAAATTTTTAAACAAATTCAAATATAAAGGGAGAATAGTGCAAAGGAGAAGGCAAATTTTTTGTGTGCTTCATATCTCCATTTTGGTCTATGTGGCATGCAAAGTTAAGGGAGAAAATCTTGCTAAAGTGGAGCATACTAACCAAAATTCAATAGAAAAGCTATACGTGATTTTTTCCATTCTTTTTTTAGCATTCTAGCACAACTATGAAGAATGTAAATTAAAGTTGAAGGCTTAAGGAGTAAAAAATAACATGTTGTTCTAGTTCATGCGAATCTTTCATGTCCTACAACTGTGTTAAAGTTGATGACAAAATAGCGATAGGGATGTTGGTACAAATGTGTCCAAGCCTACATACTTGGACAATTAGCATTTATCTCATATAGTCACATATGACTACTCCCTTGTAAAAGCCAATTACTTTTATCCTTGTAAAAGTGCATTGCACTAATCCCACGTGGAGTTAGGAGGGATCAAATCTCAAATTCTTAGTAGATGATAGATGAGAAAGTAAAGCCTAAAGTTTGGGACCTCTTCATACTTTTCATCAAATACAAGGGCTGGGAAGAACCAACTTTGGATGGAGTTCACAACCTTGAAGAAGCAACCAAAGCAAACTGTAGCTGACTATGTGACCAAGATGAAGGATGTAGCTAACCAATTTGGAAGCATTGGAGAAGAGATAGAAGAAGAGAAGATAGTAAGGTAGATCATAAATGGCATCAAGGCTGATGATAAGTGGGAGTCCTTCACCACAGCAATGGACTTATATATGGATATGCAGATACTTGACCTCAACACATTGATGGGGCAACTCTTCACACATGAGACAAAGCTCAACAAGAATGGAGACAACTCTAGATCAATCTTCTGCCCTTTACATAGATAGAAACAAAAGTAAAGATAAAGGCAAAGGTAAAAAGAATGAAGAAGAGGCAAGTACCTCTTGAATGAACTTCACATGTAGCAGAAGAGGTACTAGAGAAAGGGGTAGAGGAGGAAAGCAAGGCAGGGGGAGATCATATAACTCTTCACCTTGCAACATCTGTGGCTTGACCAATCACACCACTGAAGAGTGTTTCAAGAACACAAGGAATCAAAGAGGAAGAGGCTTCCATAGGGGAGGCTATGTACAATCCAAAGGTAGGTTCAACAATGGAGGAAGCAATTATCATCACAACTACAACCAAGGCTACAACAACAACTATCAAGGAGGCTTTAGAGGTAGAAGATATTATAACAACTACACATAAGACCAAGATGATTCTCTACTAATAATGAACATGACATCCAAGCAAGGTAAAGATGATGAGCATATTTTCTATATTGATTATGGTTGTTCCGATCATGTGGCTGGAAATGCAGCATTGCTATTTGATCTTGAAGAACCCAAAAGGAAGCATGAAGTGCAGACGAGTGATGATAGTAGACACTCTATTAAGAAAATTGGAAATGTCAAGGCTTCTGATGGTAACATGAACCTCTTAAGTAAGGTATTATATGTGCCAACCATAAAATAAAACCTAATCAGTGTTGGGCAAATTGTTGAGAAAGGCTTACAAGTCAGATTCACAAGGCATGGAACATATGTGGAGGACCCTCAACAAGGATTCAAGAGGATTGAAAAAGGTGAGAAATATGGTAGACTCTTTACATTTGAAGTTGAAGATACCAATAAAATTGCACTCTTCAATTACAAGGATCAAACCTTATGTGAACTATAGATATGGCATAAGAGGCTAGGTCATATAGGTGAAAGAACACTAAAGCAAATATGCAGGGATCAAAGTGTGCTTGGCATTCCAAATGTGCCCACACATTTACAAATGTGGAGCATGCCAATTTGGTAAATCACACAAGCAACCATTCAACAGAAAAGAATATATGTATGAAGATTACTTGGAGCTTGTGCACACAAATGTGTGGGGTCCTAGCAGAGAGCCATCAATCTCAAGATCAAGGTACTATGTTTCATTCATAGATGATTATAGTAGATGGACAATTCTTTACTTCATGAAGCATAAAGATGAAGTTTTCACTTGTTTCAAGAGGTATTTGGCAATGGTTGAGAATCAAATAGGCAGAAGTTTGAAGAGGCTCAGATATGATGGAGGTGGTGAGTATTTCTCACATGAATTTAACTCATTCTAATAGGATAGAGGTATAAAGAGAGAACTTCACAACAAGATACACTCTTGAATAGAATGGAGTGGTAGAAAGGATGAATAGACTAATAGTAGAGGTTACAAGATTAATGTTGAATGAAAAAAACTTCCAAACTACTTATGGGTGGAGGTTGTCTCCATAGCCACATACTAAATTAATAGGCTTCCATCCAAGTCCTTGGATGGAATGACACCTTATGAAGCATGGAATGGCACGAGACCTTCTCTTGACCATTGTAAAATCTTTGAGTGCATTGCTTATGCACATATACCCTCACAGATCAGAGGAAAGCTTGATCCAAAAGCTAAAAAGTGTATATTCATTGGCTATGAACGAAACCAGAAAGGATATAGGTTGTACAATGCCACTAACAAAGGATTCATAGTTAGTAGGGATGTGGTGTTTGATGAAAATAATTCATGGTTTGAAGATGATTGCAGGAAGATAAAGATACCTTATGACTTGGAAAGTGATTAATATCCAACTTTGACTCAAGAAGGTCCATAAATACCTGAAGATGTCAACTCAGAAGATGAAGAATAGATTGACTTCAAAGCTTGGAAGTCCAAGGGCAAGACAAAATACAAGCAATTGGAAGACATTCCACAATCCTCCAATCAAACACTTATAAGATCTCAGAGGGAGAGTAAGAAACCCATAAGGTATGGCTATGACACATCATTAGTCACCAAAAATTCTATATACATGACTAGAGATTCTATGTTAGAAGTGAAGTATTTCGATGGCGATGCACCACAGTGCGCTCTCCTTCTTGAGAGCTCCACAATGATACGCTCAGAGTAGAAAACCGAGCTCCTATGGCCGCACACAGTACTCCACACAGAGGCTGCAGAATACACAGAAAACACAGTACACTAGGAGCACAAATACAGACTTCTTAGGTCTTACAAATGCGGTCAAACTTACAATCCGTGACTGACTAGGCCACTATATGTTTTATTAAAGAACATATACAAAGAAGTGTCCAGTGGCCATTTGGCCTTTCACATGGACACTAATGGTAACAATCTCCCACTAAATGCCAACATGGCCAAAGTAACTATGGGAGAAAAATAAAGAATGATAAAGAATACCTGAGTGTAAGTATACAAACTATACCTCCCACCTGATGGGCATGTTACACAGTATACAAGTGACTATGTGAGATCAAGAATCAAATAACCCCCATCAAGTGACAACAGTGTCGAAAGCTATCCTGTGGTAGAGCTTTAGTCAAAGCATCTACAACATTATCTTGAGTGTGAACCTTCTCAAGAATAATGCACTCAGTGGCTAAGCAATCTCTAATGAAGTGATACCTCACCTCAATGTGCTTGGTCTTTGCATGATATACCGGATTCCTAGCCAAAGCAATGGCACTCTGACTATCATTGAGCAAGTGAGGTACATGCTGAGGTAAACCCATATCACAAGAAAGATGAGAAAGCCACAATGCTTCCTTACATGCCTCACTTGCTGCAACATACTCTTCTTCTGTGGTGGAAACAACTGTACATCCTTGAAGACGAGATCTCCAAGAGATAGCACCTCCAACAAAATGAAAAATGTACCCTGATGTAGACTTACGATTTTCTACACAACCATCATAGTCAGAATCTGTGTAACCAATAATGGATGCTTTCCCTATACCTAAGCATAGAAACTTGTCCTTAGTGCCACTCAGATATCTCAAAATCATCTTGACCACTTCCCAATGTTTCTTGCTAGGATTAGACATGTATCTACTCACAACTCCCACTGCAAATGCAATGTCTGGTCTCGTAGCTACCATAGCGTACATGAGACTACCAACAACACACTGATAGGGAATTTTGGTCATGAATTCCTTTTCTCCATCTGATTTGGGGCAATCATCCTTGCTCAATTTCACATATGTGGGTAAAGGTGTACTCAATGCCTTTCCACCCTGCATATTGAACCTATGAAGTACTTTGGATATATACTCACTTTGAGACAAGTATACACATCTTTTACTCCTATCACGAGTAATGTGCATGCCAAGAATATGTTTGGCATCCCCCAAATCCTTCATATCGAATGTCTGACTTAACTTCTTTTTGAGAATTGACAAGTCATAAGAGGACTTCCCAGAAATCAACATATCATCGACATAAAGTATCAAACATATCAAGCTACCATCTGCGAATCTCTTTGTGTAGAGAACATTATCCTTATTGCTTTGAGAATAGCCTTGAGACTTCATAAAAGCATCAAACTTTTGATACCATTGTTTAGGGGACTGTTTAAGTCCATACAAGCTCTTCTTGAGCTTACAAACTAGAATTTCCTTGAAAGCAACTACATAACCCTATGGTTGTTCCATATAGATCTCATCTGTGAGATCTCCATGCAAGAAAGCAGTTTTCACATCCTTTTGGACTAAATCTAAGTCCTCCATTGCAACGAATCCAAGCAACATGCACAGGGTAGTCATCTTGACCACTGGAGAGAAGATTTCCTTGAAATCAACACCATGTTGTTGCTTAAAACCCTTTGCAACAAGTCGTGCTTTATACTTTGGAGAAGCACTATCTGATGTGAATTTCATTGTATATACCCATTTACGTGGTGAAGCTTTCCTGCCATTTGGCAAAGGTACTAAATCCCAAGTACCATTCTTGTGAATAGAATCCAACTCACTCTGCATGGCACGCTCCTACTTGAAATGATCCTCTATCTGCATAGCCTCTTTGTAGCAAGAAGGCTCACCAACATTTGTTAGCATAACAAAATCTAAACCTGCAACATATCTATCAGGTGGATGTGAGATAGGTGCAGAATGTCTCAATGGTTGCTGAACAGGAACATGTGCAGACTGATCTGAATGGACATTCTCTTGAACATCCCTATGTGCAACATTTTCATGCGTGCTAATCGGAGGAATAGTATCCTCAAACACCACTCTTCTCACTTCAACCTCCTTAATGGGCTGTTTATGCATCTTAGACTCATTGAAAATGACATCACTACTTCTGATCACTGTCCGTGTTTCAGGATCCCATAAGCGATATCCAAATTGTCCTTCTCGACCATATCCAAGAAAAATGCATTTCTTTGACTTATGCTCCAACTTTTGTCTAAGATTCTTGGGTATATGAACATATGCTTCACACCCAAAAACTCAAAGGTGATCATAATATGGTGGCTTCCTTGTCCACAGCTCTTGTGCCACTTTCAGACCTTTGGCAGTACTAGGTGAAAGGTTAATCACATGAACTGTAGTCAATACTGCTTCTACCCAAAAGCCTTGCGAGAGGTTTGCATGATGCAACATAGAGACTACTCTATCTTGAATAGTTCTATTCATCCTCTCAGCTACACCATTCTGTAATGGGGTATAAGGACCTGTAAAATCTCTACAAATCCCTCTAGACTGACAGAAAAGACTGAGTTCATGTGAGGTATACTCACCCCCATTATCTGAACATAAAGCCTTAAGCTTAGTCCCTTTTTGAGTCTCAACTAAAGCAAGCCATTTTCTGAAAGTAGGGAATACCTCATCCTTCGATTTGATAGGATATACCCAGACTTTTCTAGTAGCATCTATGAAAGTGACAAAGTAAAGAGAACCACCTAAGGACCGGATGAAAAATCAGAGAAAGATAACACAGGTAAGCTTGCATCAATTAGATGTGAGCTCAACTATTATTGATATGAATCTAGAGCAGTTTGAGGTGCATGGATACACCTTGTTCGAGGCAATTGGTGTAGGCTGATCTGTATGGGTTGAGATCCACACTCTTCCTATACATTAGTGTATAGTCCTACATCATTCTTTGTATGTGTTACCACTTATGGTCACATTGACCCTTAAGTGGGAGATTATTGGGGATATAAGGATCATGTGACCTTAAACCCATATTCATATATATATATATATATATATATATATATATATATATATATATATATATATATATATATATATATATATATATATATATATATATATATATATATATATATATATATATATATATATATATACAGACACACACACACACACACACACACATATATATATATATATATACACGTCATTTATAGAGCATTGCCTCAATGGAGATCATTATGTGGGTTTCGAGGCTCCCATGCATATGTGTGCATCTCTCCTCTCTTCTCTCTCCGTCAATCTCCTCTTTGCTCCTCTTGTTTTGCACACCAAATCCCTTCAGGTCTTTGGTGTTGTCTTTGTCTTTTTCTTTTAATTATCATCCTCTAGGAGTCTTCTCATTGTTTTCAACAATATCTCTCTCATTACCTTGTACTTTTTTCTGATTATTTTGATTTTTTACCTTCATACATTAGCGTTCTACCTTCTCTTATTTCACGACTTCTTTCCTCTTCTTTGGAATTCATAGATTCTTTGAACTATACTTTCTTCTCATCATTTCTATTCTTCTCTCATCTTCCCTAGCTTGTTTTCTTGTTACCCTTCTATCTTCTTCAACTTCATCATGCAACTCATCTCGTCTTCTCTTTTCCTCAATATTTGCCATGTGAGAGTATATAGAGAATTGATCAAAGAGAGACATCTAGGGAATCTTCTACATGATTCCATCATGCACTCTCACCAATCCTTCAATAGAATAGTTAGATTGAGATTTAGATATTTTAACATCTCAATCAATACCCTCCAATGGTTCTAACTTAGCTGCAGAGATGCTGGCATTGTAGCAGAAAAATTTGCATGTAACATTTTCATGCCACCTTTTCCTTAGTTCACTAGCAAAGGAAGAATCATTCTAAAATTGCACAATTTCTTATAGATATGAACCACTATTTCTGAGAGATCCTTTCAATCTAAATTGATAAGAAATGAAACATCTCCTTCTAGAGAATGATGTCGATGATGAATGAGAGGCTACAAAGAAAGGGACACTTTTCTGATGGAGAAATCACACTGTCGCTTGTAGCATTCAGAGCATCAAAAGAGCAGAATACACCTAAATGGAGTTACTACATGGTATTTAAACAAATTCAAGTATCAAGTGAGAATCGTGCAAAGGAGAAGGCATTTTTTTTTGTGTGATTCATATCTCCATTTTTGTCTCTGTGGCATGCAAAGGCAGGGGAGAAAATCTTGCTAAAGTGGAGCACAATAATCGAAATTCAATAGAAAAAGGTATACATGAATTTTTCCTTTTTTTTTGCATTCTAGCACAACTATGAAGAATGTAAATTAAAGTTGAATGCTTAAGGAGTAAAAAATAACATGGTGTTCTAGTTTGTGTGAATCTTGCATATCGTACAACAGTGTGTTAAAGTTGGTGACAAATTAGTGATAGGGAATGCTCAAAGAAGCCTTTTTGTTTTTGATCCCTATTTAGCCAACCATATCAGACTCTAAATTTAGAGTTCATTAAAGAACTTGGAGAAGCTTGTAGGAGGTAGAAAAATGAGTTGTGAAGTGATGAAGTTTGGTCCAACCAACCGGCACAAGACCAGCCCTTGAGCTTATGGAGACTCAAATAGACCTTATGGGAATGAAAAAAGTAATAGAAGGCACTATGTACTTTGGATCATCAAGGAGAAAGAGTCAATACAAAACAGATAGGTTTGTGGATCGACGAGCTCAAAAAACTTACTATCTATGGATGAGACAATGAACTTCAAATGCTCATAGCAATCACCGTGATTACAATTAGAAAAAATAATTCTATGGGAGTGATACAAATAGGGCTGAGTGTATAAAATTCACAAGATTATAAGGAATAAGCAAAATATGTGTTTGAAATGAACCAGACACTCAATAGTGGTACCTCCTATTTTTTAGGAATATGTAGAGATTGACCTCGAGATAGAAAAACTGCAATTTCTCCTAATCTACTAAATCAAATACTATCAACATATATAAACATAAACTAGACACTAATACCTTTGCAATGAGCCATCTTTTATTCAATTTGGAGCTCTATAGAGAGAGCACCAGCCTCGTCAAGCTTACTGTTGGCAAAGAAGATGATGCAGAAAAATGGAGCAAGACAATGATGGTCACAAGTGTATGTATATTGTTTCCATGTATTGTACAAGTGATTTGAGGTCTTTATATAGACTCTAGAAGTGATCCACGACTTCTAAAAGTGGAGTTTGAATTCAAATGAAGGTAGTAAAGGTTGTTGGAGGGAATTAATTCACTTTCCTACAATCTAGGAAAAGTGAAGATCTACTTTGATCTACTTTTATGTGATTGATTGATTTGATTGCAACTCAACCACCACAAATTCATGGAAGTTTAGCTTTCTCTTTCTAATTTTACGTATGTAAATCTTTATGCTTTTACAACATTAAATGGACCATAAAAAATCTCTCAAAAAAATACAATATTGAACATAGGTAAAAGAACTCTCCAACGGATTTTGTTTTGATGTAATCCAAGCAATAGCTTTTGATGTAGATCAAATCCACCTCAAGAATAGTGTAAGCTTGATGTTCCAATAGCTCCCCCTTAATCTTAAGTATGCTTGAGTGTTCATTCTCTAATAAGTCGAATACCTGCCATAACTTTGAATCTACAAAGCTTTATTCCATCGAGTGCCTTCGTCATCATATCTACTACTTGCTTTTCAGTAGGAAAAAAAGAAATGTTAATCTCCTTTTCCATGAGCTTCTCCCTGATGAAATGGTAATGCACCTCTATGTGTTTGGTTCTTGCATGGAACATAGGGTTTGCTGCTAGATGCATGGAACTTACATTATCTCCAAATATGTGAGGTTTGAAACTCAAGTCCCAAATCTGTATACAATGCTTTAAAACATATTGCCTCTTGAGTTGCTATGGTCAAACCTCTATACTCTACTTAAGTTGAGGATAAAGCAATTGTTGGTTGCTTCTTGGAACTCCATGGCACTAGCTTTGAATCTGCAAATTCTAAGTAACGAGAAGTACTTCTTCTATCATCCTTAGCTCCTGACCAATATGCATCTGAATAGATTTTGATATCCAAATCTAAAGACTAAAGATAGAATATACCTTCATTGATTGTACCTTTGAGATACTTAAGTACTCCCTTAGCTGCATCCATATGTGGTCTTCTTGTCGAGTGCATGAATTGACTAAGCACTCCCACACTATATGAGATGTTTGCCCTTGTATGAGTAGCATATATCAAGCTACCTACCAAGCTTTGATATTCTTTCATGTCTTCAATTTTCTCACCTTCATAAACACTAAGTTTATGATTAATCTCCGAAGATGTACCTGCAGGTTTAGTGTTTTCCATTTTGAACTTAAGAAGTAGATCGTGAATGTATCTTCTTTGAGTCAAATACATTCCTTCATCTGTGTATATCACCTGCATACCTAGGAAATCTAAGAGCTCACCTAAGTCACTGATTCTGAACTCCTCTTGCATGTGTCTCTTGATCCTTTGAATTCCATTCCAATCATCACCTATCACAATAATATCATCTACATATACACCTAGATAGATAACCTCATTGTGATCCAGTCTGATGAATAGAGAAGGATCTGAGTTGTGTTAAACGTGCTTTTGCCATCAGAAGCGCATTTAAGCTCTTTCCGGGTTCTTGGGAGTGGAAGGGGTCTGAATAATCAGAGGCCCTATAATTGATTTTCCCAAATCAACTCACTCACATGACCTTTCGTTCAAAACAACTCTGTTAATCAACTTTCTAACAGAAAACTCTGGCTCATTTCTTTACGAAATTACTATTCGTATTCCAATCAATACATCTCAGTACAAGACTTACAGTAAACAACTTTCAGAATAGCGATTCAATACTTCCCTTAATGTAACATTACCATAACCCAATCTTTACCGTACAGGTGCATATAGTCAAACAAATAGAAAGACACAACAGTACGCAGAATTCTCAAACACACACTACGGGAACTCAAAAGAACATCTCGCACAGACAGACAGTCTGGCGACTCTTCTGGTCGTCACCGAAAGTGTCTTTTCATTGCTTTATAAAAAGTTACATCTCTTCGCAGCGACTTCTCAGTTCGTGCGGAATATGAAAAGGAAAAAGGATTTACAATTTCCAATCCGGCGGCTTACACTGGCACGCACGGTGGACTTGAACCCGCATGTATACAAAATATTACGGTTCATCTATTATACCTTCTAGATACATTGCTCTAGCTAATTTAAACGTTCGAGCAATTTTCTTTTTTACTGAATCTAACATCTGTTTGAGGACTTCGGGTTCAACTAGTTGAGCATCAGTTCTTACTGAACTGGTTGCAATAACCTGGCTCATCAAAATTTATGCTTGTGTCTGCAAAAAAGCTTTCTGCAGATAAAAGTCGTTTGACAGAGCTGCATCTCGGTTGACTTTCATGTCTGCAATCTGTTTATCAACTCGAGACAGTCTTTCTGCTTGAGCACCCAGTTGATTCTCTCTTCTTTCCAACTCTTGATTTTGAAATTGTATAGTTCGGTAGTAAGCATCGCGCTCTCTTCGAATTGGTGGGATCTCTTTCTGGAGATGAGCAATCAACATCATCTGCATTTTAAGAGTAGAATTAGATTCAGTCAGGGTGGCATTTGCAAACTCTAGCTCTGTATTGGTTTGTTTTAGTAAAATGGACATTTCCTGTCCTTTCTGCACTGCTTCAGCCAATTGATCTCTAGTTTTCTTTAACAAATCTCCTAGGGCTATGCGGGCATCTTCTTTATCTTTAACTATCTGCCGTAATTGAAGAATTTTAGCATCAGCAGTACATAATAAATCTTCTTTTATTCTGACTTCGGCCAAGGTAGCATCTCTTTGATTGATTACGGTCTCCTGTTGAGCAAGCTGTGCTTGAAGCTGGCTAATCTGGAAGTGCAGATTATGATTCTCTGCTTTGACTAAATCTATTTCTTCCTGCAACAGAGTGATATCTGCTTCAAGGGTATCTACCTTATGCTGCAGTTCCTGACGAATATTTTCTGTCACCATTCTTAATTGCACTGGAAGCTGCTGGGAAAACTGAATAATCATGCGTCCCATAGATTCTAATTCGGTAAACATGGGGATTGGATGAACGTGCTGGGATGAAGAGGCGGATAAAAGGTGATGCGAAGATGGGGGAGAGTAATTCGGTGAAGAGGATGAAGCGGCAGGCTCTTCAATTGGCTTCACGGGTATAATGGGTTCGACCGGAGGAATGGGTGGAGAAGTGGTTTGCTGATTATTGGTTGTTTTGGCAAGTTGTTGCGAAGTCACTTTGGGTTGGGCAATTGCAGCTTCTACTGCCATAATTAATTCCTGAAAAAGTTCTGCAATAATTACCTACGAATCTTCTTGCACCTCTTGTTTAGACTGCTGCTGAGATTCTTCCTTAGAAGATTTGTCGTCAGAATTGGTCACACTTTGCTCTTGTTGGTTGTTTGGAGATGAGTGGGCTGATGAATCATGATGCATCGAAGTAGTTGTGTCGTGGAATGTCTCTTCTTCATGCTCTTCTTCTTCATTGTTGTCTGCTTTATCACCTGCGGCAGACCCTTGCACCTGAGTATCAGACGAACTAATCCTGATGCGTTTTCAGCGTAGGAGCTAGAAGATTTCTTCATCATCTTCTTGGTCATCTTCCAGTATCTGAGCAAATTCTTCATGATATAAAACTAGACCTCTGGGTGGTGGTTGCGCTGCTAAGATGGTCGGAAACAGGAAAGTGATTATGTGCGGGAGATGTGATCGCGGCAAATCTCCTTTGTTCACTTGTTTAATAACCGAAACGCATTCGCGGTGAATGCGCCGGAAAAAATAGGAAGCGAAATTGATAGGCTCGCGAGCAACCATATCAATTACCAAATAGAATGGGCGAGATATCCCATATGTTCGTTTCTGCAAATTTAGGATTGCTACTAAAAATTGCAGGGCTGTTCTTTCAGGTTCAGGGCGACAAAGGATGGCATACTCATTTGAAGAGTGCCTCGGAAACAACTGATTCATCGTAGCGATGGGAAGATTGGGTCCATTCTCTCGTCCTTGCGGAGAGAGTCAGAAAGTGTTGAAGGATACAACATGTATTTCTTGGATCCACTTCATTTTCATCATCGTTTGTACCTTTTTCTACATTTCATTCAGTTATTAAAGCACTCTTGTATAGGTGTGTGTGAGTGCCACACTAGAGAATAAGTGGGATTCATTCTCCTTTCAGTTGAGAAATCCCACATAGCATGCTTTTTTGCCATTTTGTATATAAAGAGGTCTCCACCTCTTCTTTGGAGGAGCTCTTTTAGAAGTAATGAGATTATGCTAGTTTGTAGATAGATTCTTGCTCTCTCTTCGTCATGATGTGCATGCATGCTTGTTCTCTTCTTGTCTAACGCTTGTGACACGTTGATGTATGATTATGTCGTTATTATGCTTGTGATTACGATTAGGTGCATCATTCGCGATGCTTATGTTGTATCTTCTTGTTGATAACGTTGTTAATCATACGTTGACGAAGCGCCATTACGTCTGCTGAGTGCTTCTACGCAAACATTTGGGTCTCATGAGATGCTTCCTGGTTTGACAAGTATGAGTTGTGATGCTACAACGTCAACAATTTTTGGCGCCGTTGCCGGGGAGCGTTCTCTTGTCACTTACGTGATGGTTTATGACGTGAAGATGACGTGTATGCAAGCTTTGCATGACGATTTCTTGAGTTCTTTATTTCATTACGCTCTTGTGAGCATTCGCGGCTTGCAAGATTTACAATAACTTGTTGTGATGATCCATTTTTTGGTGTGATGAAGATCCCCTTTTTTGGGTGATTAATCCACCATGTCTGGTGATTCTTCAAGTCACGAGTAAGATAGGAGTAGTTTTCAAAAATCTTTTAGTCATAATGTTGATTTTTTCTTTTAATTTTGTTGAGATTTCTCTAATTATGTGTAACTAAGTTTTGCTTTGGGTTTCTTCTGCAAGTTTCAAAGATGCTTTGATTATTCATCTTCATCAACGAACTAGGGTCAAAACAGAAAAGCCATATCCTTCACATCATCATCAGAAATGTTGGACGTCTGTAGCTTCAATGGATTAGCTCTGTCATGGCACTGGCAGATTCTGGTCCTGCTCATTGATCTGAAAGTTAGGTCATCACATTCTTCATTTCTTGGGAGCGTTGTAGATCAGGGCTTCACGCGGAAGTCTAAGTTTACTTGTTTAAAGTCCTCATTGTTTTTGCTTCCACTGAGGTTCTGTGAACACGACAGGGATGCCAGAAATTGTAAATTTAGATTGTTCGGGTGTGTAGGTATGAGGGGAAGCAGAAGAGATAGGCAAAGCACGCACTTTTGCTCGCAAAGGAGTCCCATTTCTTAAAACCAACACATAAGCTTGTCGCCTCTGAGTCCTTTACTTCATCCTTTCCCAAATTTTGTTTATCTGTACATAGATGATGCGGAGAGGCCGTCAGGAAGATGGAGAAGATGGTGGAGCTGAGACGTTGAAGGATGGATAAGGGAAGAGATAAGGTCCCAGAAAGGACACGGGCAAAAAAGGGCCTTCATGGGAAACATCAACAGAAATACTTACCAAAGATTTCAAGAAATATGGTGGTCAAAGATAGACGCCTTATTGACGGGAGAACGGTCGGAGATCAAGAGGACTATATGTCGTGAAAGCATGATGAAAGGGCCACACACCAAGAAGATATTTGCTGGTGGACTTCCTACGTCTGTCACTGAAGTAGAGTTCAAGAACTTCTTTTCGCAGTTTGGTAAAGTGGATGAGAACCAAGATATGTTGGAACATGGCACAGGAAGATCCACAGGCTCAACACCGACCAGTCCCGCAGGGTGGATTACTGAGGGCCTCTAATGTGGGAAGATAATGTTGTGGGCAATTTGTCATATGCATAACAGTTGACATCAGGAACCAATACAACGTAGAGCACCTTGCCAAGGCTGTTCTGATTGTGCATTTATCATGAGTGACAACCAAATTTCATGAAAAGTAATGGATGAGAATGAAGATGAGAAGAATGCAGCTGAAGTACATGTCAGTAATATGCGAATTAAGAAGTATGAGGAATATAGGGAGTATGCTATTGACACTCAGAAAGAGCAGCTGACTACAGAATTGCAAGAGACTGAGGATTGGCTGTCCAAAGGACTCTTTATGGGGTGCTAAGGTTTGCAATGGAGAATAATACGAAGGACTGTGAGGACATTGTAATAGTAGTTCAGAATCCGATTGGATCCTGGGGAACTTTATCCGGGAGCTAGAAGCTAGTGCACTTAGCGAGATACCGCCACATTTCAAACATCCTACAATGGTTGGTCCCATTCTGCCAGTCAATGTGCTGCAAAGGACATCGACAAGTGAGAATATGCTCACAAATGAGCCTTTGGGTAGAGGAAGATACTTGTCTTCACTGGCTGAATGCACAGAAGCCAAAGTCGGTATTGTATGTCTCATTAGGAAGCGTTGCCACAGTGAAGAAGGATCAGCTTCAGGAGCTTGCACTTGGTTTGGAAGCTGCAGGGCTAGCAACTCTATGGGTGGTGCGTGAAGATCTCACAGGTGAAAAGGGAACATCATTGCCGGAAGGGTTTCTGCAAAGAACCCAAGAGAGGATAAGAATTGTTTCATGGTCACCTCAGTTGCTTGTGCTGTCCCATGGTGCAGTAGGTGGCTTCTTAACACATTGTGGATGGAACTCAATTATTGAGGCCTTGTCCATGGGTGTACCACTGCTGGCATGGCCCCAGCTCGGTGATCAATACATGAATGCAGAAGTCAGTGTAACAAAATGGGGAGCAGGATTGAAACTGAATAATTTCGAGAAAAAGCTTGTCAGGAGAAAACATAATTAAGGGCACAGTGTGCCTAGTCTATGAAGCTCAAAGATGGGTACGTGATTTCATCTGGTCACTCAGTGAACTTGCACATTGAATCTGTTGTCCAGCATGAACTGTTACGACAGGGAGTTCGGGCACCAAAGTGAAGAGGAGGCATGATCGGGATCCCAAGGGCAAATAGGGACGTGCTATTCCACTGCTTGACAATGTTATTGTGGGCACTCAAGCTGATTCCACTTGCATGTGGAAGAAACAACTCGGTCAAGGGCCATCACGGAAGAGCTGAGGAAGAAGGGCAGTTTATCTTTGATTCCGAGGTTCAATCCTTCAAGATCCTAATGCTCATGGCGGTAAGTTCATAGAACGATCGAACTGGGCTTGAGCATTGATGATGAGGAAGATGCAGCAGAGAAGTGATAGGCATGAAGAGACTATGGTGGATGCAAAAGGAGAAGGTAGCTAAGCCTTGCTGAGGGGAGAGTCATATTCCAGATAAGCTAAACTTCCTTCAGTTGGCACTTGTGCCTAAGTTCAGGATCCTGTTGCAAATTGATGTCGAGTCATTTAAAAGATAGAGATCAAGAAGTATAGGTTCTTCCGTGGAAAAGCATACCTTTTGGTGCTTGCTGTTGCAATTAAGAAGAGGAAATGGAGAAGCATTTCATGGACATTAAAAGGGGTGGTGCATTGCTGAAGGGGTCTTCAAATGTTGCAGCTGAAAAGGGTCGCTTGTTGAAGAAAACAAGTTTGTTTTCCCCAACCACGCATAAACATACATGCTGCAGTAGCTCAGAATGTTAGCATGCAGTAGCACTTAACTTGCTTAGGATTGTCCGAATTAAGTTGGGAGGAAATGGATACAGATCAGAAGATTATGATTCTTATGATGGATATGGTTTTTGGAAATTTGGTGGTTTGTACGGTGGACCATATGGCTCTAGGAGTGGGGTTATGATGAGCACTATGATGTGGGAAGTGAAGCTGGCAGAGTTGAAGAAAAATAAGTAATTCTGATGAGGTAACAAAAGGCGAGAAGAACATTCAAGAATTGGCTAGCAGCAACAAACTATAGAAGTTCGTATCTTCGAGTAACTGAGGGCTAATCATACTATCATGTGTGGATTGTACGTTCCTGAGGCAAAAGGAGTGCATGGAAATTCAGGTAAGGCTAGTGATGTTGGACACTCTGTTGAACCAGGTTTCTAGCTTTCTATTGAATACCTCAAGTTCATGAATGAGATCGACATATGAGACTCTGGGAGTGGCATGCTCCGATGCTGGAATACAAAGCTACAACATGTGAAAGGGCAAGCGATGCTATATGAATGCTTTGAAAGAATGAGGATAGCCTTTATGGGGTTATCAATCATATGTACATGCCCGATGTGGAGGGAATTCTTGAACTTGCTGGGCTGGAAATGGAGTTGCCGGTCTTAGTGATGTCGACAAATGGGTAGACTAATGTGGTCATGAAAGGTATCAAGCATGGAGTTCATCACTAATTGTTGAAGCCTGTGTGCATGGAGGAGCTCAGAACCATCTGACAACATGTTTGGAAGAAAGGGAGAGCTTCAAGTCAACATGTGGTGTTTAGAGGATGAGAAAGTCCGTGATATAAGCAATGATTGGAACATAATGATTCTACAAATGAGGACCTTGATGGTTCATGGAAAAAAAAAAGCTAAAAATCGAAAGGACTATAAAGATGAAGAAAATGAGGGATCTGATGTTACTGTTACACTGTATGAGTCAAGGGCATGGCTTCGGAGAGGTAGATAAACCCATGCCTGTAGCTAGCAGGAACAAAGTTATGGCCTCTGGAGAAAGTCTTTGCAGGGCCAATTTTTCATGCAGAATTTCTCTTTGGCTGGCAATGGGCTGTCTTTCTCCTTGGCGTATGTTTGAAGAATTGCATACAAGTGAAAAAAAAAGGGGCTGTAAATGCTAGTGTCTCTATGGCTTCACATGGACTGATAATGGATTGAACATGGCACACTGAACATGCCACTTCCCATGTTCAGCTTACAACAATCATCCTATTATGCATGAGATATGTGAGCTTTGACTGTTTGCCTTCTCTTTGGGTACATCTGTATTTGGGACACCACGGAAAAGGAAAATAGGCCTCGGGTAGGGGCGTGTAATTTAATCGTGTCTCCATATTCTGATGCAGAGAAGTAAGGAATGCTGCTCTTCATCAGTTAATCAAAAGGAGATGGCAGGGAAGAAATCAGGAGAAAGGTTGACCGCAGGACTCTTAGGTTGGTGGCACTATCAATTCAATTCACGCAGTAGAAAAACAAAAATGCTCTTCAGGTTGCTGCAGGAAGTGAAGGTTCATGACATTCTGTCAGAACTTAGATGGTGATTCACACAGATGAGTCTGTCACTCGGCGTTCTCTCAGTAGCAATACTATATGGGGATTGAATTTCTATAGCCATCATCTGACAAGTCCTCATCTTCAGCATTAGCATCCGATCTAGTGGTGCAGACTCAAATAATAGACAACTGGGAATTTCCCCGCAATGGATATGATGTACATCATGCGCTGCTCAGAAAGATAAGGACTCTGCTGTGAATGCATCTACATTGGTGACAAATTTTTGCCAATGCCCTAAGCGATGACCATGTCCAGTACAGGTGCGCCTCAATGAAAAGATTGCATGCCATGTTGCATAGATTGCACTGGATATCTGACACATATCTGGAACATCTGACACATATCCGCTTGTTTCCCCTCTTAGCATGGAGTACAGGTTCCCTGACCGCTCGTAGGTCGGCACAAAACGAGGGCAACAGGCCCTAATGCTGAGCGCTAAATGCTCTAAGTTCACGAGAACTGACAACAACCAATAGTCAGAAGTGAACACATCGTGCGTACTAACTTCTAAGCATCTAAACAAAACGAAAGTAAAAGGAGAGAATGAGAGAGAGAGGGGGAGAGAGAGAGAATACTATGTCTTCTTGAATGAGGCCTCTGACAAATAACTAGTTGCATGGAGTTCATTGAACGGGGCCTTGAAAATTTTGTAAATGAGGGGTACGATGACTGTATGTAAATCCGTGGTGCTGCGGTGACTGATTTAGTATGTAAATAAGAGGTGTGCCATTCGTTCACTAAATTGTGTGATTGGTAATCGGGTAGGCTAACTATATTGATTCAATCACAAAGCATCAAGGAGCATTTTGAGATAGAACAAAAAGAGCATTTTTTTTAGGGTTACATGAGATTGAAGGAAGTCATTGAAAGGTGAACAAAAAAAGAGGGACTAAGGGGTTTAACACATTGAAGAGAACAAGATTGTCTTTTCTCAATATTGATTTCGTTTTTGCCTGAATGAACCTCCTTTGATGGAGAGTGTTAATCTCCAAAAGAATAACCTACTCTTGTGATTAGAGCACCTCTATACCAAGAGTAAGTCAAAAACTTCACAACACAAACATTCTGCTGCACAGTTTCTTCAAATTAATCTATCAAACGTGGAAAGTTTTTATGAAACTTTGTCTGGAGTGTCGCCTAGAGATTGCGCACCTCCTTCAAGTTAAAGTTCTTCAAAAGATTTAGTATAACTTGAGAAATCATCTTCACAAGTTACCTATGTCTGAAACTGTCATTCTGAACAGTTGACTTCACACCTGTAACTTCTAAGATTTGGTTCTCCTTGAATAGAACCCGTTTAAGCAAATGCTTCTGGTTACGAGTAGCTTATCTTCTAACTTAAAGATTAAGCCTTCACTCATGCAAAACTTTAAAGTATGCACTGAGAAATGATCAAAACATTGATCACCGAAAATGCGCCTGTTTCAGTAAACTTTGAACACTCAACACATATGAATGTTCCTACTGACAATTCTCGGTTTTTGTTTACAATCAAACTCTGAAACTTAAGCTATAGATTGATTAACTATAGACTTAGATATCCTCAATAGGATTTCACAAATCATCTATCACAGATGAAAACACACAGAAATTTCGGCGCAGTATTTTTCGATTACTCAGACAGTTACAGTTGAGTGATGAGAGGAAAACTCAACTAACTTTTCATCTGTCTCATGACATCTAACTTCTCATTCTTCTCTTCTATTCCTTTCTCTCTCGTATATGCCTCTAATGCCTATACGCCTCTCATTTCTTCCATCCTTCGCGCCTCTACATTTTCCAGGTATTTATAGATAAATTTGTACAAGCTTATAACGCGGACTATACTACTGTACATATGTGTACATCTTTTTTTTCCGGTTTTCTTCCATGCTCCAAAATTTGTTCTTTTCTTCCTCTTTTCATCCTTCAACTCTTCATGAACTGAAAACTGTAAAAACAATCATTTCCGGTAACATTCCGGTGACTTTACTGTGACCTTCCGGTACTGTTCCAGTGACCTTCCGGTGACCTTTTTAAAGAAATTTTTGCTGAAGTTTCTGCGAACTTAAAGACCTTCAATTGTTGATTGTCTTGCACCAACAGCTCCCCCTCAATCATCAATTGAGGTTTTCTCTGTCTTCTTTATTCCTGCCATATCTTTAAACCTTTGTAACTTAGGTCCATCCAAACTTTTTGTAAGCATATCAGCTATCTGATCTTTCGTTGAAGTATGGATTACTTCAATCTCTTTATCCATCACCTTCTCTCTTAGAAAGTGATACTGAATCTCAATGTGTTTAGTCCTGGCATGAAAAACAGGATTAGCAGCTAAATATAATGAACTCATGTTATCTCCAAATATAATTGGAGTCCTCTGTATAGTGTCAAAATTCTTCATTAAAGTCTTTAGCCAAATCACTTCCTTTGCGGCTTCAACCATGCCTTTGTACTCAGCTTCGGTAGAAGACAAAGCAACTGTATGTTGCTTCTTGGAACACCATGAGATTAGCTTATCTCCCACATAACACATGTATCCATAGGTTGACCTTCTGTCATCTGGATTACCTGCCCAATCTGCATCACTGTATATTTTGATATTTGTATCTGATGTAAAACCATAATACAAACCTTCTTTGAGTGTACCCTTGATGTACCTCAACACCCTTTGTCCTGCAATCCAATGTTCTTTCCTTGGACAATGCATGAATTGAGACAATACTCCTACTGCATATGATAAATCAGGTCTGGTTAAAGTAGCATAGATAAGACTACCAACCAAACTCTGATATTGTCTCACGTCCTTGAATTCTTCACCTCCAAACTTACTCAGTTTGTGATTCACCTCCATTGGAGTAGGTGCTATCCGGCAATCATTCATTTTAAACTTGATTAACAAGTTCTTCAAATATCTTTCTTGGGTCACGAATACTCCATGCTGAGTATATGTGATCTCCATACCCAAGAAGTAAGACAAGTCTCCCAAGTCACTTATCTTGAACTCCTTTTCCATTTGCTTCTTGAGTCTTTGTATACCTGACTCATCTGTTCCTGTAAGGATTATATCATCAACATATATGCACATGTATATGAAACCATTATCACTTGATTTTATAAGCAGACTACTATCTGCTTCAGACACCTGAAAACCAAGTTCTTTCAAGAACTTTACAAGTCTATAATTCCACGCTCTTGGCGCTTGCTTCAAGCCATACAAAGCTCTCTTGAGCTTACACACATGTTCTGGATACCTTTTATCTCTGAACCCTTGAGGTTGTTCCATGAACACATCATCTGAAATATAACCATTCAGAAAAGCATTTTTCACATCTAACTGACATAACTTCCAACCTTTACTCGCAGCAACAGCTATGAGTGTTCTGATAGTTGTCATCTTTGCTACTGGACTATAAGTCTCATCATAATCAACTCCATATGTTTGAGCAAACCCTTTGACAACAAGTCTAGCTTTGTATCTAGACACGCTTCCATCTGCAAATCTTTTGGTCTTGTAGACCCACTTACATCCAATAATCTTCTGACTATTTGGTTTAGGAACTAAATCCCATGTTTGATTTTCTACCAATGCATCATGTTCTTCCTGCATAGCTTTCTCCCATTTTTCCTTACCTTTTGCCTCTTCATATGTAGAAGGGTCTTCATCTGCTTTCACTATGTAAGCATAATCTTTCGTAGCCAAAAATGAAGTATCATAACTGTACCTTGTAGGTTGCCATCTATTTCTTGATGACCTTCTGAGTTCTCCAGTCCTTGAGGTTTCTGGTTCTTCACACTCAGGATCAAATCTTGGCCTTTCTTCAACTTCTTCCTGCTCTTCATAATTTTCTTCTTCATCAATTATTTGAACCTTTGATTTACCTTTCTTCTGACTCACTTCTTCTTCATCACCTGTATTGACATTAACTGTTCCTGCATACCAAGAACTTTGCTCATCAAACGTAACATCTTTCGATACCAGAAAATGTTTTGTGGATGGATTCCACAACCTGTATCCCATCTGTCTGTCATCATAACCAATGAAAACATATTTTTCAGCTTTAGGTTCCAATTTGTGTCTTAATTGTGATGGCACATATGCATATGCCACACATCCAAATACTCTGCAATGATCCAGGGTAGGTCTTTTACCCCACCAAGCTTCATATGGTGTCATACCCTGCAGGGCTTTACATGGTAACCTATTGACCAAATAAGTAGCTGTATTTACAGCTTCAGCCCACAAATAATTAGGGCAATTTTTCTCATTCATCATGGACCTTGCAAACTCAACAAGAGTCCTATTCCTTCTTTCTGCTACACCATTTTGTTGAGGAGAATATCTGCAAGTAACTTCTCTTTTTATACCTGCATTCCATAAGTAGTCACTGAATTCGTTGGAGAAATACTCTCCCCCTCCATCTGATCTTAATCTCTTCAGTTTATGACCTGTAGTTCTTTCTGCATACGCATGATAATGTTTAAATGTATTGAATACTTCTGACTTATCCTTGATCACATAGATAGTGATCCATCTAGTAGCATCATCAACATAAATCACATAATATCTTGATCCATTTATACTGAAATCCTTTGATGGTCCCACACATCTGTGTGTACCAACTCAAGCTTCTCTGAGTGCATAAAACCATGCTTGGAATAAGAATTCTTATGAGCCTTACCAAATTGACATGCCTCACATTTGTATGTCATATGTTGACCTGCAACATTAGGCAATCCAAGCACTGAACCATTGTTAATCATATCTTTAATACCTCTTTCATTGAAATGTCCAAGCCTTTTGTGCCAAAGATCTAACTCAGAAATTTTCTGTCCTTCATATGTAAACATGGCCTGACCAATGTTACCTTGAATCTTCAGTGTAAACAGTCTTCCTTCTTTTTTTCCTGAAACAATCTGTTTATACCCCTGACTGGGATCTTCCACGTATACTCCTTCATTAGTGAATCTTACTTCATATCCTTTTTCAACAATTTGTCCTACACTTATCAAATTCTTAGGAATTGTAGGAACATACAGAACCTTACCCAATAAGGTACTGCCGTCTTTGGCTTTCACTGATCCAATCGACTTCACTTTATGCTTTGTGTTGTCACCTGTCTGAACAACATGATTAGAAACTTTATTCTCCAAATCAGTCATCAATGATATGTTTCCACTCAGGTGATTACTACATCCTGAGTCAATGTAGAAGACTCTTTGATCTTCATTCTGCCTTTCACAAGTAGCATTCAATATCAATGTTGAATCCTCCTTCTGTTCTGAAGCGTAATTGTAGTAGGTATTGTTATATTGTTGACTTTGGAATCCTCTACCTGCATTTCTTCCAAAGTAACTCCTACCACCTCTGCCTCTGAAATTTCCTCTTTGATTTCTGCCACCTCTTCCTCTTGCATTGTAACTTTGACTATATCCATTATTACTTTGAGTATTGTGCCAACAATCATTAGCTAAATGATTTGTCTTACCACAAATCCAGCATGCTTTGCCTCCATCTTTGTTGTTTCTGCCTCTTCCTCTACCTTTGCCACCTCCTCTTCCTCTTAGGAAGTTGGCTTGGCTAGTTGTTCCTTCATCTTCATTTGCTTGTTGCTTTCCTTTGCTATTCTTCTTTTTATCTTTCGAGTACATTGCATGACCTGCACTCTTGTCACCATCTCCTTTAACATCATTCTCAAATGTTAGCATATGACCTAACAACTGATTTAAATCAGGAGTGAAATGGTCAAGTGATAATTCCGTAGACAAAATAAACGGCTTCCATTTGTCATCACCTCTTAGGCCTGTAAGAATTTGCCTTACCAATTTATCCTCTTCGATATCTTCATCAACAGCACCTAATGCATCTGCAATGTCTTTCATTCTTGTCACATAGTCTGAAACGGACTAAGAAGCCTTCTTCTTGAAGGTTGTAAACTCTGCCCATAAGGATGCCTTTCTTGACTTAGTAGTATTCTGGAAATGCTCCTCCAATGCATTCCAAATGTCCGTTGCACTTTCAAGACCTCGAATATGAGGTAACAAGTAATCATTTACTACCATATAGATAATACTTCTAGCTTGCGCATCTTTCTTCATCCAGTTTTTCAAATCTGCTAACTCTTCCCTAGTCGGAACACTAGGATCTCTGAACTGTGGCTTTTCTTCTTCTCCTGTGATATAAGCTATCAAATCTTTGCTCATAAGATGAGCTTCCATCCTCATTGACCACGCAGGATAGTTTTCCCTATCCAGTTTCTCTATCTGCAGAGAATCTCCCATCTTGTGTCTTCCTGTGTATTGAAAACTTCAATCTTTATGAATAATATATGTACCTTTGCTTCAACTTAGACTCCGTTTGTCTTTCTTGATATCGTATGATCTCTTCTTCAGGTTTCGCCTTCAAGCTTTCACCTTTTAGTTCTTTGGTTGTTGAATTCTTTGTAACTGCATCAATCGGGAACCTCCTTTCTTTGATTTTGGTGTCTCCTGCTCTGATACCACTGATGGAGAGTGTTAATCTCCAAAAGAATAACCTACTCTTGTGATTAGAGCACCTCTATACCAAGAGTAAGTCAAAAACTTCACAACACAAACATTCTGCTGCACAGTTTCTTCAAATTAATCTATCAAACGCGGAAAGTTTTTATGAAACTTTGTCTGGAGTGTCGCCTAGAGATTGCGCACCTCCTTCAAGCTAAAGTTCTTCAAAAGATTTAGTATAACTTGAGAAATCATCTTCACAAGTTACCTATGTCTGAAACTGTCATTCTGAACAGTTGACTTCACACCTATAACTTCTAAGATTTGGTTCTCCTTGAATAGAACCCGTTTAAGCAAATGCTTCTGGTTACGAGTAGCTTATCTTCTAACTTAAAGATTAAGCCTTCACTCATGCAAAACTTTAAAGTATGCACTGAGAAATGATCAAAACATTGATCACCGAAAATGCGCCTGTTTCAGTAAACTTTGAACACTCAACACATATGAATGTTCCTACTGACAATTCTCGGTTTTTGTTTACAATCAAACTCTGAAACTTAAGCTATAGATTGATTAACTATAGACTTAGATATCCTCAATAGGATTTCACAAATCATCTATCACAGATGAAAACACACAGAAATTTCGGCGCAGTATTTTTCGATTACTCAGACAGTTACAGTTGAGTGATGAGAGGAAAACTCAACTAACTTTTCATCTGTCTCATGACATCTAACTTCTCATTCTTCTCTTCTATTCCTTTCTCTCTCGTATATGCCTCTAATGCCTATACGCCTCTCATTTCTTCCATCCTTCGCGCCTCTACATTTTCCAGGTATTTATAGATAAATTTGTACAAGCTTATAACGCGGACTATACTACTGTACATATGTGTACATCTTTTTTTCCGGTTTTCTTCCATGCTCCAAAATTTGTTCTTTCTTCCTCTTTTCATCCTTCAACTCTTCATGAACTGAAAACTGTAAAAACAATCATTTCCGGTAACATTCCGGTGACTTTACTGTGACCTTCCGGTACTGTTCCGGTGACCTTCCGGTGACCTTTTTAAAGAAATTTTTGCTGAAGTTTCTGCGAACTTAAAGACCTTCAATTGTTGATTGTCTTGCACCAACATCCTTTATAAATTTTGAGATGCAATAATGTTTTTAGAGTGAAATATCAAGATGTCTTCAACACTTAATGTTCTAAGGCTATCCCTCAAGAATGATGGAAATTTTTTCTCAAAATTTATTGATTTTGATTCTATGACATTGAGTCTACACATATAAGGCATGTCTAATTCCTTCTTATCCTTTGAAGTTTGTTTAATATTTAAACGTCATTTTGATTCTTGTTAGAAGAACCCCATTAAAACTTATTTACACATCTTAGAAAACATTCAAAAAACACACAAAAACCCAAAACAAATTCTAAAAACTCTTAAAATACCAAATAAATATTAAAAACACTCAAAAAACCAAAAATTGTTTCAACAAAACATGGGAAAGAAAAAGGCAAAAGAAAGAAGGAAGGGGGAGAAGGTTGCACAAAAGAAAGAAGAAAAAGATGAAATGCATGCATTAATCACACATGATCAAGGTGAAACAAAGAGAGAAAATTTACAAGGGGTAGAGGAAATTGGAGGAATGTCTAAAGGGGTGGGATCCATTGTTGCAAACAAGGAATATAGTAACACTTTTGTGGATGTACTAATTGGGCATGACCATAGAAATATGAGTGCATATATTAATCATAATTGTGAGTGGAATTTAATTCATATTGATTTAGTGACTATTATTTTGGACAACATTCAACTAACCACTCATTCCTCTATCCTCATGAATGGTGAAAATTATGATTGCATGGGTCAAATTGTGTTGCCTATTGTGGTGAATGGTATGGAATTTTTTGAAACATTTTTTGTCATGGAAGGTATAGATGAAGACTTGGTTATAGGCACTCAAAGGTTTATTAAAAATCATCAAGAGTTTGAAGTGTCATGTCCATTAATTATGTCTAAATCTACATGTGTGGCCATTGAAAATCCTGATGATTATCCTCATTGTATGGATTGTGGACATAATCATCTATTCAAAGATTGTGCTTTTAATCCACAAAATAGTCTTTCCACTCATGCTTTTTTATCTAACCTTTCTTTGAGTAAGTCACAGGAAACCTTGATGAATGATGAAGTGGAGGACTCCAAGTGTTTGGGGGATGTGGAAGGGCCCTCTCTTCCTCTAAACTTGGATTCTCCTTACGAATCCATGGGCAAGGATGTGCCACATTTGGCTCATCAAGAAGAGGATAAGCAAACACTTTGTAACAACGCTATGGAAAATGATGTCATATCCATTGTCAATCATGATAATTCATCACCCATTTGTACATCTAGAGATTCTATGTGTAATAAGGATAAATGCATCGCGGAATCTCTAGATCGATCTCAAACCACACAACCTTATGATCCATTGCATGAGCATGATATATGTATATAAACTCAGCCTTTGTTGAATTCCCCTTGTAAAGATGAGTTTTTTCTAAAGACTCACATAGAAGGCCCAAAAGACCCATACATCAAGAAGAAGTCACATCTCCCTTGTAATGTAAAGCAAATTTGGGTGGCCAAGAACTTACTTAGAGCCCAACCAAATCGTACTATGATATGGGTACCAAAGAAAGCTCTTATACAAACTCAACCCCCTCATCTACGGTCTAGATTCACCATGCCTTATCATCAACAACGAGCACTTCTCACCAAGGGATCCAAAGAAATCAAGTCAACACTTAGAAAAGATCCAAGGAGAAACCTCAAGGCTAAGACCAACAAAGCGAAGACATATTGGCGGCCTAAGACCTCTTCGTGCAGCATCCATGGGTGTCGGACCCAACCTTGCCTAATGCACAGCATATGTTTAAGATGCACACCAAGTATGCACACGAATAGGGCCTCATCCAAAGGCCAAGCATTTGGCACACTTAGTTTAACCCTTGCACAAAGAGGGCACATGTACATAGATTTCAAAAATTTGCTTGTTATTTTTCTTTTTTCAGGTTGGTGGACAAAGGTATCATCCATGTCAAATGGTTGATGACAAAGAGAAGGTTCTTGAAGCTGAAGATTTGGAGAAAGCTTCATCATCACCTAACCCTTGAGCACTTTGCTCAAGACCCATTCATTTTTTGCACCATTGTTTTTTGTATGCATTTGTTAGAGTATGCATAAGATAGGGTCACATTACAAGACCGTGCATAGGCACTTTTTTGTTTTCCACCCATGCACCCTTAGTCCCCACTCATGCATATGGACTAAGAAGAGATGAATTAATTTCATCCATCTGTATCTATCATCTACATTTCATGTTCATACATCATCCATCCATTACTATTAAAAAAAAAAAAAAAAAGAGAGGCATTCTAGCATATTCATTCCCATCTATATGAGGCAAAAGAACCAAGTTAAAACACTCGACTCCAAACAAAAAGCAAGATGAAGAAAAACAATAAAGCAAGGCATTCCAATGGTGCAAGGATCATGCAAATCCAAAGGAACTCCTACCCACTCTTCCACAAAAGCTCCATACTTGCAAAAGCTTTGTCGAGGACGACAAAGTCAAGGAGGGGGGGAGTGTTGAAGGATACAACATGTATTTCTTGGATCCACTTCATTTTCATCATCGTTTGTACCTTTTTCTACATTTCATTCAGTTATTAAAGCACTCTTGTATAGGTGTGTGTGAGTGCCACACTAGAGAATAAGTGGGATTCATTCTCCTTTCAGTTGAGAAATCCCACATAGCATGCTTTTTTGCCATTTTGTATATAAAGAGGTCTCCACCTCTTCTTTGGAGGAGCTCTTTTAGAAGTAATGAGATTATGCTAGTTCGTAGATAGATTCTTGCTCTCTCTTCGTCATGATGTGCATGCATGCTTGTTCTCTTCTTGTCTAACGCTTGTGACACATTGATGTATGATTATGTCGTTATTATGCTTGTGATTACGATTAGGTGCATCATTCGCGATGCTTATGTTGTATCTTCTTGTTGATAACGTTGTTAATCATACGTTGACGAAGCGCCATTACGTCTGCTGAGTGCTTCTACGCAAACATTTGGGTCTCATGAGATGCTTCCTGGTTTGACAAGTATGAGTTGTGATGCTACAACGTCAACAGAAAGCATCAACAAATGACTGTAGAGTGACAATAGTACGAGATGGTAAAGAGGTAATTGGTCAACTCTGCTCCGTAGCAGGTGTGGCAGCGATGGTGGCAATGATTTGGGCGTAAAATGGGTGACATTCCACTTAATGCCAAGGCAATTCAGTGAAATTAAACAACCCATGGACACGCAAGAATTCACTCACGTCTAGAGGAATTCCATCACAGAAGGTAGCAAAGTTTGCTAGAGCTTCCATGATGCGCACACGAATAGCAAGCAGACACAGGGTTTACAGGAAACACAAAGCACACAGAGTACACAGACACAATAGCGATTCACATCGAAACAAAAAAGATTAAGTAGATACTTGGCAGTGTGAGGCGATCGAAATTGTTAATCATCGCGCGATGTTGAGATGATAACCTTCATAACTACGGTGTGCATGCATGAGTAGAACGATAATGCAGGGCGGCTTTTGATCATAATTAGGTATCAAAACAAGGATATTTATAGACTTATTTTATTAATCACACAAAACTAAAAACAAAAGAGAAAAAAAGAAAAAAATATGCGGGCAACCGCAGAACACTTTAGTGCGAATCATGCGCTTGATGATACGGCCGCAACTTTGAACCATTTATCACTTTCGGAAGAGGAATTCTGGTCAAAGTAGTCAACTGGAAAGTAGCTGGGCCCACTTGTTCAGTAATCCGGTAAGGACCAAACCATCGTAACTTGAATTTTCCAGCAGAACGATTTGATTTTGCATTATAAAACAGCACAAGTTGTCCTACCATAAAAACTGGAGTTTTGAGATACCGATCATGAGTACGAGCTTGCCGCAACTGCACTTCTTGAAGAGTCAAAAAACTTTCCCAGCGATGCTTATCTAATTTTCTGAGTGTGTCCACCCAAAATGGTAAAGACTCTTCAGGTAACAATTTCTGAGAGATGGCCACACGTAAGCTTGGTACTACAAGCTCCATTGGTGCAATTGCCTCTATTCCATATGCAAGTTTGAAAGGAGGCAGTCCGGTGGCAACTTTGTAAGTAGTTCGGTATGCCCATAGTACTGCAGGTAGTAACTGATCCCATCTTTCTGGTGATCCACAATCAATTTTCGAATCATAGTCAACAACGTTTTGTTTGTACTCTCAGCTAAGCCATTAGCACGAGGATAATACGGTGAACTGAATTTATGCAGAATTTGAAAAGTGTGTGTTAACACTCGCATCAAATTGTTGACAAAGTGGGTCCCTTGATCTGTGACAAGTTCCAAAGGTAATCCATAACGTGGGAATACGTCCTTCATTAGACATTTTGCCACCGAAACAGCTGTGGCGGACCGTAACGCCCAAGCTTCTGCCCATCTGTTAGCATAATCTGTGCATGTCAGAATATATCTGTTGTTGCTAAGGATTGCTGGAGGTGTGATTGGTCCAATAAAGTCAAGACCCCATTTCTGAAAAGGTTCTAAAGGTAAGACAGGCTGCAAAGGAAAGAAATGGCATTGTAAAGGCTATCCAGATCGCTGACAATTGTCACATTGCTGCACAAATTGAGATACATCTTTGTACATAGTAGGCCACCAGAGCCCACTTTACAGAATCTTTCGGTGGGTTAAATCTGCTGCAAAATGTGCATCGGAGGGTATGGAATGTGCCAGAGCGATTACTGAGTTTACTTCATGTGGAGGAATACAACGAAGTAAAACCTGAGTGTGATCCATATAATACAACTCTCCGGCAACCAACCGGAATCTGCAACTGTAAACTGCAATTTTCCGGCGCATTGTAGGAGAAGTTTGAGAAGGAAGACATCCATCAGTAAGAAAGGTTAATAACTGATCATAGTAAGTAGGTGTCACAGGAGGTTGTGCAGATTCATCACTAGTCATTTCAGTAACATAAATTGCTGGTGTGGTGTCATCAACACCGACCGGAGCTTCACCGGAATCTAACCGAGAGAGAAAATCTGCTAATGCATGTGCAGTGCCGGGTCGATGAATTACTTCATAATCGAATTCTTGTAACAATAAACCCCAACGTGCCAAGCGGCCACCTAAATGCTGCTGCCAAACCAGATATACCAGCGCAACATGATCTACATGAAAGATGAATTTTCGGCCTAGCAAATAATGCCGGAATTTCTTTACAGAATACACTAAACCAAGACATTCTCTTTCAGTGATTGAATAATTCTTTTCAGCAGGAGCAAGCCTTTGACTTGCATAGTAAACATGCCGAAACCACTTATCAGTTTGTTGCATTAAAACACTTCCAATGGCTATATCTGATGCGTCTACAAAAACATGAAATGGGCATTCCCAATCAAGAGGTTGTAGAATTGGAACCTGCGTTAATAATCCTTTTAGACGATCAAATGCAGTTTGACATTCCGATGTCCAATCAAACTGTCGAGGAGTACTAGTGATTAGCCGATTTAGGGGTATGGCCAAATGGGCAAGCCACCGTAAATGTCGACCATGCCACCTGACTTGACGCATGAATCGCATGACTTCTTTCAGTGTAGTAGGCACATGTGCTTCTAACACGGCTGCAATTTTCTCTGGATCAACTTGTATGCCCTGAGCAGATACAATGTGGCTAAGGAGTTTACCACAAGAAACCGCAAAAACAGATTTGGTGGGGTTCAAACAGAGTCGATATTCTCGACATTTTTCAAAGCAACACCGTAAATGATATAGGTGTGCAACCATCTTACCGAATAAAGAGAAATCATCTAGATATACTTGCATAAAAGAAGTAAGATGGGGTGAGAAGATTTCCTGCATACATCGCTGAAAGGTGCTAGGAGCATTTCTTAATCCAAACCACATGACTGTGCAAGCAAAAACACCCCAATTCGTAATAAATGCTGTTTTTGGTATATCTTGCTCAGCCATTTGAACCTGGTTATAACCACTATAACTGTCGAGAAATGAGTACATCTCATGTCCAGCCACTCTGTCCAGCATGGTGTCAAGAAATGGAAGAGGAAATGGATCAGGTACGGTGGCTGCATTCAATTTCCGGTAATCGACACATATTCAGAGATGCTTGTTTTTCTTTGGTACAATCACGATCGGGGAGATCCATTCAGCATGCTCAATAGGTACAATGAATCCTACCTTTAATACGTGATCAAGTTCTGCTTTGACCTGTGCTGCATAGTTAGGGTTCATACGGTAGCTGGGTTGTTTAATTGGCTTGACTTCTGGTTTGAGCACGACCCGATGCTGATAGATTCGAGGATCTAGACCTTTCATATCACGATAGTCCCATGCAAAAACATCAGAGAATTCACGAATAAGTTGTATCAAATCTTCTTGAAATGCTTCAGACAATCCTTCCTTTATTTTGACAGGTCGCGGATTTACTTCATCTCCCAAATTATAGGTGATTAACTGATCTTCGGGAACATAGAATTGACGAGGTTTGCCGGGATCGTCTGCTGATTGTAAAAGATGTTGTAGAGTGGCTTCTTTCATAGCAACAATATCTTCGGTCTTTACTTCTTCGGTCACAGGCACCACCGTACAGGCTGTCGGACTCCAGTTATCTACAATAGATTGCAGATCTACAGTGCCTAAGGAAATTAGATCTTCATTGTTCTTTAAAATGCTTCTTCTTCATCGTCAGGTAAACCATCCAACATGTGGACTGGCTCTGCTACATATGGCCTGGCATGGAGTTCACAAGGCTGAATGGCACCAAGTTTGACAACATATTGATGATGATTATCCTTAAATGTTAGTTCTTGTGCTGACCAATCCTGTATAACCTTAGCCTGTTTTAACCAGGGTCGTCCGAAAAGGAGGTTATAATCAAGACTAGACTCCGGTAGTTCTAAGACTACAAAAGTCATCTTAAATGTTGTTCCCTGCAAAGTTATCGGAACATTTCTTACAAGTCCTACCGGGTGAACTCTGGATTGATCGGCCATTCTTACGAAAAATTGAACAGGCTCGATTTTCGTCCATCTCAACTTCTTACAGTGGCTATGTTTACACCAGACCCACCATCAATTAGTACTTGAGTAATTTTGTGATTTTTGTACCATACCGTAATCAAAGGGACCGAATGATCCACCGTAGAATCAGCTTCCGGTTGTACCGTTGCTCTCGCTGGAGTGCAGGAAGATCCAGGACTGAGCTGTTGTTGGATTTGCTGCCGAACTCCCGGTACTAGTGCAAGTAATTGTCCAAGAGGGAGAGTAATGGACGCCTTAGATAAAATTTCCCATGCCTGATCTGCTTGAATTGTACTTTTCAGCGGTTCTGAAGATGATGCACCTGTTACAAAGGTAGAATCTTGTTCCTGCGATCCTTCCTTTGGCAGCGGAACTTGGGTTACCGGAATGGGATCTGGAAACACAGTGGGCTCTTTGGTGGTCCATTGACTAGCTTTGTCATACATTCTCTGTTGTTCATGGATGCCAGGTTCAAACACTTCTGCTACTGGTTGTAACTGCTTACCAGATCTTGTTTGAATCATTGCAGCCTGAGTTTCTACTGGTGAAATATATACCATATTGGTCATAGGGTTCTGGCGCTCTTTCTTCCTCTGATCATATTCAGCTGCATCTTTACAGAATCTGCGTATGTGGCCTAACTCACCGGAAAAATGACAGCGAGGGGGTGGCAAAGAATTACCTTCCTGTGATGTTCGTGTCTGCCAATGATTAGTATTGTAATTTGTATTTCGCTGTCCTCGATAATTTCTGTATCCTTGTTGCCAATTATTTCTCATCTGAGGTGGAACATAATGAGTGGCCGGCTACCCAGGTTCTTGTATAATAACATTTACAATTGCTGGTCCCTGCACTTTGGCATTATAAGCACAGTTTTTGGTGGAATGTCCGGTTGTATTGCAGATAGCGCAATACATCTGATTAAGGACATGTGGTACTGGTGTGCCCTGGATTCTTGCACTTAGTGCAGTACATTTGTCTAGCCGGATCCTCTGCGACATTTTTACTGGCTTTTAACCACTCCAAATCTTCAGTAAAGCCTCCAACCTTATGCTCAAGCTGCAAAGCCATTGCAATAACCGCATCTAATGTCATAGCTCCCACACAACGGATGATCATAATCTGTTTTAGTTGTGGAGTTAACCCATTAATAAACCACTGAGTGATGACATCATCCGGTAAATTAGCATGTACCGGAGGTAGTTGTCTCAAATGAGTTCTGAATAGGGTGGCATATTCCTGCACTGTTTGATTCAGCTTCTGTCTATTGTTCTGTAGGTAATCGAAAATTTCGGCAGGGTTTTTCTTTAGTCGGAATCTCTGCAAAAACGCATCCCTTACCGCTTCATAGGTGCCGAAATGGTTAATATCATATTCTGTAAGCCACCTCGCTGCTTCATTAACTAAGGTTGATTGGAATACTATGGCCTTGTATGCCGGATCAGGTGGATGGTTTAGCACTGCATAACTAATTTCAACGGTACATACATGAGCATCAGGATCATCACCTGGAAATCCACCAAATTTTGTGTAGGTAACTCCTGTTGGAACCGGACGAGGTGGAAGTAGCTGTTGCTACTGCTGCTGTTGTTGTTGTTGTTGTTGTTGTTGTTGTTGCCCACTCATGGTGCTAGTATCAATACGGTTGCTATTTCCTGAGTTCTGAGAATGTGCTTCCAGTTCTTCGAAGTTTGTATGATTAGACGGCTCTCCTTTCGGTTCAAAAATAGCGCTCAGCCTCTTACGAATTTCTAATTCGAATAGCTTATCCTCTTCTACGGTATCAAACGTAGGCAAACTTGCTCCGAACAGTGGTGTCCGGAATGAAGATTCACCGGGAAGTATAACATTGTCACCGGAAAATTATAAATTTTCTGCAACCAGGACCGAACTACCACCAGAATGAGTGGAACTTTCCCCAATCCAGGGTATTCTTTCACCTTCAATGACCTCTCTGGATAACACACCTATATCCGTAGAGAGATTTGAATCTTGACCAGACGGTGTTGAATTAAGTGCACACTGTGTTCCTGTGGACTCCGAAGTTACTGTCTTTGCTGTAGACTGCACCGAAATTTCATTGGAATTTACCGGAATTGCAGTATGTTCCACCGGAACGCTACCAGAATCACTACTAATATGCTTCGCTTCTTCGACGACCAGACCTAACCGATCTGCGCTTCTTCCTCCTGGGGGTGTCCTTCGCAAATTTGGTACCACCCAAGGCTGTCTGTACTTTGGATACGACTCGCCAGACCGAGTAACCGGCATATATCACCTTTTTCAACTCTTGCGTACTACTTCTACCTTACTGTCGATTCACAATCAATGGTTACCTTCCCACAATCACTGTGCAACACTCTGTTGCCACTTTCTGATAATTACTTTGCAACAATCTGTTGCCACTTTTCCACAACTAATTTGCAACATTCTGGTGCCACTTTCCCACAGACGGCGCCAGTATTAAACGCGCTTTTGCTGTCAGAAGCGCATTTAAGCTCTTTCCGGGTTCTTGGGAGTGGAAGGGGTCTGAATAATCAAAGGCCCTATAATTAATTTTCCCAAATCAACTCACTCACATGACCTTTCGTTCAAAACAACTCTGTTAATCCAACTTTCTAACAAAAAAGTCTGGCTCATTTCTTTACGGAATTACTATTTGTATTCCAATCAATACATCTCAGTACACAACGCAAGGATAAACATTACCGTAACACAGACTTACAGTAAACAACTTTCAGAACAATGATTCAATACTTCCCTTAATGTAACATTATCGTAACCCAATCTTTACCGTATAGGTGCAGATAGTCAAACAAACAGAAAGACACAACAGTACGCAGAATTCTCAAACACACACTACGGGAACTCCACAGAACATCTCGCACAGACAGACAGTCTGGCGACTCTTCTGGTCGTCACCGAAAGTGTTTTTTCATTGCTTTATAAAAAGTTACATCTCTTCGCAGCGACTTCTCAGTTCATGTGGAATATGAAAAGAAAAAAGGATTTACAATTGCCAATCCGGCGGCTTACAGTTGCTAGGTCTGAACCCTTGATCATGAAGGTATGTAACCAACCTGTAATTCCAAGCTCTAGGAGCTTGTTTCAATCCATACAATGCTTTCTTAAGTCTGCAAACATAAGATGCATGATTAGGGTCTTCAAAACCTGGTGGTTGGGACATGTATACCTCTTCACTTATCCAACCATTTAGGAATGCATTTTTCACATCAAGTTGGAGGAGTCTCGAATTCCTTGCAACAACTACACTTAGCAATGTTTTGATTGTGGTCATCTTTGCAACTTGTGAGAATGTTTCCTCATAGTCTATACCATGAGTTTGTGAGCATCCTTTCAAAACCAATCTTACCATGTACCTGCAAACTGATCCATCAGAGTTTCTTTTAACTTTATATACTCATATACAGTCAATTACATTTTGATTTGACAACATTGGAACCGAATCCCATGTGTCCATCTCCTTCAATGGATCTATTTCTTCATTCATGGCCTTTTCCCAATTAGGGTTTCCCTTTGCCTCTTCATAGGTTGATGGTTCTTCTGACATTGAATCTTTTGCCAAGTAGATTGAATGCTTTGTAACAAATGTAGAATCATATCCATACCTTTTTGGTTGTTTCTTCTCTCTTGCTGATCTTCTAGGAGCTTGCTTGGAGCATTCTCCACACTCCTGCATCTTTGCTTTGCCTCTTGACTTCCATAGTTTGTAATCCTTTCATCTTGGTCATCATTTGTATCACTTCTTGGATCCTAGACCTGTGTGTCATGCTTGCTTCCTAATTGATGAGAATCAGAATCAAGATCATATGGTAGAGTTATCTTTTGTTTGTCTTCATCATACCAAGACCTGTGTTCTTCAAACACAACATCTCTACTTGTAGTGAATTGCCTGGTTGAAGGAATATACAGCCTATAACCCATTTGAGTTGAATCATATCAAATAAATACTACCTTTGTTGCCCTTTCATCTAGCTTACCTCTTATTTGCGATGGTACATGAATATAAGCTAAACAACCAAACACCTTGCAATGTCCAAGATTAGGTTTTCTTCCATTCCATGCTTCATAAGGAGTCATACCTTGAAGTGATTTGGATGGTAGTCTATTGACAAGGTACACAACAGTTGAAATAGCTTCTACCCATAGATAATGCGGCAACTTCTTTTCTTCAAGCATTGTTCTGGCTTATCCAACCAATGTATTGTTTCTCCTCTCTGCAATTCCATTCAATTGAGGAGAGTACTCGGTAGTCACTTTCCTTTTGATACCTTTATCCTGCAAGAACTCATCAAACTCTTTAGAGAAAAATTCTCCCCCTCCATCATATCTGAGCTTCTTGAGTGATCTGCCTATATGATTCTCCACATGTGCTAGATACTTTTTGAAGCAATCAAACATTTCATTCATACTCTTGATAAAGTATAGAAAAATCCATCTACTATGGTCATCACTAAATGAGACATAATACCTTGATCTTGCCAATGAAGATTCTTGACTTGGTCCCCATACATCTGTATGTACTAAGTCCAATAGGTTGTTGTGGATGTAGCCTTTGCGGTTGAATGGTTATCTTTGTGCCTTCCAAATCTGGCATGCATCAAAACTATTGATCATGTGTTGCTTTGATATGTTTGGTAGTCCAAGAACACTTTGATCCCTACATATATCCTTCAAGGTTCTTTCATTCACATGAGCAAGTCTCTTATGCCGCACTTCAAGCTCACTTAGGGTTTGAGACCCAAAAGTGAATAGAGCTATGTTCTTGGTTTCTCCTACTTCAAAAGTAAAGAGCCTACCATGCTTCTCACCTCTGGCTATCTTCTTGAAGCCTCGACATGGATCTTCCGCAAAAGCTCCATGTTGGGTGAACCTAACTTGCAAACCTTTTTCAACTATTTGGCCTACACTTATTAGGTTCTTAGTGATAATGGGTACATAGAGAACCTTAATTAGAATGCTTGTCCTGCCATTGGAAGCTTTGACATTACCAATCTTCTCCACATTGTGCTTTGTATCATCCCTTGTTTGAACTTCATGTCTATGCTTTGGACTTTCCGAATCAGATAGAAGAGCAATGTTGCCTGCAACATGATTTGAACATCGTGAATCTATGTAGAAAAAATGATCATCTTCTTTACCTTCTTTGTGGCTTAGATTCATAAGAAGCAATGAGTCTTCATGTGGTTGATCTTCTGAATAATTGTTGAAGTCCCTTCTATTATAGCCTCTATTGTTATTGTTGAAGTTGTGTCTACCTTTGCCTCTATTGGTCTTGCCATTGAACCAACAATTCTGAGTGGTGTGGTTGGTCTTATTGTAGATGCCACAAGGTTGAACATTTTGGCCTTTGGCTTTGTCATGCTTTGGTTCTTTCTTCTTCCCTTTCCACTTGCTATTGCTTGCGAAGTTGGCTTGGGAAGTCTCCTCTTCGTTTTCTTCCTTCTTCTTGCCTTTCAGCTTCTTATCCTTCTTCTCTGCATATAGAGCACTAATTGAATTACCATGATAGGAGTTACCTTCCTTTATGCTATTTTTGGAATCTTTGTTGAAGCGTTGTCCAAGAAAGATGTTGAAATTTGGAGTTTGCACATCCATGATGAGATCATAAGTTGTGGTGAAGGATTGCCATTGCTTATCACTTTGAATCCCATTGAGAATTTGCCCCATGATAGCTTCTTCTTCAATCAGCTCTCCAATGGATGCTAACTGATCTGCAACCTCCTTGACCTTGGTAACAAACTCTTTGATGATTTGTTTAGGTATCTTCTTCATTTGGTTGAACTCATTCCAAAGATGATTCTTTCTTGCTTTTGTACTAGTAGAAAAGAAAGTCTCAAGGGCATCCCAAGTCTCTTGAAATGTCTTGCATCCTCTAATATGTGGTAATATAAAGTCAAAGATAGAGTTTAATATGTACGACCTTTCTTGAGCATCCCTTGCACACCAAAGTGTGAGATTATCTGTCTCCTCTTGTGTAGGTCCTCCTTTGGATCTTGGAATAGGGATAGCTTCATCACCTGCTACACTTCCATGAAGATTTCTACCTTGCAAATAGGTCTCCATTTTGATTTCCAAAGCCACATAGTTGTGTTGATCAAGCTTCTCAATCATTGAGGGAAAGCCATCACCCATCTTGATCTAGCTTTGATTCCACAAAAGGAACTTGGAGAAGCTTGTAGGAGGTAGAAAAGTGAGTTGCAAAGTGACAAAGTTTCGTCCAACCATTTGGCATAAGACCAGCCCTTGAGCTTATGGAGACTCAAATAGACCTTACAGTCATGTGATAAGTACAATAGAATGCACTTTGTACTTTGGAGCATCAAGGAGAAAGATTCGATACAAAATAGATAGGTTTGTGCATCGACTAGCTCAAAAAACTTACTATCTATGGATGAGACAATGAACTTCAAATGCTCATAGCAACTAGCATGATTACACTTAGAAAAAATCTTTTTATGGGAGTGGTACACATAGTTTTGAGTGTATAGAATGCACAAGATTATAAGGAATAAGAAAAATATGCTTTTGAAATGAACAAGACACTCAACAATGGTACCTCCTATTTTTCAGGAATATGCAGACATTGAACCTAAGACAGAAAAACTAAGAATCCTCCCAATCTAGTGAACCAAATGCTATGAAAATTTACAGGTATAGACTAGAAACTAATATCTTTGTAATGAGCTATGGTTCATCTAATTTCAAACTCTATAGCGAGAGGAGGAGCCTCTACAAGCTTACTATTGGTGAAGAAGATGATGCAAAAAAATGAAGGAGCAAGACAATGATGGTCACAAGTGTATGTATATTGCTTCCACGTATTGTACAAGTGATTTGAAGACTTTATATAGACTCTAGAAGTGATCCATGACTTCGACAAGTGGATTTTGAATCCAAATGAAGGCGCTAAAGTTTGTTGGAGGGAATGAATTCACTTTCCTACAATCTAGGAAAAGTGAAGATTTAGTTTGATCTACTTTTAGATGATTGATTGATTGAATTGATTGCATCTCAACCACCACAATTTCATGGAAGTTTAGCTCTCTCTTTCTAATTTTACATATGTAAATCTTAATGCTTTTACAACAGTAAATGAACCATCAAAAATCTCTCAAAGAAATACAATAAATGAACACAGGTAAAAGAACTCTCCAACGGATATTCTTTCGATGTAATCCAAGCGATACCTTTTGATGGAGATCAAATCCACCTCAAGCATAGTGTAAGCTTGATGTTCCAATAGTTCAAAGGCCTATAAAAAATGGGGATAAGTTTTGCATCAGGATGAGAATTTTTGTAGTCAATTCACACATTCAGCTTTTGTTGTGTTTGCCTTAATCTAGAACATTACATTCTCAGTGGCCATCTCCTTGTGCAATTTTCTTTGAGCATACATGATAATTGACTTTACTCACTATGATGCTGAATTGGTGATGTTGCTCTAGCAACCCATTTGCTTCACCATCAAAACATATACCATATACTCTATTCTATCCACAATTTTGTTTGACTACAACTTTAGTGTTTCTGTACAATCATCATCTTTGACTTGCATTTGGTTTTACACCACACATCCATATCCATCCACCTAAGATTTCTCTACAACCATTACTTCAATGTTCCAACTTCTCTGATGTAAGACACTTCGAAGATACTCTCCTAAAGGCAACAATACATGTATTTAGAGATGACAATGAAAGGTAGTGAAAGTATTTCAAGTCAAATCATGCTTATTGTTTGATCAAAAGACTGGACATGGATTCACTGTTGAAATATATATACACATATTTGATTCTTGCTTCAATTATGTTTTGGTTTACAATCTCTTTCCAAATGTCAGATCGTAATGGTTTACATTAACTTGTTGAACTACATGCTCTGAATACAAGTGTTCACCTTGAAAACTTGATGTTTTGTTTATTTGAGATCCTTTTTTGTCAAATATGAAACTATTTATCTTAAACCCATGTAAGATTTTTTGTATGTTATGACTTGAAAGATTACCACAATGGATCAAATTATTCATAAGTGTTGGGTTCGTTTCCACAAAGATGATGACATATAAAGCTATAATTAATCAAGCCATTGTGAACATCTGATTGCTTTTGAAGATTCACAGTTTCATGCAACTCCTATTGAAATTTTTCCATGGCTTTTATGCTTGATTTTGATCCAATGTGCGTGATTGATTTCGGTCTCGTGTATTGGTTAGATCTTTGTCAAATGAAGCTTTTAACTTGTGAATAGGTGCATGTTTCCAAACATATGTTGATTATGAAAAGGTTTGTTTGTGAACTATTCTCTTTTTGAGTCTCTCTTTTTTATCTTCTTGAGCTTCCATCAATTCTATCAACCCCTTGAAATTACTGTCTAACATCTGGGTTGCTTGATGCACTTTGTGTGCGTCATCTTTGGAGTGTGAAAATTTGGAGTTGATCAAGTGGTCTGTGCCCTTCACAATGACATTGAAGCCAATGTGAAGTTCCATAGAAATTCAGCAATGTAGGTGGTATCATTTCACATGTTTCATATGCATTCACATGATTCGTGAGCTTGCTGTAGTAGCCTCTTTGTCCTTGGGAGCAGCTGCTTTAATGAAACCTTGTAAGGTCTCCTTGGTGTTGAGGATTGATCTACTTGATCTGAGCACCTCCATGGAGACTTGCAATTTGCTGAACCTCTTTACATCACCCTTCCTATCGATTGATTGAAGTTGCCACATTTGCACAAGCATTCACTTAGATTCCAATTGTATTTAGGATTTTGGCAAATGTATCTATTTTCACATATGCACACACTTGGAACCTCTTCTTCAAGCCAATTCAGGTATATACATTTCAATTTCATGCCTCTTTACATTGAAAAAGCATAAAAGAACAGTTTCATTTTCACATTTTTATATTTTTTTTCCTTTTAGATTAATTGCATTGAAAAAGCACCAAAAGAATTTTGTCATGCATATTTGCATAGCTCTATGAATGTAGTACACTACAACAAAACGATATAAGTGATTTAGTCACATATCACAAAGAAAAAGTAAAATTGGAAGTCGAAGGCATAATCAAACGAATCAAAGCTTAATCAAGTCTTGAATTTAAGAACAAGATGGAATATTTTTTTGAACGTATGATGCATGAAAACCAAGAACAAAAGGTAGTAGAAACCCTCTAAAAAGAAAGGGAGAAATTCACTGTGGTTAACGTGACTGAATATTTAGATGCCTTTGAGGAACTTGCAAAACTTCATGGTTTAGATGACCAAAAGTTGATTCCCTATCTAATACGATTGGAAATTGGATTTATGGTTGCAACAATCAAACCACATGAAAACCTAGGATGGGAGGAGTTTAGGAAACAAATCCATAAGGAATTCTACCTAGATTTTAAACAGCATAGTAGAGAGGGGTGCATGAAGTGGATTAGCTCACCCAAACCTCAAACAACCATTACGCAACTCCATAGTGAGTTTATGAAACACTTTTCTCAACTACTATATGTAGACAAAACTGATCTTACACTTGACATCGTAATCAATTTCCTCAAAATTTTAAGTCGAGATGTGAGTAGAAGTTGACAGAATACTTGACGAGCGAGAGAAGAGATATGGTCTACAATGAAGAGGGGCATTGAAGCAGTCACTTATATGAAGCAAAAACAATCCATGCTTTATGAGCCATCACTTAGTCCTCCAGCTAGTATGCCGCACTTGGGTGACCCTAGGGAGAGACATACCACTACAAAGGTTGATCATGTAGAATCCTCATGTAGCATACCTAGTGAACTTCCATTGAGATCCTTTTTAACAAATTTGAAAACATGATGCAAATGCAAACCAACATGTCCAAAGAAATAGCATCACCCCAAGACATAGTATATGCTCTGAGCACTCAGGATAAGATGTTTAGACACTCAAAATTAGCTCAAACATCCTCTCAACCTAAAATGCCTCAACCAAAACTTCCTCAACATATCTTGCAAAAGATCTACAATCCTAATGATTAGTGAAGCCCTAATGTTTGGAGATGCATCTGGTGTGATGCCATTGTCCATCTCACATATTCATGTGAGGCATTGAAGGAGGCTAAAGAACAAAGGCTTGTAATTGACATAGATAAGAAATTTTGTGATTTTAGGACACTTTTATATTTAGCCATCAATTAGGGAAAGGGAGGAATGAAAAAGCTATATGAGAACCTTTCAAGCTCTAACTTATGAGCCTCTTCTATAAAACTAGAGAGTATGGATAAGGATGATCAAGATTCTAACCAACCTATTGAGAATAAACACTATTCCATAGAAGCTATGGCAAAGTCAAGAGATGCAATAATGCACAAAATAGCTTGGGATTCACTCGTTGACCAATTCTCCATCTATTCTCATATTGCCAACATAGAGGACAAGAGAAAACGAGATGAAAAACAAGATGAAAATGATTCAGGGAGAAGAGTTATACAAAAACAATCAAGGGAAGAACCTAGGAACATCCATTTTGAACAAGGCGAAGGGTCTAAATCAAACCAACAAAGAATAAGAAAAATAAAAGAATGGAAGAAACATATGGTGAGTGAACAAAATGATGAACAAACACTTAACACGAACCTTGACACATCAAATGAAACTCAACAAACAAAGAAACCAAAAAGAATTCCTAAAGCAATTTTAATCTCTAAAACTGAACAAAAAGTTGATTCTAAGGAAATCTTATATGAAATCTTGTTAAAAATCCAAGTTACAATGTCCTTAGAACAAGTCTTTTTGATTGCTAAGCTTGAGTTTAAGGACAATTTTATCAAATTTATCAAAAGAAAGAGGTTTTCACAAGAAGTTGAGATGCAAGACATTGCAGACTTGACTCAACTTATGAACAAATCTCTTACTTTTGATAATTCTAATGAAGATGATGAAGAAGAGGCTTATAACATTAATAAGAATTTCCTAGGACCAATCATGCCTGATGAAGAAAGTAAACAAACAGAAAGCCATTTTAGAAAAAGTTTCTCAGTTAGGGGGACACCTAAAATGAAAATCAAATTAGGAGATAAAAAGAGGTCATCAGTTGTGGCACTTGTTGATTCAGGTTCAGAGATCAATGTGATTTCAAAAGAACTTTATGATAAATTCAAATGGCCAATTGACAAAAACTATGGATGGATGATGAGAACAACTCATAAAAATTATGGTTCTTTACTAGGAGCTTGTGCAAATATTCTTGTGATGATAGGTGGGATTACTGAGGCATTCCACTTCTTCATTCAAGAAAATTGTTCTTATGAGATTATTTTAGGTCAACCTTCCATATGTAAAAATATAATGGAAACTAAAGTTATGGATGATGGGTCTGCATATGCTAAGATTGGATCTAAAGATGACTTGCAATCACTCTAAGTTATGATTGTTAACCCAAACCATTTATGAAACTGAGAATAAATAAGAAAGTCTTCTATACACTCACAAGAGAAAGTATGCGATGATTACTTACTTGTATGTGAGTTTGGAACATACTTTGAGAAATTTTTTTCCTAGACTCCCCTATTGAGTAGGATAATAGTGGACAATGGATTGATGTCTCACCAATTGTACATATTTGGAAAGTTTTTCTGTTTGTTTTCCTTCATCAAAATTGCATAAATAATTAAAAACCAAGAAAAGTACTTAAAAAACAAAGGATTCATTTTATGTGATGAGCACATTGAGCATATTATTGAAACTTCATCTACTTTCTCATTACTTGAAGAAACACAACAATCTGCTTTCTCATTACTTGAAGAAATTCAATAATCTTTACAAGATTTGAACACTTTAAGATTTGTTCTGCTTAATTCCATTGATGAATATGATATGATTTTCAAATTTATTAAGGAACACATAAACAAGGAAGCTAAAATCAATACAAATTATGAAGCAATTGATAAAAAGATTAAACCCATTGCTCAAACTCTACGAAAAGGAAGTGAAGAAAAGTTCAAGCAAGTTACAAAAGACCCTATTTTACATTAGTGAGAAAACATAGGACATACATTCACCAGTGAAACCATTAAACAAATTAAAATAGGAAGTGATGATTTGTTTCTATTACATATAGAACGAGAGTTATATATAAGAGTCATCAGAAAACATGAGAGAGCTTTTTCACTTTATCCTTACGAGATAGGTTGTGATGATCCACGACTAGTTCCACCTATGATCATTTTTACAGAACTGCATATTCCATGGAATCTTCGCCCCATACCGGTCCCAAAAGCTCAATTACCTAAGTTGATGAGACTACCTAAGGAGAAGATGAACATGAGAATTTTTTGGAGCCATCCTTAGCTTCATATTCAAATAGATGGTTCACTATACCTAAAAAGAATGGAAAGTTGAGGTTCATTCAAGACTTACAACTTTTCACTAAAGTCATGATTAAGAATGTTGGAACTAGCCCAATTGTAGGTGACTTTGCAGAAGCCTTTCCTAGGCACTTTGTCTACTCTATGGGTGATTTATATTCAGGTCACGATGATAATCTTTCTACTGATGTGTTGATATATTTAGGTAGTGATGTGTGTGAACACTCTAGGACCGCCAGGGGCACTTTTTTTCCCTCTTTAGGAGGTTTTTTTCCCCCGGCTTGTATATACACCTATTGCCCTAATGGGCTACTTATCTTTGTACATTCTCTAGTAATACATTCAGTCTTGTGTGTTGTGCTCCAAGCTTCTTCTTCTTCCTTGTGCTGTTCGCGTGCTTCCGCAGACGTCTAACTCCAACAATTGGTATCAGAGCAGGTCGTCGCTTCTTCTAGGGCGCCGTCGACACTCCTCCGTTTGCAGTCTCAGATTCGCACGAAATTTGGTGAGCATACTCAGGGTGTTTCTGAGATCAAAACTGGTTCGCTTTGTGGTGCCGAAATCGCGATCTGAGCTCGTTTCGGCCTCCGAACACACTATCACAGTGCTTGTGCAGGCTATTTCGTCCTTTTGTGCCAAAGGTATATACCAGTTTCTGTTCGCCAATTTAAGCGTCTCGAAGTCTGCTACAGGTCTAGCAGAACTCGTCTGGGCAGTTCCGTTCAACTTTTTGAGATACAGTCAATTTTCTGCATCAAGGTATTTTAGTCACCGGCCATGGCTGAAAGCAGTGATGTATTCCGTATGTTGGCTGTTGAGGATAAGTTGGATGGTACCAACTACCCATTATGGGCTTATATGATGCGACATGTACTGGTTGCAAAAGGATTGTGGAACATTGTGCAGGGTGTTGAAAGACGTCCTGTTACACCTGTAACGACAGGTACTGCAAATACATGTGTTGGAGCTGATGAAGATGGTGTCGAAGATGATCTTCCGCAGATTCCTGTTCGTGCTGCTGTTTTTGTTGCCCCTACTGTAGAGCAGATTCGTTGGGATGGCAGAGATGCCCAGGCACATGCATTGATAGCTTTGTTTGTCAAACATGCCATTATTCCTCACATTCGCTCTTGCAGAACAGCAAAGGATGCTTGGGATACACTTACCACTTTGTACCAGGCTAGGAATGAGGCTCGTGTTGCTTACCTCCGAAAACAGTTGGAGAGTGAGCACATGAATGAAGGTGATTCTATGGACAATTTTCTTACAAAGATCAAAGACCTGAAGGAACAATTGATTTCTGCTGATGAGGTTATACCAGATAGCTCACTTGTGCAGACCGTTCTGAATGGTCTTCCTGATTCATATCAGAGTTTTGCCTCTACTCTTCGGTTGATGATGAAAGGCAATCCGAATGCCTTGTCATTTGAGGAATTAGTCTCTGTTCTGTTGCAGGAAGATCAGTCCAGGCAAAACAGGTCCATTATGCGTGTTGCAGATCAAGCTTTCCTGGCTAGTCAGAAGGGCAAAGGAAAATGGAGCTCTTCTACTAGTAAGCAGAAATCTGCAAATGCTGCACAATCGAAGAACCAGGATAAAGATGAGAAGAAATCAGAAAAGCAGAAATTGTTCTGCAAGTACTGTAAAGGAAATGATCATATTATAAAGAGCTGTCCAAAACTGGCTGCTAAAGAGGCAAAGAAGAAAGAGGCTGGAATGGTTGTTGCAGAGGCCTCTACACCAAAAACAGAGTCTGCAAATCTTGTGCAGGAAGAAGAATGGGCGTTTACTACTGTCTGTAGTTTTGACCCATCTTCTCATGATCAGTGCATGTCTGCAGTAGACTCAGATGTTTGGTACTTTGACAGTGGGGCGACCAAACATATTACCTCGCAGCGTAGTTTCTTCTCTTCACTCGAGCCTGCCCCTACAGGGAATACTGTCACATGCGCCAATAACTCCTCTTATCCTATTATGGGAGTTGGTAAGATCATTCTGACTACTGCTGATGGTAGTTCTTTCACTTTGTCAGATGCTTTATTTGTGCCAGGGATAAAAAAGAACCTGTTATCTGTTTCTGCATTAGCCAAGATTGGCTTGGTTGTGAAATTCGTTGATGAAAGGTGTACAGTCCATGATCTGTCAAATGGCGATGTGATTATTGCTTCTGGAATTTTATGTCAAGGGTTGTATAAGCTCATAGACTATGAAAGATCTGTGAATGATTCGGCATGTGCAGTTCATGATTCTCAGGCTATATCAGATGCAAAGCTTTGGCATGCACGCTTTGGTCATTTGAATTTTGCTAGTTTGTTACGCCTGCAAAAATCTGAAATGGTGTCCTCTTTGCCCAAACTTGAGGCACCAGGAAAACATGTTTGTGAAGGCTGTATTTTGGGCAAAATGCAGCGTTCTTCCTTTCCAAAAGATGGTTCAGTTCGGGCTACGCAGAAAATGCAGCTTGTACATAGTGATGTCTGTGGTCCTATGCAGACACCCTCTTTTGGAAATTACCTTTACTTCGTGACTTTCATTGATGATTTTTCCAGGCATGCATGGGTATATCCACTCAAAGCAAAGTCCGAAGTGTTCATGTGCTTCAAACAGTTTTTGGTTTTGGTTGAAAATCTATCAGCATGTAAAATGGGCACCCTCCGTTCTGATCGAGGGAGGGAATATATGTCTTCAGATTTTAATGCATTTCTGGCTGAACGTGGGATAAAACACCAGTGTACAGTGCCGTATACACCTCAACAGAATGGAGTTGCTGAACGAAAGAACAGGTCACTCATGGAGATGGCGAGGTGCATGGTCAAAAGTCAGGCTTTACCACATAGTTTTTGGCTTGAGGCTGTCATGTGTGCAACATATGTACTGAACAGGTGTCCCACTAAAGCGTTGCAGTCTATCACTCCATATGAGGCTTGGCATGACCGCAAGCCATCTGTTGCTCATCTGCGTGTTTTTGGTTGTTTGGCATATGCATTAGTGCCTGAACAACATCGCAGAAAATTGGATGATAAGGCAGTAAAATGTATTTTTGTTGGGTACAGTTCTGAAAGTAAAGGCTATCGTCTGTATCATCCACAAACTAAACGCATTCTGGTTAGCCGTGATGTTGTCTTTGTGGAAGATGCTATTCAGCCATTGCTTTCATGTACTAAGGAGACATCTGTTAGCTCCAAAGACATGTATGATACTTTGATGCCTCTTTTTACAGGTGGACAGGCTAGTGCTAGTCCTAATGAGGCAACTTCTTAGCCTTTGCAGGTTTCATATGATGATGCAGATCATTCCATTTCTGATGCAAATTTACATGATGCACTTGTTGATGAGAGAGCTGATATTGAGTAGGCAAAAACTATGCCAAAATGGCTGGTGCAGACTTTGCGTGACAGCAAATTAGATGCACCTTTGTCATATCGTACTCGTTCAGGCTCTCATAGTACCTCATTTGCATCAGATTGCTATGCTATGGCTGCATCTAGTCTCTGTGATGAGAATGAGCCTGTTTCTTTTGATGAAGCACAAAATTCAGAAAATTGGATGGCTGCTATGCAATCTGAATATGATGCTATAATGAAGAATGGTACATGGTCTTTATGTGACTTGCCTCCTAGCAAGAAGGCCATTGGCACTAAGTGGGTATACAAGCTGAAGCGTAAACCTGATGGTACAGTTGACAGGTATAAGGCTAGGCTTGTTGCAAAGGGTTATGCACAAGAAAGAGGCATTGATTTTGATGAGACCTTTGCACCTACATGCCGTATGACTACTGTTCGGAGCATTTGTGCACTTGCAGCCCATCATGGTTGGAATGTACATCCGTTGGACATTCAAACAGCATTTCTGAATGGTGACTTGCATGAAGAAGTGTATGTTTTTCAGCCCCGTGGCTTTGTGCAAAAAGGGCATGAAAACCAGGTTTGCAGGTTAAAGAAGGCATTATATGGTTTAAAGCAAGCACCACGTGCTTGGTATGAGAAGATACATGCCTATCTGATTGCACATGGTTTTGAGAACAGTCCAACTGAAAGCACCTTATATGTTAAACGTGCTAATGATGTGCTTCTGATCATTGTTGTCTATGTTGATGACATGCTGCTCACTGGTCCTATTGAGACACATATTGCTGATTTTAAGGCTGATTTGCATGCCTCATTTGAGATGTGTGATTTGGGGCATTTGCATCACTATTTGGGCATTCAGTTTATGCACGTTGATGGTGGAATGGCTTTGTGTCAAACGAAATATATTGACACATTATTGCAGCGTTTTGGCCTTGAAGACTGTAAGCCTATTGCCACTCCTATGGAGACAGGTTTACGATTGAGTCTTCATGATGCTGGAGATGCATTTGATGTTGTTCTCTATCAGCAGGCTGTTGGATGCTTGATTTACTTATGCATTACTCGACCAGATATTCAGTTTGCTATCTCACAGATGAGCAGGTTTATGCATTGCCCAGGAGTCACGCATTGGAAAGCGGTTAAGCGCATCTTTCGCTACTTGAGTGGTACTTGGCTACTTGGGTTGTTTTATCCCAAGGGGGGATCACTACCGCCAGATTTGCATGCTTTTTCTGACTCAGATTGGGCTGGTTGCTATGACACTCGTGTGTCCACCAGTGGTTTTTGCTTCATGCTTGGTAGCTCATGTATATCTTGGTTGAGCAAGAAGCAGCCTACTGTGGCCACTTCCAGTTGTGAGGCTGAGTATAGGGCAGCTTTCACAGCGACTGTTGAGTGTGTGTGGCTCAGATGCCTTATGGCTGATTTGGGTGTCGGCCAGTCTTCTGCCACCACCATCTTCATTGACAGTCAGAGCGCATTGGCAGTTGCGAGGAACCCTGTGTTCCATGCTCTCACTAAGCACATTGAGGTGCATTATCAGTATGTCAGGGAGAGGTTCTCTATTGGGGAGATCAGCTTGGCATATGTGCCCACGCAGGAGAACATTGCAGACCTTTTCACGAAGGCTCTGCCTAGGGAGAAGTTTGAAGCTTTCCGCAAAGCTTTGGGCTTACTTCCTTTTGTGGAGTGATTTCCACATAGCTTGGCACTTCCTTATACATGAGTGCCAGCTCCTTGTTCACTGCATCACTCCCAGGGGGGATTTGTTGATATATTTAGGTAGTGATGTGTGTGAACACTCTAGGACCGCCGGGGCACTTTTTTCCCTCTTTAGGAGGGTTTTTTCCCCCGGCTTGTATATACGCCTATTGCCCTAATGGGATACTTATCTTTGTACATTCTCTAGTAATACATTCAGTCTTGTGTGTTGTGCTCCAAGCTTCTTCTTCTTCCTTGTGCTGTTCGCGTGCTTCCGCAGACGTCTAACTCCAACATGATGAACTATTGGCTTTAAATAAAAAAAAAAATTGAGCAAGGGAACAAAAAACTGAATGAAGTTGTTATGAAGTTCAAAGAATCAAGATTATAAAACAAAAAGTACTTAGATAAATCACATAGACGAAGACCAAAAAAAATTCATAAAGATGATTGGGTTTTGATCTATGATCGTATGTTCGATTCTCGATATGATTTAAGAAGGAAACTAAAATGCTGATGGTTTGGACCTTATGTTGTTATAAAAGTACATGACAATGGGACATATGCATTGCATGACTAAGATGGGACTGCACTAAAATCTTTGATTGCAAGAAAACGAGTAAAATACTCAAGAAAAGGTATGAACGTGATTACGAAATCAAGGATGACATGATTGAAGAAGAACTAAATCGACCAAGTGACATCTATCTTTTCTATTTGTATATCTTTCTTTTCTTTGCATTGCAAGCTATGCATTCATACTTTCAAAAGAAAAACTAGTGGATGATAATCTCAAAGTAAAAAGTGAAAACTAAATAGGAATGCAATTGCTTGAATTTGTTTTTGAAATTTTTATAAATGAGGTTAAGGAATGATAGAACAAATCAAATTTGAAGCTCAAGTAGGACAAATCATTTTCCTTGTGTAAATAGGAGCATATTTGTGCATGAAAAGCATGTCTCGTTGAAATCCCAGTTCTTACCTATGCATTCCTTTAGATCTTGATATGCTCGAAATAGGAGTTAACCCTTTCGCCTATAAACAAAAACGTTGTGAATATTATTAAAAACTCTTACAAATGGAATTTTATACTTTCTTCCACCCCAAAAATTAGAAGTTATGAAATTATGATTCAGTACATTAATGGTTGTCGATGAAGTAAAGGAATATGAAGAAAACTCAGAAGCTGAAAAGACATGAAAAATTGCTTGTGGTCTTGAAATCACTTCTAGTTATCTTAGGAAAAATGAGGCAGATGTATGCATAAACGAAATTAGTTGTATTTCATGGATATGTGCAATTGCATTGCATGCAACTATTTATATGAGATGATGATTGACTTTGAAAGGCTGGATTAGGAAATCTGTTTCTTGAAAATAGAAATCAGGTTTGTAATTGTATTTTGAACTTAATTCTAAGTAATTATTAAATATTAAGGTTAATAATTTGAATTTGATTTGAAATTATCATAAGCCAGTTAAAAAGCAAATCATTTGCATTTCATTTGAGCATAGATTAACAAAAGATTTAAATTTTGAATTTGATCAAAAAGAAATTTTGCTACTGCTTTTGTGTTTATTTTTAGGATTGGCCCATCAAGGACGATGTGCAAGTTTAGTAGGAGTGAGTATCGGAGAGATCTCTCTCCCTAAATTGACAAGAGAGCATAGTAACTAAAATTCAATAGAAAAAGCTTTATGTGATTTTTTCCATTCTTGTTTGAGCATTCTAGCACAACTATGAAGAACGTAAATTAAAGTTGAAGGCTTGAGTAAAAAATAGCATGTTGTTCTAGTTCATGTGACCTAAAGAGGGAAAAAAGTGCCTCGACAGTCCTAGAGTGTTCACACATGACTAGCTAAATATATCAACATAGAGAAGTTGGAACATTAGAGTAATGGTTGTAGAGAACTTGTAGGTGGATGGACATCAAAAACCAATTGTTTTGATTAGAGAGCACAACATGAACAAAGTATCAAAGCATAAACAATCAGCGTCAACATAACTCAACATGACTGGCTAGTCTCTGATATAGTAGAGTCACTCATCTGCTAAGATATTGATGTGTGGTGTAAAACCAAATGCAAGTCAGAGATGATGAGTTGTATGAAAACAATGAAGTTGCAGTAAAAAAAAATCATGGACAAAATAGAGTATATGGTATATGTTTCGATGGTGAAGCAAATGGGTTGCTAGAGTAGCATTAGCAATTCAACATTAGAGTGAGTAAAGTCAATTATCTGCATGCGCAAAGACAATTTCACAAGGAGATGGCCATTGAGAATGTAATGTTCTAGATTAAGAGGAACACAACAAAATCTGAATATGCGAATTGACTACAAAAATTCTCATCTTGATGCAAAACTTTTCACCATTTTTTATAGGCCTTTGTACTCTAAATTTAGAGTCTGATATGTTTGGCTAAATAGGTCGAAATAAAAAGGCTTCTCTGAGAACTCCATATCACTATTTTGTCTCCAACTTTAACACACGGCTATATGACATGCAAGTTGGATGGTGGGAAGCTGATTGTAGCAGCACCAATTCGTCTTCAGGTTGCATCCACCATCTCTCTCCATAGTGGTATCGGAGCATAGTCAATCAACATGGGAGATGGATTTCCATCAATAATTAAAAAATTGGATAGAACCAAATACCCAACATGGTCTCTAAGGATGGAGCCTTATCTTTAAGGGAGGAATCTATTTGGATACACATCTGGAGATGAAGCTATGCCAACCATGAGGAACCATCACATGAAGGAGAGGAAAGACTTTCAAACTGGTGTTCAAAGGATGCACTTGCAAGGTCCTATATTCTAAACTCATTCTCTAGTAGTCTTTTACCTCATGTCAAGGGATGCAAGACATCAAGAGAGACTTGGAATGCACTTTCTTCTTTATTCTCCTCCAACACTCGAGCAAGGAAGAACCAATTGTGGATGGAGTTCACGACAATGAAGAAAAGCCCCAAGCAAAGTGTGACTGATTATGTCACAAAGATGAAGGAGATTTCAAATCAACTTGGAAGTATTGGAGAGTTAATTGAAGAGGAACAAATCATTAGACAAATCATAAATGGAATCAAGGCAGATGACAAGTGGGAGTCCTTCACAATAACCATGGATTTGTACATGGATATGCATGTACCCGACCTCAACACACTCATGGGCAAACTCTTCACTCATGAAGCAAAGATTAGCAAAGATGGTGAGTCCTCAAGAGGTAATCAAACTTCTGCCTTATATTCTGATAAAGCTATGATCAAGGACAAGTCAAAGAATAAGAATAATGAAGATGAAGGTAGCTCTTTCCAAGAAAACTTTGCAGTTAGAGGAAGAGCTAGAGGAAGAGGCAGATGTGGAAAGCAAGGCAGAGGGAGACTCCAATCATCTCAACCTTGCAATATATGTGGTTTATCTACTCATATTACTGAAGAATGTTTCAGAAACTCGAGGAATTCAAGAGGAAGAGGATTCAATAGAGGTGGCTATGGATCAAATAGACGAAGATACAATGGAGGCTACAACAACAACTACTACAAAAATAATTACAACAATAACAACTATCAAAGTGGCCATAGAGGAAGAGATTACAATAACTATGCAGAGGACCAAAGTGAAAAAGATTCATTATTGATTATGAATCTATCAGTGAAGAAGGGTAAGGATGATGATCACATCTTTTACATTGATTTGGGATGCTCAAATCAAGGCAAGAAATGTGGCTTTACTTTCTGATTTGGAAGATCCTCACAACAAACATGAAGTGCAAACAGGAGATGATACAACTCTTAAGCAAAGTCTTGTATGTCCCTACAATTACCAAAAATTTGATAAGTGTTGGGAAGATTGTTGAAAAGGATTGTAGGCTAGATTCAACCAATTTGGAGCATATGTTGAAGATCCAAGGAAAGGCCTTAGAAGGATTTCCAAAGGAGAAAACAAAGGAAGACTTTTCACTTTTGAAGTGGAAGATACAAAGAACATATCCTTATTTAGCTATGGATCTCAAACTCTAACAGAGTTGGAGATATGAGACAAAAGGCTTGCTCACATTGGTGAGAGGAAAGCTTGTCAACTCGGCAAGGCTCAAAGACAACCTTTTAATAAGAAGGGATATGTGTATCAAAATCTTTTGGATCTAGTGCACACGGATGTGTGGGGTCCAAGCAAGGAGCCATCTATATCAGGCTCAAGATGAAGCACATAGATGTGTGGGGTCCAAGTAAGGAGCCATCTATATCAGCCATCTATATGAGGTGGACCATTCTGTTTTTCATGAAGCACAAGGATGAAGTTTTTAATTGTTTTAAGAAGTATGTTGCTCTTTTTGAAAACCAAACAGGCAAGACTTTGAAAAGACTCAGATCAGATGGTGGAGGAGAATACTTCTCTTCTAAATTTGATGCCTACTTGCATGAAAGAGGCATTAAAAGGGAAGTCACTACAAGGTATACACCCAAACTCAATGGTGTAGTAGAGAGGAGAAACAGAGCTATTGTTGAAGCTGCAAGGTCCATGCTCAATGAAAAGGGATTGCCAAATTACCTATGGGCAGAGGCTGTGTCTACAGCCACATATCTCATAAATAAACTTCCATCTAAGTCACTATATGGAACCACTCCATATGAAGTGTGGAATGGAAGAAGACCTAGTCTAGAGCATTGTAAAATCTTTGGATGCTTAGCTATGCTCACATTCCTTCTCAAGTAAGAGGGAAATTGGATCCCAAGGCAGAGAAGTGCATATTTATTGGTTATGAACAAAACCAAAAAGGGTATAGATTGTACAACCCAACCAATAAAGGATTTTCTGTGAGTAGAGATGTAATTTTTTATGAGAACAAATCATGGTTTGATGATGATAGGAAAGTGAATCTGTCTTATGACTTGGATGAAGATTTTCCATCACTTCAACTAAAGGAGCCAAAGCCAATTGAAGAAAGTGATTTGGAGATTGACCTAGAAGACTTGGAAAGACTAAAGCTATGGAAGAACAAAGGTAAAGCAAAGATTCAAGATGCTACATATGGACCCAAGAGCTCACATCAACCACTTAGAAGGTCTTCAAGGGAGAAGAAGAAACCAGAGAGGTATGGTTATGATACTTGTTTGGTCACCAAGCACTCAATCTACATTGCAAAGTATTCAACAATGAAGAACCTACCACATTTGAAGAAGCACAAAGCAAGAAAGCTTGGAGAGATGCAATGGATGAAGAGATGGAAGCCTTGAAGGAGAATGACACTTGGGAGCTTGTACCTAACAAACCATCTATGAAGGTAATTGGATCTCGATGGATATACAAAATCAAGAGGAATCAATATGGAAGTATAAATAGACATAAAGTAAGGTTAGTTGCTAAAGGGTTTTCTCAAACCCATGGTATTGATTATGCTCTCTCAACTTGATGTAAAGAATGCTTTCTCAAAAGGATGAATTTATGAGGAAGTGTATATGGCACAACCTCCTGGATATGAGGATGCACATCATCCTAACCATGTATGCAAATTAAAGAAAGCCTTGTATGGATTGAAGCAAGCTCCAAGAGCTTGGAATTTCAGATTGGTGGCTTATTTGTAGGACCAAGGATTCAAAGCTAGCAAGGTAGATACATCTTTGTTCATAAAGAGCAATGGATATGAAGTGATCTATCTATGTGCGTATGTTAAAGATATCGGAATCAAATAGGTAAAGAGTCAAATGAAGGATGATTTCAAAATAAGTGATGTTGGACCACTCAATTATTTTCTTGGATTGGAGTTAATCTACACAGGTTCAGGTACATACATCACACAAAGGAAGTATGTGCATGACAATGGAGCAAAATCATAAGCTTAGTGCTTATGAAGGAGAGCCAATTGAAGACATCACAAGCTATCAAAGCTTGGTTGGAAGTTTGAACTATGCAACACTCACAAAGGTAGATATATGCTATAGTGTTAGCATATTGAGTGAGTTTATGCATAAGCTGAGAAGAGCACATATGGAAGCGGCCAAGAGAGTCCTCAAGTACCTAAAGGGGACCATGAATGAAGGTTTGTTTTATCCATTTACTTTAGATATTCAGCTAAAGGTCTACTCAGATGCAGATTGGGGTGGATCTAGAGATGATAGAAGAAGCACATCCGAGTATGTATCATTTGTAGGTTCAAAAATCATTTCATGGTCATCCAAGAAGCAACCAAGAGTGGTATTATCTTCTATTGAAGCCAAATATAGAGGTTTGGCTAATGCAACTCAAGAAATCATGTGGTTAAAATCTTTGTATACAGATCTTGGACTTCAACACCTCCCATTTTTTGTGACAACACAAGCTCACTACATCTTGCAGCTAATCCGGTATACCATGCTAGAACAAAGCATATTGAAGTCCACTACCATTATGTAAGGGAGAAACTAATGAGCAAAGATCTTTAACTATCCTATGTCTCTACAGATATGCAATGTGCAGACATGTTGACTAAAGCTCTTGATGGTACAAAATTGAGTAGATTCAAGTCGATGATTGGCGTGCAGGAAATCAAGGACAATTGAAGATTTATTTGGAGGCCAAGCATGTTATGATTGAGGGGGAGCTGTTGGTGCATTTTTCCCAAGGCCACATGCTTGATATGATGTTCATTTGTAGTCATATGTGTAGACATAAGAACACCTCTTGTAAAAGAGTACATTTTATCCCTTGTAATTGTAAAAGAAAGAATGGCTTAAGTCATCCATGATGTAAAAAGAAAATTCATGTCTCTGACTACCTAAAACCACAAATCCATTAGCTGAGGGAATATTTCCTAATTCCTAGCATCACTTTTAGGTGAGGTCATTTGAATTCAAATTCAAAACTACCTCCAAAAGTAGCTATAAAAGGAGCAAGAAGGAAGTCACCAAAGAAGTGCTTAATTTGTGACCATTTGATGCACATTTGTAGAGACTGAAGAGCTTACTCCATAGCTCTATCATTCTACTCCCAGGCAAATATTTATTGCCAATGTGGTTCTAATAATATGTGAATCTATACATTCATCTTTTACTCCTTTGTTTTGTTCTCTGCTATACTCACTCAGAATAATAAACTTCAGAAGCTCATATCTCAAGCTATACTTAAGCTTCTTCAGATTTTTGAAGTGCATTGGATATCTCTCTAAGTCTAGTTTATGCTTACAAAATTTCATGTCCATTGTCTTTAGCATTTGTGATAAATCTGCATTTTACTGCTCACTGGTCTATCTCTATAGAGCCCAAAAATGGCGAGTGTTCCAGATTTTGCTAAAACTTTTTCTCAGTGCTTAGTTGATGAATTGAAGAGTTTCAACTTGTATTGGGAAGCTTGCTAAGTTTTTTTGCTATTCCCAAAAGGAATATGTCTAATTCCTACAAGATTGAGAGCACTCTTCATTTTTTCTAGTAGGTCTATGTACAAAAATAGCAAGTTTTGGGAGCTACTCATTTTGCAACTAGTCTATCTTGACTCAAAATTTTGAGATACTTGTTCCAAAGCACTTGGGTGATTTTTTTGTGGACTTAGGAAGCTCAGAGGGTCTACTAACCAACTTTGAAGTCTCAGCTGGCTGGTGTGAAGCTAGTTGTAGTAGCACCGATTCATCTTCAGGTTGCATCCACCATCTCTCTCCACAAAGATGATTACAATCAAAACATTGATAAGTGGGAGCTATTGCAAGAAATTGAGAACTCCTCCAAATTGATGTAAAAAATGCATTTCTAAATGGTTGGATAAGTGAAGAGGTATACATGTCACAACCTCCAGGTTTTGAAAACCCTAATCATGCATATTATGTTTGTACACTTAAGAAAGCATTGTATGGATTGAAACAAGATCCTAGGGCTTGGGATTACAGGTTACTTACATACCTTCAAGATCAAGCGTTCAGACCTATCAACTCATATCCTTCTCTTCATCAAAAGGGATCACAATGAGGTTATCTATCTATGTGTTTATGTAGATGACATAATTGTAATAGGTGATGATTTGAATGCCATTCCAAGGATCAAGAGACACATGCAAGAGGGGTTTAAAATCAATGATTTAGGTGAGCTCACATTCTTCCTAGATATGTAGGTCATATACACAGATGAAGGAATGTATTTGACTCAGGGGAGATACATTTAGGATTTACTTCTTAAGTTCAAAATGGAGAACACTAAACTTGCAGGTACACCTTTGAAGATGAATCATAAACTTAGTGTTTATGAAGTGAGAAAATTGAAGACATTAAAGAATTTCAAAGCTTGGTAGGTAGCTTGATATATGCTACTCATATACGAGCAGACATCTCATATAGTGTAGGAGTGCTAAGCCAATTCATGCACTCATGTAGCTAAGAAACTTAAGTATTGCAAAGGTACAATCAATGACGGTATGTTCTATTCTTACTCTTCATATTTGGATATCAAAATCTATTAAGATGCAGATTGGGTAGGAGCTAAGGATGATAGAAGAAGTACCTCTAGTTACTTAGCATTTGTAGGTTCAAAGCTAGTGTCATGGAGTTCCAAGAAGCAACCTACATTTGATTTATCCTCAACTGAAGCAAAGTACAGAGGTTTGACCATAGCAACTCAAGAGGCAATATGTTTAAAAACATTGTATACAGATTTGGGACTTGTGAGTTCCAAACCTCACATATATGGAGATAATGTAAGTTCCATGCATCTAGCAGCAAACCCTATTTTCCATGAAAGAACCAAACACATAGAGGTTCATTACCACTTCATCAGGGAGAAGATCATGACAAAGGAGATTGACATTTATTTTGTTCCAACTGAAAAGCAAGTAGCAGATCATATGATGACGAAGACACTTGATGGAATAAAGCTTTGTAGATTTAAATCTATGGCAGGTATTCAACCTAGTAGAGAATAAAGACTCAAGCATACTTTAGCTTGAGGGGGAGCTGTTGGAACATCAAGTTTATACTATGCTTTTTGCTTATTTTATCTACATAAAAAAAAATGGTTTGGATTATGCCAAAATATCCATTGAAGCGTTCTTTTACTTATGCTCATTTATTGTATTTTTTAAAGATTTTTTATTTATAATCTACCATTGTAAGAGCCTAGAGCTTTACACATGTAAAAGGAGAAAAAGAGAGCTAAACTTCCACTAATTTGGGGTGGTTGAGTTGCAATCAATGAATCAATCAATCACCTATAAGTAGATCAAACTAGATCTTCGCTTTTCCTAGATTATAGGAAAGTGAATTGATTCCCTCCAACAATCTTTACCGCCTTCATTTGAATTCAAAATCCACTTGTAGAAGTCTTGGAGCACTTCAAGAGTCTATATAAATACTTCAAATCACTTTTACATTACATGGAAGCAATATAGATACACTTGTGGCCATCATTGTTTTGCTCCTTCATTTCTCTGCATCATCTTTGTCAACAATAGTAAGCTTGCAAATGCTGTTTCTCTCTCTACAAAGCTTTAAATTGGATGAATGAGCAATCATTTGAAAGATAATTGAGTCTAGTTTATGTGTATAAATTTTTTCAAAGCATTGCTTTTAGTAGATTGGGAGAAATATCAATTTTTCTATCTTGGGGTCTATCTCTGTGCATCCTTGAAAAATAGGAGGTACCACTATTGAGGTTCATTCCAAAAGAATATATTGCTTATTTCTTGTACTCTTCTGAATTTTATACACTAAACCCTATTTGTATCACTCCTCCAAAAGGAATTTTTCCAATTGTTATCATGCTGGTTGCTATGAACATTTGAAGTTGATTGTTTCATCCAAAGATAGCAAGTTTTTTTGAGCTAGTCAATGCGCAAACCTATTTGTTTTGTATGAACTCTTTCTCCTTGATGCTCCAAAGTACATATTGAATTTTATTGCACTCCTCACATGCCAACAAGGTCTATTTGAGCCTCCATAAGCTCAAGGTCTAGTCTTGTGCTAGTTGGTTGGACCGAACTTCGTTGCTTCATAATTCACTTTTCTACCTCCTACAAGCTTCTCCAAGTTCTTTCACTTTTCAGATCTTTTTTAGAAGTTCTTTTTTTAGATACTCTTAAAGTTTTGATTTTCCGAGTTTAAATGCTCTTTTCTAGTCAATTAATTTCTTGTAAGTGTTTTTTCAAATTTTTGGTTTTTAATTATTTTTATGTTTCAAAATTTTGGATTAATTATTAAAAGTAGAAGGAATATCTAGCTAAGGTAACTTTAGCAAAGTGCACACATTGACTACTCACATGCAATGAATATAGGATACTTCATAAAGAAAAATGGATATATCAATTATTCTCTTGTCTAGGATAATTAAAAATATCTCATCTAGACAAAATCATATATAAAAACTCATCTAATAGTCTAACAATGGTAGAAATAAATGTGTAATCAAGTCAATTTTAAAAAACACGTTAGTGTGACTTTTGGAGTCCTTTAGGAATGGCATGTAGAGCATCAGAATGAAATCAATAGAAGCAAAAGCCATTTCGCAATGCACTACTCATGCTTCTCTTCAATCATGAACTCATCGATCAAGAAGCTTTAAACAGGGACTCAATCAAGTGAGCATCAAACTTCAATCATTGTAAAAAAACACATTAAAAAAAATATATTGGTACATTTCAATACTAAAATAAATGCACTCATGCAAATGTTTCATTTGGTTTGCCCTTTATTTGATTTGATTTAATTTCATTTCGTAATTATTCTCTTTCTTATTTATTCAATTTCTTTTTCATGCTTATTTTAATTAATTTCCTAGTTTTTTATTTATTTTCTTTTTATTTGAATCTTTTCTTTTTATTTTTCAATTTTACTTTCTAATATCTTTTTTTCTTTATATTTATCTTAAAATAAATTTACTATTTAAATTTTTATTTTCCTAATTTGATTTATGTAATTCTAATAACATAAAAAAGTCATTTCTTAATTTACATAATGAACAAATCAATAAATAATAAAAAAGTAAAAGTTGTAACTAAAACAAATTAATAGAAAAAACTAAAAGTTTATTTATTCTCTCTCTCTTTCTCTCTATTTCTCTCTCTTTCTCTCTCTCTCTCTCTTTGCCTCTTTCTCTTGCAATCCATCTTTGTTGCTCATTCTCCATGAATATGCACATGTCCCCTCTCTCTCTCTCTCTCTCTCTCTCTCTCTCTCTCTTTCCATTTGTTATGTGTGCATTTGCTCTCGTGTCTTTGGAATGCTGCTTTCGTCGATTTGCCAATATTGCCTTACCTATCTTACTTGCACTTCATTTCTCGCTATCTCTCTCTAATTATCCATCCCTTTAGAAGATGCAACCGAAAGTCATCCCTCTACTGATCTGCCTCCGTGCTTCTCTCTCTATCTCTCTCTCTCTCTCTACTGCTCAATCTATTGTCACATGTCTCTGTCTACTATTGCCTACTTCTATCTGTATGTCCCCCTCTCTCTCGCTGTGCACATCATGGGGTACTTGTAAAAAAGCACATAAAAGAAAAACACGAACACATAAACTCATATAAAAACACACTCACTCAATCACTCAATCTAACACATACACAGACATGCACAAACACATACAACCACACACACACACACACTCATATATGCATGCATGACAACACACACACATACACACTCTCATGCACCACACACACATGCACACACTTAAATCTCACACAAACACAGATTTTTCATTCACATATCACTCATGTATATAGATATAAATATTAATAATATTATGTTCTTTTTATTTTATTGATTCTAACTTTTTTAATTTTCATGGTTTCAGTATTATATATTCATATTTATTCTATACACACATAGTCTTAGGTTTAGATGTTCTCACACATACATACATGCTATCATACATGTACACATGGAACCACTTACACGAGCGCATACACTTGAAAACAAATAAGCATACAAATAATTACACATAGATCACATATATAAGTCCACATACATTTACATATGTATACACATAAATACTAATAAAACTCATAGGCACACTTGCATCCTTTTCACATCTAAACACACATATGGAGGCCCACATCTATACACTTACATGAATTTATAGACACATACCTACACACATATACACAACCATTAATGCACACATACATACTCACACAAACATGGAAATAAAGCTATACATTTATGGGTACATGTACATAGATGCTCATCCATACATGAATGGACTCAATCATAGTCATGTTCATTGATGCACATAGTAAACATAAACATATATAGTTAGATACACTCACACATATATATTGTCACATATATATTTATGCACACAAACATGGTCACACATGCACGATTACCAAAAAAAACAATTATTTAGACACATACATACAAATGCCACATTCACATCACATACATATGGACATTTAGACATAGCACGTATACACATAGATATAGTTATGGGCACGTACATACATAGATACAGGCACACAACACATATAGACATACAAATCACACACAATCACGTTATTTTTGCTAATCTTCTTTTTTGTTGGTTTTCTACAAGCACAAAAGTTCAACATCAATATTAGATGGTCAACAAGAGAGAGTAAAAAAAGAATTCATGATCATCATCTATCTTTAGAACATAGTTCATTTTCACCTTTTTTTTTTTTGGTAGAATCTTGAGATCCCTTTGACAATGGTCCGTGACAAGGGAAAAACAGTGGTTCACCTTGCGTAGACACTTCCAATGATCTCATTTTCTTGCATTTCATACATGAGTCTAATAAAAATCTTCATGTAAGTTTAAATACATATATCCCTTGTGTTTTAAGGTTAGAACATTACGTATCTTTGTAGCTAGTTATTAGATATTATCAATTAGTATCATAAAAGATTGAAAGTCATTTTTTTCTTTTATCATAATTTATTATCCTTTAGTATTATGTGATTTGATGTCATACATACGGTCTCATTGTACATCCATCTAATTTCTAAAAAAAATTCAAATTAAGACTTTAAAAAATCTCCTTTTCTTGCTTAGGTAGAAGCTAAAATAATGACATATTGAACAAATACTTTAAATGGAAAAAACCAAAATTATAAGCCATATTTAATCATTGTAAAAAACCAAAATTGGCAAGGAACTTGTTTTCTAACTTCAATTAGTTCCCACAAAAGAGGCAAAGTTCTTGCATAGTTGCTAGGTGGTGTTCAAGATTGAGGAGAAATCCATCATGGAGGCACATTGGAATTAAAAATCCTTTATATCAATATACATAGTTTTTTTAAATTGACTAATATTACGAGTCTTTTTAGCTTTATTTTATTTTTTTGAACATCATAATGGATTAAATAATGGCTAACCTAAGATACTTACATATTTAAATTATAAAAAATATGAAGAGGCCAAAAATAAATTCTAATTACCATACAAACATATTTGCAGAAGAGGATTTCATATTACATTTTAAACATCCTAGAGAACATGATTTCATCACATGAAGTGTTAGGAAATAAAATATTGTAAATTTCCATATCTATCACTTAATAAATTTTCTTCTTCTATGACAATGCCCCTTCATCTAATGCATGTCTTTCACTATCATATTGTTGTGAGCTCTCATCGGCTTCTTTCATAGCAACAAGAGCTTTAACTTCTACTGAGTACATATCAAGGTCAGCTAGATCAAGCATGAACCTTCTTATTTGCCTCCAATTACTTATCTCACAACTTTGAAAGTTTTTTCTTTATAACATTGTTGGTTGTTTTCCACAAGTGCCCTATTATTGTTAAGAAAAAATCATAGAAAATGTAATATATCTCCTCAATTCTGAGAGTGGATGTACTACATATATTCTTTTTCATATTCAAACTTGTCTGTTTGGTATTACATGCCATTTCTAAAGATTATTTTCCTGTAAATGCATTACTTCTTTTAGCATAATACCAACAAACTATCAAGAAGGTTATTTTGTATTGATAGATATATCTATAATGACATAAAAAACTTTTGCAATAAAAAATGGTTTGGTTGATTCGTTACCTTCAACAAGGATTGCTATAAGTGTTCCAATATTTATTTCCTTCAAAAATTTCCATGACATTGTCGTCCATCTTGCTTCTTCATGCTTGGACCTACATAAATATTCCTTTATGGTGGATTTCTTAAACTATGAAGTATCTCTTCATTACATGTTTGGACCACATTCAACCTGTGTGTGTTAAAATCCCATGTGACTAGAATGCCAATAGGTCAATATCATGCAATTTAATTCCTTATAGTATTTTTTTCACGGATAAAAAAATTATCCCATCAAGATACATTTTGATTCCCTACATATTTCTTTGCACACTATCACTAATGTTCAATTCATTCACATGAAAATATCTTGATCTCAAAATTTGCCATGGTAGATCAATATAATCAATGATATCATGATATGTTAATACAATAGTCATAGAACCTTTTTTGCATAAATGAATGATGGTAACACACCTTGGGAATAAAAGCATAATACATTAATTTTATATTTCACATCTCATTCAAATTCAGGTTATTCTATCCTAATATATATCCTTAATTGAGGTTATTCTATCTTTATATATATCCTTCGTGACATCTAAAACTTTTTCAATCTAAAATGGGTTGGCATATTCATCATGTTGGAACATCAAGTTTGCATCTTTTCTAGAAGATCCATGTCAAGGTCTCAAACAAGCTTTTGTGGGAGTGAGTGGCATTTTTAATTTCTGAACTAAAGATGCACAAACACTGCTTAACATTGTTCCTGTGTCAATTAAAGAATTTTCCAAGTGATATTCTTCATCTCCAATCCCTAGGTTTAGATAAGGTTGTCTGGTATGTTTCCAAGGGTTTTGATATTTATGGCATGATAATTTGCCATTGGAATGGGTTCTAATCCTTGTAAGTATCTGTGATCTCATTCTCCCATTCATTCCTTTAATTTTCTAATTCTTTCTAGGGCTTCTTTTCTTTCTTCTTCTTGTATCCTCTCTTCCTCTTTTTTTTTGGTTTTGGGCATCTAATAGTCGTGTCAACATTTTCTCAGTGAAAAGTTCCATGTAGTTTTTGACTCTACAACCACTTATGTAATTTGAGAGTATATCTCCATCTAATGTAGCTAAATTAATAGCTCCACTAGACGAAATTGGATTCATGATTAAAGGATCATACCCTCTTTACTATAGTTTTTCTGCATGTTGTTTCAAAGTGTATACTAATACTAGATTGCCAACTCTAAGACCTTTGTCTTTGATGTGAGCATCATAGTAAGCCTTTGTCTTTGCCTAGCATCATAAATGCATGTTACTACTTGTAATCTAGTTTCATGCAATTTCTCAATTTGATGCAATTGGTGGACATCTCATGTCCTCTGCACTCATATTTTTGTGCTACTCGAAGATTAGGATTAAAAAAATCAACTGATATAATTGTGTTTTGTCCATAAACTAGATTAAATGGCATAGTTCCAATTGCCCTTTTATAAACTACTTGGAATGCCCAAATTGCATGATGCAATTGTTTATCTGAGTGAGATGAACCATTATTGACTATCTTGGTAAGAATCGTACATAATACTTTATTTGAACTCTCTACTTGTCCATTTTCTTGAAGGAATTCATTCATCAATGACTTCATGACTTCATTGATGAAGTGTGCACCTCTATCACTTACTATCTCGATTGTAAGTCCAAATCTAGTGAAAATGTTTTCAAACAAGAGTTTTGTTGTGGTTTGGGAATCATTGTTCTTTATGGCTTTTTCTTATACCCACTTTGTTAAGTAGTCAGATGCTACTATGATGTACTCTACATGAGATCCTCTTCTTGGGGGATTAATGGGTCCAATGAATTCTATTCCCCATGCATAGAAAGATCTCACACCAATCATCGGTCTCAAAGGCATGTCATCTTGCCATATTGGATACTTAGTTCGTTGACATACATCATAGCTTTGCACATCAGTTTTTGCATCCATATGTAGTGTTGCCCACCATAAGCCTGCAAAGAGAATCATTTTAAGAGACTTGTCAATTGAAAAATGACCTCCAACTTCTCTAGAATATGCCATTTCTAGTATGGGAAGGTATTCTCCTTCATGTGCACACAATCGTAGTTGATTATTCCTTCCTCGCTTGAACAATTGCTTTTGCAAAATTACATAGTCTTTACTTTGTTCTTCCAAGGATCATTTTCTTGCTAGGCTAGCTCCCTCTAGATATGTTTGTGATTTCAAGAAGTCTACTAGTGGTTGACTCCACTCAAGTGCTATAGTTGAATAGCACAGGGACAAATGCTCATCTAGAATAGACACTTGACATACGTGACATTTTGTTACATATTCATGTTCATCCTTCTGCATACTCATCCAATACACTCCTAGCCTCATTAATTCCTGAGTTGTTCCACTAACTCCTTTATGTGTTCTCCATTTTTTCTCATGGGCTTGTTTGATTAGACCCTTTCATTCATCATCTCCAATGCATCTTAGAAGTATTATGTTAGAGTCCTTATGATATAAGCTTCTTGCAACTATATGTAGGTTTCTTATCTTCCAAATGCTCTAGATGTATTGATCATATGACTCAATCCATGTGTGAGTATAGATACCAATTTTTTAGGACTTACTTGTAGGTTAAATAAATAAATATCTGGTAATTCATCAACTACCCCTATTGGTGGTTCTCCATGAATCATCTTGGATAAATGATCAGCTCTGACATGTGTATTGCCTTTTCTAACCACTACCTCAAAGTCAAATTCCATGAGTAATAGGAACCATATAGCTAGCCTTCCCATGTTACAAGGTTTGTTGACCAAGCACAATAGAGATTGGTGATCAATGAGGAACTTGAATTTGTTGGCTAGTAGGTGTTGTCTAAAATTTTTCACTACGTAGACCATCCCTAAGCCTTCTCGCTCATTTGTGATGTAATTTTATTCAGCTTGGTTTAATTGTCTACTCACATAGACAATTGGGCAATCTATTTTTCCTTCATCTACTAGTTGTGCTAGTATGCATCCAATGGCAAAATTAGATGCATCCACGTGTATATGGAATGGTTTATTTCAATTCAGCACTTTGAGAATTGATGTTGATCTCAATCTTCTTTTGAAATTATTGAATGCATGTTCACATTCATTTGTCCAATTGAATTGAGTTAAAAGTCCATAAAGGGTTTTGCAATTATGGTGTACATGTGAATAATTTTACGATAATATCCATAGTGACCCATAAAAGCTTGCACCTCTTTCACATTTTTAGGTCTAGGCAATTCCAAAATAACTTTGATTTTTTCCTCGTCTATAGAGATACCGTTTTTGGATACTATATGTCTTAGTACTTTAGCTTGTCTCATCATGAAACACATTTCTCAGGGTTTAAACACACTCAATATTGTCTACATTTGTCAAAATTTTTCCTACTTCTGGTATAGGGACTGGATGGTGAGATGAATATGTACGTAAATCATCCACATAGACTTCCATACTTTTTCACAGAAATTCTTTAAAAACATGGCACATCAATCTTTGGAAAGTGGTTGGGGTGTTGGTTAAAACTAAAGGCATGACCCTAAATGCATATACTCCCCATTCTATAGCAAAGGTGATTTTTTATTGATCTTCTATATCAATTGCTACTTGATTATTGCCTAAAAATCCATAAAAGAAGTTATAAACTTCCTTGTGTGCTACTCTTTCCAAAAAACGATCTATAATGGGTAATGGATAGCTATCTCGAATGGTGTAAATACAAACCCTCAACTTTTCATTCTTCTTTGATACTACCATCAAAGGTGAAACCCATTTAGTGTGCTCTATCTCATATATGAATCCAATTGCCAATAGTTTGTCTATTTCTTCTTTAATTTTGGCTGCATAGACATCATTATAGCTATAAGGTCTTTACCTAGAGGGTTTAGCATCAGGTGTAGCAGGAATTCTATGAGCACATATCAAGGGATCGACATCTTTCAGGTTTTTGTACGTCTAAGAAAATACACACCTATACTCTCATAATAGTGATATGAGCTCTTGTTCCTCTTTTAAGGACACATATTTACCTAAATATGTGCATCTTTCTTCATCGCCCTCTAGGTTTACTACAACTTTCTTTGTTTTCTCTTTGTTATCATATGTAATTCCCTCTTATGCCTCTCTCTTAGGCATTTGAATTGCTATCAAGTTTCTTTCCTCTATTTTGTACCTCTTGAAATGTTCAGGTACCTTGAAGTGTTCTTGTTGAAAATTTTCCTCCATTTCATTACTCTCCTTCCTAGGGTCTACTAAGAAATTGTTTATGGAGAATATCTTTGTATTTTGCTCAAAATTTTTCCTTTCTACTTCTTTTAGGCATTGTTCTTATGAGTCAAACTCAAACTCCATTTCTATGCTTTTGTATTCTTCTTTCCATTCCCGTTCTATTATTTCTCCTTCTTCTACCTCTTGGAGTACTACCATGTACAACCTCAATTCATATCCTTCTTCATCCACACATTCAGTCATGGTCAACACTTCTCCATTTATGCATACATCCAGTGTTGCTAGGATTTCCATCCATCTTTGTGGTTTAAATGATTCATGTGGGAATATTTGAGGCATATATGTTGTTGGAGATAAGCTAGTTTTTTCATCACGTGAACACCTCTTATAAAGAGGGTAATCCAAGAAATCAGATTGGTAGAAAGCCTCTTTCATTTTGTATAAGAAAGTCCCATCATGTCCATTAATGAGATCATCCATCAGTTCTTGGTGATTATCATTTGCTCCACTGCACTGTAGCACTCAAAACTCAACAACTGGTATCAAAGCGTTTGTTTGTTGTTGAATGCTTTAGCAACACTATCTTCTTCTTGGTATTGAAGAAAACATGCATTCTCTTGTTGTTGTGTACCTTCACATTACTCTCTATGTAGGCGGCATAGAGAGTAATGTGAAGGTACACAACTCATTATTCTTGATAACTGCAGATAATCCTCATGCATGTCGGGATATTGTCTATACAACACCTAGACTTGGCGCATATAGCACTATTCTCTATTCAAGAAGACCTGCTATCAGTCTGTCAGTCTACTCATGATGGAATGACATTAGTCGATTTTCTAAAAGAGAGAAGACACTACCCCTACAGTGAAGGTGGATAAGGGATCAGCATCACAATCAAATGCTATTATTTGTTTGCAACAAGGTTTAATTATCTTCCACGTTCAAAGGTAAAATCTCATATATTTCCAAAGTGATCATGGAACTCAAGCATAAAGCTCATTTGACCATATGATTTTCATATTGTTCACATATTTTATTAAGCATAAAAGCACTCTAAAAGGGTTTTTTTTATACAATCCTTGTTCTAAAGGAGGTAGAAATTGACTTGGAGAGTCTCCAGGAGTTAAGACCTCTTCTATGATGAGTGAAAACAAGGGAATTGATAAGTTCAAAGGGGTAAGATTTCATACTTGGCAAACAAAATTTTGAGGGTATTTAATGAAGAAAAGCTTATGGAATGTTGTAAAGCCTTTATCTATGAATGAAACAATTACAAGTAGGGCTCAAAATGCTCAATATTCCACTAAAGATGAACAAGCCTTAGGCATTATTCTTACTTCATTAGATGATGAGTACATACATCACATAGACGAAGCCCAATCATCTTATGAAGCTTGGTGTACAGTTGAATACGATAACACTGGAAACTGGCAGACACATAGCAAGAGAGAAGTGAGGAAGAAGATCCCAAAGACTTGTAGGAGGATCCTCCTACCTCCTCGAGTGCATGCGCTGTGGCAAACAGGTAGAGAGTGGGTATTGCCTCACGAACATATTTGTATTCAACATAGCCGAGACACATAGACCTTGTTGGAAGTGTAGGTTGAATTCATTTTTCATCATATGTACTGAGAACATGAAGTCTACACACTTTTCATGCAACACAACCTCTTCAACTTTGTTCTGTGTCACTAAGGAATATGGCAATCTTTTCTGACATCATCTTCCATATGTTTATGAATTTATAAGGCAGGCATTGGAGCTCATGGTGGTCTCTAGATCTGCGCACCAATCCACACTTTGTCGTCGGTGTAATATCTTCTGCATCATGGCCATGGACAATCTAATGTTATATGTGGCACACGCCCTACCCATTATTCTTGATAACTGCGGATAATCCTCATGCATGTCGGGATATTCTCTATACAACACGTAGACTTGGCGCATATAGCACTATTCTCTATTCAAGAAGACCTGCTATCAGTCTGTCAGTCTACTCATGATGGAATGACATTAGTCGATTGTCTAAAAGAGAGAAGACACTACCCCTACAATCAAGGTGGATAAGGGATTAGCATCACAATCAAATGCTATTATTTGTTTGCAACAAGGTTTAATTATCTTCCACGTTCAAAGGTAAAATCTCATATTCTTCCAAAGTGATCATGGAACTCAAGCATAAAGCTCATTTGACCATATGATTTTCATATTGTTCACATATTTTATTAAGCATAAAAGCACTCTAAAAGGGTTTTTTTAATACAATCCTTGTTGTAAAGGAGGTAGAAATTGACTTGGAGAGTCTCCAGGAGTTAAGACCTCTCCTATGATGAGTGAAAACAAGGGAGTTGATAAGTTCAAAGGGGTAAGATTTCATACTTGGCAAACAAAATTTCGAGGGTATTTAATGAAGAAAAGCTTATGGAATGTTGTAAAGCCTTTATCTACCAATGAAACAATTACAACTAGGGCTCAAAATGCTCAATATTCCACTAAAGATGAACAAGCCTTAGGCATTATTCTTACTTCATTAGATGATGAGTACATACATCACATAGACGAAGCCCAATCATCTTATGAAGCTTGGTGTACAATTGAACGTTTATTTGGCTCTTGAGCTAAACATTCAAAAATGTTACTAAAAATCCAATTGTATATCCTAATGCATGAAAATGGTGAAAGTATTGCATCTTTAGCAAATAGGCTTAAAAGTCTTTGTACAAAAATAGCACATTGTGATGTAAAGATATATGATGATAAAGTTGCTATCTTCATTAAAGCACTTCTAGAGCAATACTCCAATATCAAAACCATCCTCAAGGAGAAAGCTCCAATCCCGAGCTTGGAGGATGCCATCAACTCACTTCAAGAAGAAGAAAAGAAGACAAGCATTTCAACAAATGGAGCCTATGAAGCATACTCAAAGATGATGTATAAAGTCTTTGAACCATGCAAATATTGCAAGAAGACGAATCGTCCTTCATCAAGGTGCTTCTTCAAAAGCAAACATGAAGATCAAGGAGGACACAACAACAACAGCACCAAGGATAAGAAAGGTAAAGCTCATGTTGTAGAAGAATAAGAACATGATGAAATCAACTCAGTCATCTATGACAGTGATATATTGTAACCCTCTTCTAAAACCCAATTGTAAAAGTCTATAAAGGCCCTTAAAAACATGAAAAGCTCCTAGTGGTCCTAAAACCAAATTAAAAACCAAAAATCTATGCTAGATGGTCCCATATGCCACTAGCTCCTAAAACCCATATAGGATGCCCTAAAATCTAAAAGTCCTAAAAACCCATGGCACTAAGCCCTAAAATCACCAAAATCAAGCTCAAAGGGGGGATTGTTGGAGATGAGCTAGTTTTTTCATCATGTGAACACCTCTTATCAAGAGGGTAATCCAAGAAAAGGGCTTATCTATTTTTGGTTGGCTGAAAGCCTCTTTCATCTTGTATAACAAAGGCCCATTGGGTCCGTTTATGAGAAGGCATAATTTCTGGTCATTATTTCTGCGTGTACAAGGCATCTATCTTATCTCGAGGTGCAACATCTTTTTCAATCATCTAGCACTCCTTGGTGATTATCATATGCTCCACTCTACTGTAGCACTCAAAACTCAACATATGTTGGGTCTTTTATTGGTCTTTTTTTCATCTTTCCCTAATTGCCAATGTCATAATATATTTTCCTATCAATGAGCTGCCTTACAAATCTATAGTTGAGCATCTTCATTCATCCAAGATTGGTTACTAGATCCAACACTATGGATTGATACATCCTCCTCCTCTTTATGTATTGAAGGGGTGGAACATCTCTATATGAGAATTTTTGGAGATTTATTTTGGTTATAGTGCCTTGGTGTTGAAGGTATAAGGCATCTCGTCCCCAATCTTGAACTACCTTTAATTTTCACATGAACAGTCTTTTTAGAATCATCTCATAGTTGCTTGCATTGCCAAATTGACATATGGCTAAGGTGTGTTCAAATTCTACCCAAGACATGGTCAAAAGTATTCTTAAGGGGTCTCAAAGTTTGTTCAACATGATCATCTACCAATTGTAACTTCTAAAGTATTTCTTTGGCTATGCATGATGGTATATTCTCCTTCTCAAGAGCTCCACAATGATACCCTTACTATAGAAACCCAAAATCCACTACCGCACACAGAACTCCACAGAGGGGGTGCATAATACATAGAAAACACATAGTACACAGACCACGAACACAAATTTCTTAGGTCATACAAATGCAACCAAACTCCATGTCTATGGCTAGCTAGGCCACTATATGTTTTATTAAAGAACGTATACAAAAGTGTCCAGCAAAATTGACCTTTCACATGGACATTAATGGTAACAATCTCCCACTAAAGGCCAATATGGCCAAAGTGACTATGGGAGAAAAATAAGAATGATAAAGAATACCTGAGTGTAAGTATACAAACTATACCTCCCATGTGATGGGCATGTTACACATTATACAAGTGACTGTGTAAGATCATGAATCAAGTAATCCCCATCAAGTGACAACAGTGTCGAAAGCTATCCTATCGTAGAGGTTTAGTCAAAGCATTCGCAACATTATCTCAAGTATGAACCTTCTCAAGAATAATTCACTCAATTTCTAAGCAATCTCTAATGAAGTGATACCACATCTCAATGTGCTTGTTCTTTGCATGATAGATCGGATTCTTAGCCAATGCTATGGCACTTTGACTATCATTGAGCAAATGAGGTACATGTTGAGGTAAACCCATATCACAAGCAAAACAAGAAAGCTACAATGCTTCCTTCCATGCCTCACTTGTTGCAACATACTCTACTTCTGTAGTGGAAACAATTGTACATTCTTAAAGATGAGATCCCCAAGAGATAGCACCTCCAGCAAAATAAGAAATTTACCCTGATTTACACTTATGATTGTCTACACAACCAACGTAGTCAGACTCTGTGTAACCAATAATGGATGCTTTCCCTCTACCTAAGCATAGACACTTGTCCTTAGTACCACTTAGATATCTCAAAATCATCTTGATCACTTCCCAATTATGCTTGCTAGGATTAGACATACATCCGCTCATAACTCCCACTACAAATACAATGTCTAGTCTCGTAGCTAACATAGCATACATGAAACTACCAAAAGCATACTAATAAGGAACTTTGGCGATGAATCCCTTTTTCTCATCTGATTTGGGGCAATCATCCTTGCTCAATTTCACATATGTGGGTAAAGGTGTACTCAATGCCTTTCCACCTTGCATATTCAACCTATGAAGGACTTTGGATATGTACTCATTCTGGGACAAGTATATGCATCTTTTACTCCTATCATGAGTAATGAGCATGCCAATAATATGTTTGGCATCCCCCAAACCCTTCCTATCAAATGTCTGACGCAACTTCTTTTTGAGAATTGACAAGTCATAAGAGGACTTCCCAACAATCAACATATCATTGACATAAACTATCAAGCATATCAGGTTTCCATATGAGCATCTCTTTGTGTTAAGACAATGATCCTCTTTGCTTCAAGAATAGGCTTGAGACTTCACAAAAGCATCAAACTTTCGGTACCATTGTCTAAGGGACTGTTTAAGTCCACATAAGCTCTTCTTCAAATTACAAACTAGACTTTCTTTGCCAAGAACTACATAACTCTTTGGTTGTTCCATACAGATCTCATCTGTAAGATGTCCATGCAAGCAAGTATTTTTGACATCCATTTGGACTAGCTCTAAGTCCTCCACTGCAACAAATCCAAGAAACATTCGAAGGGTAGTCATCTTGACCACTGGAGAGAAGATTTCCTTGAAATCAACACCACGTTGTTGCTTGAAACCCTTTGCAAAAAGTCATGCTTTTTGTTGGTGCAATTAGCAAGCCTAAGTGCTTGGCTAATTATTCAAGACTACACATCATTTCATGTACCTCACATGGAGGACCCATATGAGCACCTTCTTATCAATTTAGTTGTATTCACCTTGGATAAATGTAAAAGCCAAGAGAATAAGGAATCTTATGAAGTTAGGGAGCTGAACCCACGACTCATGTGGTAGGAAGAATAAATTCAAATCATCCCTAAAGTGTAGGATCACTTTTAGGTGAGGGAAAATTCAAATTCAAAATGACAATATGAGTATAAATAGACATGCTTTTAGTCGTGAAAAATAGAGAGCCATTCTGAGAGGCCTCGAGCTACATCAGTGAGCACACATTGAGCTCACTTCATGTATGAGTAGTCCAATACACTTCCCTTGTATCATATGTTCATTAGCATATACATTTTGATACATTTCTTCAAGTATGTCTCTATCTATTGTTCTTTGGAGCATCTTCATTATTAGAGTGTTTTTGTGGAATCCATTTCTTTGCGTATAATCATTCATTTTCAATAATTTAACTTGGGATAATTTTCACTCATTTTCAATTTTCTACTAGTCTCATATCATTTTTCATCACATTTGGTTCAAGGAATCTCAAGATATGAATCATAGAAGGTGACTATGTATGCATACCTTCTAGATCTTGAAATGTCGAAATGATCCCCTTGACTTGTTAGAATCATTTCTCGGTGTATGGAGTGGCTAAATTGATGAAGTTACTTGCTTTAGTTAGCTAACCACTCCAATTAGATGTTTGCAAAAGCTCTTTGGTCAATTCATACCAGGTTGTGAGCTCTTAGTAAATTCTTGAGCACTTCTATTCCCGAAATAGAAGGTTTCTTGACATTTCTAGTACATGCAAGTTATGTGTTTTGATGCAAACTTTTGGGAATGATGCTCCAAAGAACTTAGTGGTTCCAAATGCATTATTGTGAATTTAAAGGAGTCTATTAAGCATCCATGGAGTTAACTGGCCAGGTGTAGAGCAGGTTTTGTGCAACACTAGCTCATCTTTAGAACCTATCTATCCATGTCCTCACAATGGTATCAGAACCACAACAAATCAACATGGGAGATGGATTTTCTTCATCCATAGAAAAATTAGATCAAGGTAACTACTCAGCTTGGTCACTTAGAATGAAGGCTTGTCTTCAAGGAAGAAACCTCTATGGTTACATCTCTAGAGATGAGATGATGCCAATCCTTAGAAGAAAAGGACAACCAACTCAAGAAGAACAAGAGAGGTTAACCACATGGTGCTCAAAGGATGCTCTAGCCAAGTAATATATTCTTAAGTCAATCTTTGATTTTTTACTTCCACACATCAGGAGTTGCAAGACTTCACAAGAGACTTGGAATGCTCTTGAAGAATTCTTCCCATCAAGTACCAAGGCAAGAAAGAACCAACTATGGATGGAGTTCAAAACACTCAGAAAGATGCCCAAACAGTGTGATTGATTTTGTCACCAACATGAAGGACCTAGCATATCAACTTGGAAGCATTGGAGAGATCATTAATGAAAAGTAGATGGTGAGACAAGTAATCAATGGAATAAAGGCACATGAAAAATTGAAAGCTTTCAACATAGCCATGGACCTCTACATGGACATGCATGTTCCTGATTTCAACACCCTCATGGGACAATTGTTCACAAATGAGGAAAAGCTTATGAAGAATGGAGACAACTCAAAAGCTAATCAATCCTTTGCTCTCTATATAGATAAGAACAAGAATAAAGATAGCAAAGGCAAAGGTAAAAAGTTTGATGATGAAGGTAGTACCTCTCAACCAAACTTTGCAAGTAGAGGTAGAGGCTCAAGAGGAAGAGGTAGAGGAGGAAGACAAGGTAGGGGGAGATCTCAAAATCCATGTGCCATATGTGGCTTAACTAATCAAATTACTAAGAACTGTTTAAGGAATCCTAGAAATCAAAGAGGTAGAGGTTACAACAAAGGATGTTGTGGAAGCCCAAGAGGTAGATTCAACAACAACAATGGTTACAAAAACAACTCATAAAACAATAATATTATCAAGGAGGATATAGAGGAAGGAGACACTACAACAACTATGCAGATGATCAAACTCAAGAGGAGTCATTACTTCTTATGAATATGACTATGAAGCAAGGTAAAGCTGATGAACGTGTATGCTATATAGACTCAAGTTGATCAAATCATGTAGCAAGGAATGTAACTCTACTCTTAGACTTGGAGGATCCAAGAAAATAGACATGAATTCCAAACAAGAGATGACACAAGGAATCCAGTTGAGAAGATAGGCAATGTGAAGACTTTAGATAGTAATATGAACCTATTGAACAAGGTATTGTATGTGCCAACTATCATGAGTGTAGATCAAATTGCTGAAAAAGGATTCCAGGTTAGATTCACAAAGAATGGAGCATTTGTTGAGGATCCACATTAGGGATTCAAGACGATAGAAAAAGGAGAAAAATCAGGTAGACTATTTACGTTTGATGTCCAAGATACTAGGAACATTGCATTGTTCAATTACGGTAGTCAAACCTTATCAGAATTGGAAATTCGGCATAGGTGAAAGGGTTCCGAAGCAAATCAGCAGGGATCAAAGTGTGCTTGGTCTACCAAATATCTTCAAACAACACATTATTTACAAATGTAGTGCTTGTCAATTTGGCAAGTCTCACATGCAACCATTCACAAAGAAGGGATGCATTCATGGAAACCTATTGGAGCTATCAGATATTGATCCCTATGGACCAATGTCATGATTCTTGTGCAAGGTCCCAAGCGCAGTGGATACCCTAAGGTGTTTGGTAGTAATGGGAATAAGTGTTGCATGATATACACATGTAGTACTAGACTATTCCAAATTGTTGCTATTTTTAGAATACTGGAGGGTATATATAGATGGGAGGAGAGTCACACGCACATCATTCAAGCCTATTGCTTATAGGATCTAGTCCGTACAGATATATGGGGACCAAGCAAGGAGCCTTCAATCTTTGGATCTAGGTATTATGTGTCATTCATTGATGATTGTAGCAGATGGACAATAATATATCATATGAACCATAAAGATGAAGTGTTCTCTTGATTCAAGAAATATCTGGCCATTGTAGAAAATCAAATAGGTAAGACCTTGAAGAGGCTAAGGTCAAATGGAGGGGGAGAATATTTCTCCCAAAACTTTTATTCTTATCTCCAAGAGAGAGGAATCAAAAGAGATAGAACAACCAGTTATACTCTAGAGCAAAATGGAGTGGCAGAGAGAAGAAATAGAACCATAGTGGAGGCTGCAAGGTCAATGTTAATGAGAAGAAGTTGCCCAACTACCTATGGGCAGAGGCTATATCCATAGCCATATAATCAATAAACGTCCATCAAAAGCATTGAATGGGATGACACCTTATGAAGCATAGAATGGAAGAAGACCTAGCCTTGATCATTGCAGGATCTTTGGGTGCGTAGCATATCCCCACATACCTTCACAAATCATAGGCAAATTAGAGCCAAAGGCAAAGAAATGCATATTCATTGGCTATGACCTTACTCAAAAAGGTTATAGGCTACACAATCCAAGCAACAAAGTATTTATTGTAAGTAGAGATGTTTTTTTATGAAAACAAATCTTGGTTTGAGGCTGATTACAAGAAAATCAAACTTCCCTATGACTAGAGGAAGACTTTCCAACATTGTCGAAAAGGAATGAGCATACACTTGAAGCACCAAGTGAATCTGATGATGATCAAAAGACTCCAAGGAGGTAAATCAATTCTTGGAACTCCAAAGGCAAATCCAAAGTGCAAGCGATGAAAGATGTAGTAGGATCATCTCAACAAACTATAAAAAGGTCCACTAGAGAGAAAAGGAAGCCAAAAAGGTATGGTTATGACACTTCTTTGGTCACTAAGCATTTGATTTACATAGCATAGGATACAAATGCAGAAGAACCATCTACATATGAAGAATCCAAGAAGAAGTCAGAATGGAGAGATACTATGGAAGAAGAGATAGAAGCTCTACAAGAAAATCATACTTGGGAATTGGTTCCCAAGAAACCATCTATTAAGGTCATTGGTTCAAGATGGATTGACAAGCTAAAGAAGAATTTTGATGGCTCAATTAATAGGTATAAAGCAAGGCTTGTAGCCAAAGGGTGTACACAACCCAAGGCATTGACTATGAAGAGACATTCTCACTTGTGGCAAAAATTCCCACAATTAGTGTACTCATGAGTGTTGCATCTTACAAAAATTGGAAGATATACCAAATGGATGTTAAAAAATCTTTTCTAAATGTGTGGATTTCAGAGGAGGTATACATGGCTCAACCTCATGGCTTTGAAGATCAATCATATCCAGAATATGTATGCAGGTTACGAAAATCCTTGTATGGCTTAAAGCAAGCTCCTAGAGCTTGGAATCATAGACTTTTCACTTACTTGCTGGATAAAGGTTTTATGGTAAGCAAAGAATATCCTTCCCTCTTCATTAAGAGGAACCACTCAGAGATCATATAACTTTGTGTATATGTGGATGACATAATCATTATAGGTAATGATGTAGAAGGAATCAACAGGATCAAAATTTAGATGAAAGAAGAGTTCAAGATTAGTGACCTTGGACTTCTCACATACTTCCTAGGTTTGGAAGTAGTATCTAGAGAGAAAGGTATGTTCCTAACTCAAAGAAAGTACATTGGAGATATGCTTACCAAATTCAAGATAGAAAATACAAAGGTTGTAGGTACACCCATGGAGGTAAATCTGAAGCTAAGTGCTCATGAGGGTGAGTTAATTCAAGATGTGACTAGCTACCAAAGTCTCTTTGGAAGCTTGAATTATGCTACTCTAATTAGAGTAGATATATGCTATGGATTTAGTGTGCTAAGTCAATTCATGCACACTCCAAGGAAGCCTCACATGGAAGAAGCCAAGAGAATTCTCAAGTACTTGAAGGGCACAATCAATTAAGGATTATACTATCCATATACATTTGATATAGATGTTAAGCTTTTCTCTGATGCAGATTGGACAGGCTCTAAAGATGATAGGAGAAGAAGATCAGGTTATCTTATTTTTGCAGGTACGAAATTTGATCTCATCGTCTTCCAAGAAGCAATCTACAGTTTCTCTTTGATCAACAAAAGCTAAATACAGAGTACTTGCAAATGTTGCACAAGAAGCTATGAGGATTAAGACCCTATATTCAGATTTAGGGTTGAATATTTCTACTCTGTATATATTTGGAGACAACATTAGTTCATTACATCTTGTTGTCAACCCTATCTATCATGCTAGGACCAAACATATAAAGGCTCACTACCATTATTTCAGAGAAAAGATCATGAGTAACAAGATACAACTCTCATATGTATCCACATATCAACAATGTGCAGATATGATGACAAAACTATTGGATGGAAGCAAATTGAACAGGTTCAAACCATGATTGGACTATAGGAAATCATGAAGGATTGAAGACTCAAGCATCTTAGGCATGCAGGGGAGCTATTGGTGCAATTAGCAAGCCTAAGTGCTTGGCTAATTACTTAGGACTACACATCAAATCATGTACCTCACATGAAGGACCACATATGAACACCATCTTGTCAATTTAGTTGTATTCACCTTGGATAAGTGTAAAAGCCAAGACAATAAGGAATCTTCTGAAGTTAGAGAGCTGAACCCATGACTTATGTGGTAGAAAGAATCAATTCAAATCATCCCTATAGTGTAGGATCACTTTTAGGTGAGGAAAAATTCAAATTCAAAATGAGAACATGAGTATAAATAGACATGCTTTTAGTCGCAAAAAATAGAGAGCCATTCTGAGAGAGCTTGAGCTACATCAAGAAGCACACATTGCGCTCACTTCATGTATGATTAGTCCACTACACTTCCCTTGTATCATATGTTCATTAGCATATACATTTTGATACATTTCTTCAAGTATATCTATGTCTATTGTTCTCTGCAGCATCTTCATTATTATAGTGATTTTGTGGAATCAATTTCTCTGTGTATACTCAATAAATTTCAATACCTTAACTTTCATTAGCTATATTGAAGTTTCTACTGCTTTATATAAATGTTCATTACATTTGGTTCAAGGAATCTTGAGATATGAATCATAAAAGGTGATTGTCTTTGCATACCTTCTAGATCCTAAAACGTCAGGATGACCCCACTGACTTGTTAGAATCATTTCTCGGTGTATGGTGTGGATAAATTGATGAAATAACTTTCTTTATTTAGATACACACCCCAATTAAATGTGTGGAAAAGCTCTCTGGTCAATTCATACTAGGTTGTGAGCTCTGAGAAAATTAATGAGCACTTCTATTCCTAAAATAGAAGGTTTCTTCACATTTCTAGTACATGCAAATTATCAGTTTTGATGCAAACTTTTGGGAATGATGCTCCAAAGTACTTAGTGGTTCCAAATGCATTATTGTGAAGCTAAAGGATTCTATTAAGCATCCCTCACATTAACTTGGTAGGTGTAGAGCAAGTTCTATGCAACACGAGCTCATCTCTAGAACCTATCTATCCATGTCCTCACACTTTATACTTTTTGGAAGCATTATCTGATGTGAATTTTAGCTTATATACCCAATTACATGGTAAAGATTTCTTTCCCTTTGGCAAAGGTACTAAATCCCAAGTACTATTCTTGTGAATAGAATCCAACTCACTCTTCATGGCACTCTCCCAGTTGACATGATCCTTGGTCTACATGGCCTCTTTGTAGCAAGAAGGCTCACCAACATCTGTTAGCATAACGAAATCCAAACCTAGAATATATCTATCAAGTGGATGTGAGACACGTGTAGAGCATCTCAATGGTTGTTGAATAGGACCATTTGCAGACTAATTTAATTGTAAATTCTCTTGAACATCCCTATATGCAATATTTTTATGCATGCTAATTGGAGGAACTAGTATCCTCAAACACCACTCTTCTCTTTTCTACCTCCTTCATGGGTTGTCTATGCATCTTAGACTCATTGAAAATGACATCACTACTTCTGATCACTAATCATGTTTTAGGATCCCATAAGTGATATCCAAATTGTCCTTCTCGACCATATCCAATAAAAATGCATTTCTTTGACTTATAGTCCAACATTTGTCTAAGATTCTTGGGTATATGAACATATGCTTCACACCCAAAAACTCGAAGATGATCATAATATGGTGAATTCCCTGTCCATAACCTTTGTGCCACTTTCAGACCTTTGACAGTACTAGGTGAAAAGTTAATAACGTGAACTGCAGCCAATATTGCTTTTGTCCAAACACCTTGTGAAAGGTTTGCATGATGCAGCATAGAAACTACTCTATTCTGGATAGTTCTATTGATCCTTTGAACTACACCATTTTGTACTGGGGTATGAGGAGCTATAAACTCCCTACAAATTCCTCTAGACTAGCAGAAAAGCATGAATTCATGTATACTTACCCCATTATCTAAATGTAAAGCTTTGAGCTTAGTTCCTTTTTTAGTCTCAATTGAAACAAGCCATTTTTTGAAGGTAGGAAATACCTCATCCTTTGATTTGATAGGATACAACCAAACTTTTTTATTAGCATCATCTATGAAAGTGACAAAATAAAGACAACCACCTAATGACCTTGTGGGCATAGCACTACACACATCTATATGAAGGAGATCTAATGATTGACTTGAAGAGTCAATGTGCATTTTATGCACATTCCTAGTTTTCTTTCCATATTGACAATGCTCACAAAATGAAAATTCAGGGAAAGATAGCACAGGTAAGTAGCCAAAACAAGAAAGCTTTTCCATTCCACTAGGAGACATGCGGCCCAAATGGTCATTCCAAATACAAGCCATAGGTTGTTCAATAACATGTAACAAGTGTTCTTTTTGTGATACAAATAAAGGATAAAGTGAGCCAACTTTGCTTCCTTTTGCAATAGCCATATTGCCCTTTGATATGCAAAAGAACTGAGCATAGAAAATCAACTTATAACCAAGGTCATCAAGTTGACCAATTTACATCAAACTACGTGATAACTGAGGTTCATGGCATACATTATGCATAGTAAATTTTGAACCACCAATGAACTAAACAACCACATCTCCAATCCCACAACGTCACACAAGTAAGAGTAACCAAGTCTCATGGTATCAAGAGACTTTGCTACATAATTAGAGAACGATTCTTTATATGGTGTCACATGGAAAGAAGCACCAGAATCTAACAGCCACATGTGGGAAAGGGAATCAGCCATAAGAGCCTCAGTGGGCACAATACTTTCAAGTGTCAACATATCAACATCATCAGAAATAGCATTAATGTCTTCAATCTTCACAATCAAAGAAGATGATGCAAGTAGTTGATTAGCATGCCCATCAAAATTATGTCCTTTAACTTTAGCATTCTTTAATGCATAGCAATCTTTCTTCATATGTCCTTTCTTGTGAGAATAATGGCATTCAATATCCCTCTTCCTTGATTTACTTCTACTCTTATTTGATTGACCATTCTTTTCCTTGTTCTTGCTCCTGCCACGTTGCTTATTCTTTCTTTGGTAAGAATCAAGAACATGCTATGCATCTCCACTCTGAGTGCCAACCATAGATTTTATATGAATCTCCTCACTCAAGAGTGCTCCACATATGTCGTCATAGACCAGTTTACCACTAGGTGCACTATTGCTAATAACTGTGCAAAATATATCCCATGATGATGGCAGGGTGCATAACAACAAGACTGCTTTCATATCATTATCCATATCCATTTTTTGAGCTTCTAACTGGGAGAATATAACATCAAACTCATTTACATGAGAAGCCACACTATCTGTGTCCTTCATGCAAAGGTCATTATAACCTTCTCATCAAATACAGTTTATTTGATGCTGTCTCTTTTTCATATGTATTGTGTAACTTCTTCCAAAGCTCCTCTGCACTTTCATAGTCTAATATTGTAAAGTAAACATTATCTTCCAGGTGCAATCAAATGGTAGACTTGGCTATTTCATCTTACTCATCCAAATCATCTTCATCCATGACAATAGGCTTCTTTGAGATTCCATTTGTTGGATTGCATTACCTCCTCTGAATCAGCACATCTATAATCTGATTCTTCCATAGAGAAAAGTTTGTGCCATCAAATTTTTGGATCTCAAAATGGTCTTTGCCCTGCAAGTTATAGCTCCTCCTCAGAACACTAGCGCTAGAAATTGATCCACTAGACATGCTTGAGACTTCTGATTCCATGATAATAGAGAACTGAATAGAATGATAGTGGAGCTAGAAGAGTACAAACACCACTAAAGCTCAAAGAAGGATGACCAAGTGTCAGATTCTAGGAAAAAGATCAATGGTTTTCCAGCAAAATGAACTAATGAACAATAATGACGAACCAAAATAATTACGTGAGAATAATATGTGCTCACACCAATAAGTGTATCAAGGAGTAAATTGACCACTCTATAGTTGACAAAACCAAAAGAAAATGAAAATTTTGTTTGGTTTTTTTGAAATGTGATGGGCCTATTCTAATATCTCACTCTCTTACCTATTTCCTAACCCTAATTCCTCCACTCCTACCCTAATCTTGAAAACTTATTGCACACACACTAGGTATATGAAGAAAATGTTGATCAGATCTTGTAGACGCACATACACAGAGATAATACAATAATGAAATCTCACAAAAGCACACACAAAATAGAGAGACACAAGACTGAACACAAGATTGGGTACAATCTTCCCCCACATACTCTGATCAATGAGTCTATCAAACTATGTGTATTTATAGGTATTTTTCATTATGTCTTGAATAGAAGATACACGAGGATGGTGCTTCAAAAAGTTTGTGTTTAATAAAATTATGCTTTATTTACAAAATGTCACTTTCTAAGCGATTAGAAAGATGTCGCTTTCTAAGTGATCTACTATTTTACAAAAATATATAAAATACTATCTTTTAAATATTTTCAAAAATATCTGAGTAAATCCACACGTGTTCACACCCTCATGATTCTTCACTTGCTAAATCAAAACACAATCACATTAAAAACCTCAAGAGATTAAAATCCATTTAACATTCCATTATTCCATAAAGTATAACAGCGACAAGTGCAAGAGAATGACTTGCCAAGCTACTCAAATTTACCTCCTCACGATCACTACCTTCACAACAAAACTCTAACCATCACGTAGAAACCTTGATGTAAGTTCAAATCCCCGACAACAGTGTCAAAAATGTGTCTACCTAAATTCACGATGTCTTAGGGATTTGCAATGAAAGAAACTAAATCTCAGTCATCAAGCAAATGCATATAGTGGTGGCATTGATACACGCATTGAATTATCAATGCAAGAGTCTAACCCAATCAATTGTATGAAGACATGGGCATGAGTGATGGTTAATGTATGAAAGGGACAAGTAATGCATGCAAATAGGGAACATCCACCTCACACTACACCTCTTACACAAAATTGTGTATCCCAATACTTGGTGCAATAGCATATACAAATTGAGTGATATCTCTCTGCTCTGATACCTCAATATAGTCAATCATGGTTCATTTTGAAGCTCTCAATCAAACACATCAAGAATTGTATTTTGAGCTCAATCGGACCTTTGTACTTGAAGCTATGGCCAAAAAACAAAGTGTTGCAAAGCACCAACTCTCACTTCTAGACTTCCTATGCTTCACACACACACAATAACAACAAGAGAGATGGGGAAGGGTAGACAACATCTCCAGACAAGAATTACACACCTCAACCACACACACAAGTGTTGGATTTAGACGTCTACGAAAGCACGTGAACAACACGAGGAAGAAGAAGCACTAGTGGACACATGAGTGTCATAGCAACCAACCCAATCAGAGTCAGAAAAAGCATGCAAATCTGGCGGTAGTGATCCAACCTTGGGATAAAACAACCCAAGTAGCCGAGTACCACTCAAATAGCAAAAGATGCGCTTAACTGCCTGCCAATGCTTGACTCCTGGGCAATGCATAAACCTGCTCATCTGTGAGACAGCAAACTGAATATCTAGCCGAGTAATGCATAAGTAAATCAAGCATCCAATATCCTGCTGATAGAGAACAACATCAAATGCATCTCCAGCATCAAGAGACTCAATCGTAAGCCTATCTCCATAGGAGTGGCAATCGGCTTACAGTCTTCAAGGCCAAAATGATGCAATAATGTGTCAATATATTTCGTTTGACACAAAGCCATTCCACCATCAACTTGCATAAATTGAATGCCCAAATAGTGATGCAAATGCCCCAAATTATACATCTCAAATGAGGCATGCAAATCAGCCTTAAAATCAGCAATATGCTTCTCAATAGGACTAGTGAGCAGCATGTCGTCAACATATACAACAATGATAAGAAGCACATCATTAGCACGCTTAACATATAAGGTGCTTTCAGTTGGACTGTTCTCAAAACCATGTGCAATCAGATAGGCATGTAGCTTCTCATACCAAGCACGTGGTGCTTGCTTTAAACCATATAATGCCTTCTTTAACCTGCACACCTCGTTTTCATGCCCTTTCTGCACAAAGCCACGGGGCTGAAAAACATACACTTCTTCATGCAAGTCACCATTCAGAAATGTTGTTTTAATGTCCAACTCATGTATATTCCAACCATGATGAGCTGCAAGTGCATAGATGCTCCGAACAGTAGTCATACGGCATGTAGGTGCAAAGGTCTCATCAAAATCAATGCCTCTTTCCTGTGCGTAACCCTTTGCAACAAGCCTAGCCTTATAAATATCAACTGTACCATCCGGTTTATGCTTCAACTTGTATATCCACTTAGTGCCAATGGCCTTCTTGCCAGGAGGCAAGTCACATAAAGACCAAGTACCATTCTTCATTATAGCATAATATTCAAATTGCATAGCAGCTATCCATTTTTTGAATTTTGTGCTTCATCAAATGAAACAGGCTCATTCTCATCACAGAGACTAGATGCAGCCATAGAAATTTTGAATGTGCACCATGTGAGTAAGCTCAAATTGTAAATGTCTCTCATATAAGTCTTCACTATGAGTGTATCGATGAGTCCAAGTGTCAATTATGTGTATGCATGAGTAATTACATAATTGTTCAAAGCATGGGGACATGCCTAATAAAGGTTTGAAATCAATTAATCCAAAAGCTAAAGTAAATAAGCTAAAAAAAAAAGTTGATTGCATGATTCACCCATCAAGGATGATGTGCAGGTTTAGCAGGGTTGAATGCCATAGAGATTTACATCTCTACATTTCCAAGAGATAGACCCATTGAAGGGAACATTTCAAGTTTATGTCCATCAAAATGATAATGATTCATGATTATCTCTCTTATATACTTGATGAAAAAGTATGAAAAGTAATCTTCGAATATAAGATGATGACAAAACCATTGATCTAAATGACTCTATTAATAAGAATTCCTATGTGTGAACCCATAACCATGTAAATATGCACACACATTCATAAATATTTGAATGTGCACCATGTGAGTAAGCTCAAATTATAAATGTCTTTCATATACATCTTCATTATTTCCATGAGTCCATGTGTGATCCATATCTATGTATGAGTAATTATGTAATTGTTCAAAGCATGTGAACCTATCAAATAAAGTTGAGAAACCACTTTATTCAAAAGCTAAAGTAAATAAAGCTAAAACAAAACATTCATTACAAGATTGACCCATCGAGGATGATGTGCAGGTTTTGTAGGAGTGAATGTCCTAGAGATTTACATATGTACATTTCCAAGAGCTCCACGTGTTAAAGGGGACATTTCAAGTTTATTTCCATCAAGATGATAATGATTCATGATAATCTCTCTTATACACTTGATGAAAAGTTATGAAAGCTAATCTTCAACAAGAAGATAATGACAAAACAATTGATCTAAATGAATCCGTTAATAAGACTTCCTATCTCTGAACCATAATCATGTAACTATGCCCATTCATGTATAAATTTCTAAATGCACACCATGTGACTCAACTCAAATTGTAAATGTCCCTCATATACATCTTAATTATGTCACTTAATTCAAAAGCTAAATTAAATATAGCTAAAGGAAAAAGTTGTTTATAGGATTGGCCCATTGAGGACAATGTGCAGGTTTAGTAGGGGTGAATGTTGTAAAGATTTACATCTGCACACTTCCAGGATCTAGACCCATTAAATGGGACATTTCAAGTTTATGTAGATGAAGGTGATAACGATTCATGACTATATCTCTTATATACTTGATGAACAAGTATGAAAAGTACTCTTTAAGAAGAAGTTGATGACAAAAACATTGATCTCACATTAGGGGGAAAAGTGAGCCTTGCATGGGCCTTGTAAGGATCCTTAATTTTTAGGGATTAAAAATATTAATATGTGGTTTTAGGGAGGCATATGAAACCACCATGGTATTGTGGAATAAAATATTACTAAAAAGAATTCGAATCTCTTGCATTGGGCATGAGTATTTTTTGGCCTTTGGATCGTCCAAATCAAAGGCTTAGCTTAAATCTTTTTTGAGATTAGAGAGAGAAAGCATGTGAATTCGTGGGAGTGGGGACTGTACTGTGATCATCCTTTGCAAGAACTTGAGCCGTTAGATCATCAAAGATCTAATGGAAGGCCACATTTGGGGCTGATTGATATGCACAGTCAGTTTGGAGCCGTTCGATCATATGTATAATCTGATGGATAGCATGTAAAGGTGCCTTTCTCTTGTGTGGGATCAATCTTAAATATGCACACACATTTGTAAATTTCTGGATGTGCACCATGTGAGTAAGGTGAAATTGCAAATGTCCTCATACATATCTTCATTATGAGTGTATCCATGAGTCCATGTCTGATTCATATGTACTTATGAGTAACTATGTAATTGTTCAAATCATGTGAACATATCAAATAAAGTTGTAAAATCACTTAATTTGAAAGCTAAAGCAAAAAGTTGATTACACGATTGGCCTATCAAGGATGATGTGCAGGTTTAGTAGGGGCGAATGTCATAGAGATTTATAGCTCTACATTTTCAAGAGCTACACCCATTAATGGGGACATTCTAAGTTTATGTCGATCAAGATTATAATGATTCATGATTATCTCTTTTATATAGTTCATGAAAAGATATGAAAATTTCTTCTTAAGAAGAAGATGATAACAAAACCATCGATCTAAATGGCTACATTCATAAGACTTCATATCTGTAAACGGATAACCATGTAAATATGCACACCCATTTATAAATTTTTTATTTTGCACCATGTGAGTAAGCCAAAATTTAAAATGTCCCTCACATACATCTTCATTATGAGTGTATCTATGAGTCCATTTCTGAACCTCATGTATGAATGAGTAATTATGTAATTATCAAAGCATGTGAACGTATCAAATAAAGGTGTGAAATCACTTAATTGAAAAGCTAAAGTAAATAAAGCTAACGCAAAAAGTTGATTACACTATTGGCCCACTAAGGACGATGTGAATGTTTAGTAGGGGTGAATGTTCTAGAGATTTACATCTCTACTTTTCCAAGAGCTACACCCATCAAAGGGGCATTTCAAGTTTATGTCATCAAGATGATAATGATGCATGATTATCTCTCCTGTATACTTGATGAAAAGCTCTGAAAAGTATTCTTTAGGAAGAAGATGATGACAAAACCATTGATCTACATGACTTTGTTAATAACATACCGTATTTATGAACCCATAACCATGAAAATATGCACACCCATTTGTATAGTTTTGAATGTGCATAGTGCGAGTAAGCTCAAATTGTAAATGTCCCTCATATACATCTTCACTATGAGTGTATCTATGAGTCTATGTGAGATCCATATGTAAGTATGAGTTGTTATGTAATTGTTCAACGCATGTGAATCTATCATATGAAGGTGTGAAATCACTTAATTCAAAAGCAAAATTATATAAAGCTTAAGCAAAACATTGACTACACGAGTAGCCCATCTAGGATGATGTGCAAGTTTAGTAGCGGCAAATGTTGTAGAGATTTACATATCTACATTTGTAAGACTTAGACCCATTAAGGGGGAGATTTTAGGTTCATGTCCATCAAGATGATAATGATTCATGATTATCTCTCTTATATGCTTGATAAAAAACTATGAAAATTACTCTTTAAGAATAAGATGGTGTCAAAACCATTGAGTTAAATGATTTCGTTGATAAGACTTCATATCCGTGAACCCATAACCATGTAAATATGCACACCCATTTGTAAAGTTTTGAATGTGCACCATGTGATTAATCTGAAATTTTAAATGTCCCTCATACACATCCTCATTATGAGTATATCTATGAGTCCATGTGTGATCAATATGTACATATAAGTAATCATGTAATTGCTCAAAGCATGTGAACCTATCAAATAAAGGTGTGAAATCACTTAGTTCACAAGCTATTATCATTGACGAGAATGAGACTCGTATAGAAGAACATCCAAGGAGCTCAACAATCATATGAGAGGAGGATAGCAGAGGAAAAATATGTGACTAGTACAATGATGAATTAACCGAGTAACTCATTAATATGAATGTCTTTATGTAAGTTTGTGATAACAAATATGAATTGAAATACTAAGCCACTTCTCCTTATGAGCATATGTATCCCTCAATTCTCATGTTTTATGAGCAAATCATGAAAAATTTGTATTGAATTTCATCATGTATATATGAATTCAACTTTATTGCTTGTCTGTGCTACAACAATTGATTATATATTGTCTATGCAACAACCTTATGTACTATTCTTTATATATTTCACTCGTTGTATTGTTGTATTAGGTCATTCTTGTACATTCTCTTTACGTAATAAAAGAAAAAGAAGAAGATCTTTTTTCCTTGCCTCAATGTATGTGCACTCCTCTCTTTGTGTGTGATTGATATTTATGTTTTAAAAAGAATGATATTAATCATCACCTTAAATTCATGTTCACTTTCATCAAGCGTGAACTCTTGATTCACAAAACTTTGAGTTCAAACATGAACTGCTGATTCGTTAAGATTTTAGTTTAAACCCTTTTCTTGTCGAGTCAAATTTAAATTTATCACTATTTTGCTAGAATGATTTCAATTGAAAAAATACATGTGCAATATAACGATTGGATATTAATTTTCACATTTCCAGCCAGGAATTCAAAGGAATTTCTTTTTCAATTTAAGAATGAAATTGTTTATGAATAAAGAGATGAACTTCTTTTTCTTTCCCTATGAATTGTGATGATGCATGATGATAGAACTTTGCTTTCAATGGATATACCCATGCATGCCTGCAAAAATAAATCAATGGAAGTCATGAAGTAAAGATGGTTCCCAAAGGAGGGTGCTTGCATAGGACCACGGACATCATTGTGAACAAGCTGCAAATTCTAAGTAGCTCAAACTGAACCATCTTTTGGGAATGAGGAACGCTGCATTTTTTCCAAAATACAGCCTTCACAAATATGTTTACTAGGTGCTCAAGTTTAGGCAATGAGGACACCATTTTAGATTTCTATAAGTGTAGCAAACTAGCAAAATTCAGATGACCAAAGCATGCATGCCAAAGCTTTGCATCCGGCATAGCCAGAGAATCTTGAACTGCACATGCTAAATCATTCACAGATTTTGCATAATCTATGAGCTTATATAGCCCATAACATAAAATGTCAAAGGCAATAATGACATCATCATTTGATAAATCATGAACTGTACATCTTTTATTAGCAAATTTCACAAACAAGCTGATGTTGGTTAATGGTGAAACTGATAAGAGATTTTTCTTGATCTCTGGCACAAATAAAGCATTCAACAATGTAAAAGAACTACCATCAACGATAGTCAAAATGATCTTACCATCTCCCATGACATGATAAGAGGAGTTGTTGGTGCATGTGATAGTATTTCTTATAGGGACATGCTTTAGTGAAGTGAAGAAAATGCACTACGAGGTAATATGTTTGGTTTCCCCACTATGAAAGTACCAAACATCTGAGTCTACTACAGACATACACTATTCATGAGAAGATGGTTTATAACTGCAAACAGTAGTAAATGCCCATTCTTCATTTTGCACAAGATTAGTAGACTCTGATTTGGGTGTAGAGGCCTTTGCAACAACCATACCAACCTCTTTCTTCTTTGCCTCTTTTACAGCCAATTTTGGACAACTCTTTATGACATATCATTTCCTTTACAATATTTACCAAACAATTTCTGATTTTTTGTTTTCTTCTGGTCTCTATCATCCTTCTTTGATTGTGCAAAATTAGAAAATTTCTGCTTACTAGTAGATGAGCTCCATTTACCTTTGCCCTTTTGACTAGCCAAGAAAGCTTGATCTACAACACACATAATGGATCTATTCTGCGTAGACTAATTTTCTTGCAATAGAACAGAGACTAACTCCTCAAATGCTAAGGCATTTGGATTACCTTTCATCATCAATCAAAGAGTAGAAGTAAAATTCTAATATGAATATGGTAGACCCTTTAGAACAGTTTGCACAAGTGAACAGTCATGCAATCCTTCTCAACAAAAATCAACTGCTCCTTCAAATCTTTTATCTTTGTAAAAAAAACTATCCATCAAATCTCCTTCATTCATGTGCTCACTCTCCAATAGTTTTTGGAGGTAAGCAACAAGAGCCTCATTCCTTTCCTGATATAAAGTGATAAGTGGTGTAGCTCAAGCATAAGCACCACCTCCTTTACTTGTCAATCCATGGAGACGTGTGAGGATTGGTATGAAGACCATGAGCAAGTGAAGGCACAAGTGCGTGAGTGAAAGCACACAACATGCACACGCATACACACACATGCACACAAGGTAAGATCAAAGAGAGGACAACTCCCAACTTCGAATTGCTTCCTAATTATTGATGTTGTGCCCGTGATGTCCTCGTGCTCTTCCAAAGATGATGTTCAGAGTAGTCATGTCAAGTACTCATAACCCATAGTGAATGATGGGTAAGTGTGTTAGTGCATGGGTTGAAGAAAATATGCACCTTGTGCATGGCCTTGTAATGTGGCCCTATGCATGCGTACTCAGAAAATGCATTGGGAGAAGTGTGGTGTGAAAAGTGGAGGTCTTGAGCTAAGTGCTCAAGGGTATGCTGACAAAGAGGTTTCCTAATCTATCATGGTTATGGTGTTGACAAAGTAAGGATTCTTACCATGGTGAATGGTCGATCGATGTTTATCTCTTTGTGTTGTACACCCTTCATTGTGATGGACCATGGGTTGGTCTATCGTTGTTGAGGAATGCCCTTGTTGATGATCCCTTCATGAGATTCTTTGAGCGCCTGGTCCTATCCCCTTTCTTCAAAGCAACATTTGCCAAATACTGAGAATTGAATTTCTTTATAGTCCTTGACAAACAGCATTGGGTAACTACACCAAGCTTAGTTTCACATATTCTCTTTAGCTCACCAAACGCAAGAGTCTTCTCACTCAGTATACATACAAGGATTTGCAGGGTATCAAAACTAGCCCTTGTAGATATCTCCTTGGATACTCTCGTACATATAGTAGTTAAGCATCGCTCAAGTTGCGGGCGTTCAAGCTCTTCCCTCCTACCAAGGTAACGGGGAACAATAGTTGTGGATGCCATGTTCATGCCAAGTTCTATACATCTACCAGATAAGGTAGCAATAATATCATCTGCTAGCCGAGACACACAACTCATAAATGCCCAGTAGTCAACGGTTCCACCTTTGACTAAGCATGACTCATTCATATTCCATGAGAGCCTAGGAACAAGCTCTCTCTTTTTTTGTTTTTTTTTCTTTCTCTTTTTTTTTTTGGAACAATGGCACAAAACAAGAAGAAAGATGTTAGAAACAGTAAAAATAGTTGACATATGTCAATGTGCTCTTGTGCCTGGGTTTCACAAATGTGTCTATTGGGTTGTGCAAGGAGCACATGGTTGTCGCTCGTCGAGGCTTTCGCTGTTACTTGCGGATGTTGATGCCATCTGTGTTGAAGGTATCCATTGGATCTCGAGATGACAATTGATCGTTCCTCCTTATAGGGATCCATTTGAGAACCATGTTCGGTTGCGTCGAGATCACCTTGGACTTCTTCATCTCTGGATGTTTTCTTAAATTTTTTATCCCACGTGGTTGGTTCTTTGGTTCTAGGGGGGGGCTACTAGTGCTTTTGGCTTCCATACCCATACCATTGTTGCTAGTCTTCTGACTCTTATTGAAGAGGTGAGTTGGTATGCTTTTAGTCTTGGTGTTTGGTTCTGACCCTTGCCTCGCCTTAGCTTCTTTGTTGAGACTTTTCTCATGTGGGAGAGCATAGGTTGATGTGTATGTAAGAGATTCTTGGGTACCCATCTTTGTAATTGTCCTTGTTGAGCTGCAGCTAATTCCTTAGGCACCCAAACTTGTCGAATACCTTGTGGTTGAGATTTTCCTAGATTCTTCATTCATCTTCTAGGTTGGTTGGCTTGCCTGGATGGGAGTTGTGGGGGCAAGGCCGGTGGTTGTCCTCCTTTTTGTACCCAAATTTGCTTCATGCCTGGAGCTTCTTTCTTGTTGAATGGTGTCTTTCTATTTGATATAGCAGTTTTATTGAATTGTTGTGCTTGCCTTCGTGGTGGAACTACTATGGCTGAATTAGTCTTTGAAGAAGAAGAGAGATCCACTCGCCTTCGATCCTGTTCTTTCATGATTGACTCCTTCTGCATCATAGAGCTTTTGACACTTACAACATCTTTTTCTATAAGATTAGTCTTAGAAGAACTAAGAGAATGTGTGACACCTGGATTTGTGAGCATGCAGTTCTCTAATTCTAATGTAATGCATTGTATATGCACCCAAACTTGAAGGATTTGACCTCTTAGGTTTAAATGGACTGTGTTTTCATAAATCCAATCTTGACCTAAGACAAGTGATTCCGTAAGGTCTTCATTTGCACACACTAGCATTTTGATGGTCATTTGGAGGTCTTGAAGGTAGATGGGAAGCTCCACCTTGCCCAAACATAGGGTTTCAACACCTCCTAGTCCTATGAGATAGGCTTCTATGGGATTGATGTTCAAGTGTAGATCCTCGTAGTATGAGAATCTAACTATACTAGTTGCAGCACCTGAGTCAATCAAGGCTCTCACATTACATGGCCACATGATATCCTGGGGCCTTGGGATTGACATCTAGGCCTAACCTCCTTAATTTATTTTGCCTAATGCGTTCTCTCGCCTCAGCCTGTGCTTCTTCTCTAACCCTTGACTCCTCTTCTTTTCTCTTCTTAGCAATGTTGAGTCTTCTTATCATATCTTCTATAAGAGGTTCTTGATACAGCTTAACTCTACATCCACTAATATAGTTTGGCAAGATGTCACCTTCTTGTGTGGCCAATTGAACCGCACCACTAGTGGAAATTCTATTAATGATCATGGGTCCATATCCTCATTTTTCCAATTTTTGAGCATGTTGTTTTAGTGTATAAACCAACACCAGGTCTCCCTCTTTCAGCCCCTTATCCTTGATGTGTGCATCAATGTATGCCTTTTTTTCTTTTCTTTGCAACATAGATGCCTGCTGTCGCTCATAGCCTCATCTCACCTAAGCGTTCTAGATCAAATATCCTAGAGGACAACTCATGTCCTGTCACTCATGCTCTTGTGATAGTTTTAAAGCTGAGATTAAGAATTCTAGTGGTAGCACAACGTTTTGTCCGAAGACCATCTGAAATGGGGTGGCATTGAGTACCATTTTGCAGCCAACTCGGTAATCCCAAACAACATGATGAAGTCCCAATCAGAGCATTTATTATTTACCAGTTTAGTCAAGACATTACATAGGATCTTGTTTGTGCTCTCCACTTGTCCATTAGCTTGTGGATGATAGGGGACAGACTTCTTATGTATCACCAAGAATTCTTGGAGCAGATTTTAAATGACTTCATTCAAGAAGTGTGTGCCTCTATCGCTCACTGACTCTATTGGTAGTCCATATCTCGTGAACACATTCTCGAATAAGAACTTAGTCATCATTTGAGCATCATTCTTTGTTGTGGCTTTTACTTCTACCCACTTTGTAAGGTAATATGTGGCTATAATAATGTACTCTGCATGGGAGTTTCTAACTGGGGGTTAGTAGGACCTACAAATTCTATGGCCCACTTTGAGAAAGCGTGTCCTCCCATCATTGGTTTCGAAGGCATCTCATCTTTTCTGATCGGATATTGTGCATATTGGCATGTGCTACATCTCTTCACATAGGTATGTGCATCCATATGAAGAGTGGGCCGCCAAAGTCCTGAGAATAGAATGGTCTTGATTACTGGATCAGGACCAAAGTGTCCACTTGCAATGCCACTATGTGCAGTTTCTAAGACTTTCAAATAGTTTGATTCATGAACACACAATCTTAAGTGACCATCTTTTCCTCTTCGGTATAGGTTGTCTCCTACTAAGGCATAATCATGAGCCTCTTGCTCCATGCTTCGTTTCCTTGCTAGAATAGCCTTGCTGGGTAATGTTCCTGATCTCATAAATTCTACCAATGGAGCACTCCATTCTCGAATTAACGACATGTGATAAGGGGTGGCATGCTCCACTGGGGGTTTTTCCTGGCACACTGGACAATTCTTAATCCACTCATGTATTTCTTTATCCATGCTAGGCCAATACACTCCTAAACGTTTTAAATTTTGCAATATTCGTTGTTTAGAATAGTGACTCCCTAGCAATCCTTCACGGGCTTGTTGCAACCAACTATTATGTTCATCGTCCTCAACACAACAAGCTAGAACACCTTTCGTATCTTGTTTATACATGCTTCCTGCCAATATGTGATATTTTTTTTATTTTAAAATTTCTTCTTTGTTTGTTTTCACCTTCATATTTGCGGGTCCGAAGGTTAGGACTGGTACCAACTTATGTGCCCATTTAGGAACAACTTCCAAATTGAATAAATAAGCATCAGGCAATTGATCAGACACTCCTTGCGGTGCCTCTCCTGAAGTTATGCGAGAAAGGTGATCCACCATGAGGTGGGTCCGACCTTTCCTAACAACAACTTCAAAGTCATATTCCATTACTAAGAGGAACCATCTTACTAAGCATCCTGCATTGCAAGGTTTATTGAGCAAATATAATAAAGCTTGATGATCAGTGAAAAATTTGAGCTTGTTGGCCAATAGATAGTGTCTAAACTTCTTCATAGCATATACCATGCCTAAGCCTTCTTGATTGGTTGTTGTATAGTTTCGTTCAGCTGTATTCAGTTGCCTACTTGCATATGCTATAGGTAAATCTAGATTTCCTTCACCTGTGGGTTATGATAGCACACATCCTATTGCATAGTTGGATGCATCTACATGGACATGGAATGGTTTAGTCCAATCAAGAGTATTCAGTATTGGTGTTGTGCACAAACATCTCTTCAGCTCATTGAAGGAATTTTCACACTCATCGTTCCACTCAAAATTTGTCAACAAGGCATAAAGAGGTTTAGCTATGATCGCTACATGTGGATAAACTTGCGATAATATCCACAATGGCCCACGAAGGCTTGTACCTCTTTAACGTTCCTCGATCTCAGCAACTCTACTATGGGTCTTACTTTGTCCTCATCTGTTGATATTCTATTCTTCGAAACAATATGACCTAAGATTTTACCTTGTCATTCCATGAACACACACTTCTCTAGGTTCAGACAAACTCGATATTCTCTACACTTGTTGAAGATCTGTCTGATCTCAGGGATGTGGTATCTTCTTTCTTAGGAATGAGCACATAAATCGTCCACATATACTTCCAAGCTTTTTTGCAAGAACTCTTTGAAGACATGACACATGAGCCTTTGGAATGTTGCAGGTGCATTTGTGAGCCCAAATGGCATCACACAAAATGCAAAGATTCCCCACTCTGTGGCATAAGTTGTTTTGTGTTCATCTTCTAGGGTGATGGCTACTTGGTTGTAACCTGAAAACCCATCAAGGAAGCTATAAACTTCCTTGCCTGCAACACACTCCAATAAATGTTCGATGATTGGAAGTAGATAACTATCTCTAAGCATAGCGGCATTAACATTTTTAAGGTTAATACACACTCGCAACTTTTCATTCTTCTTGGGCACCACTACCATGGGGGACACCCATTCAGTATGCTCAATCTCATAAATAAATCTATCTTCAATTAACCTATCAATTTCTTCCTTGATTTTAGTTGCATAAGTGTCATTATATGTGTAGGGATTATTTTTGGTGGGCTTGGCGTCAGTAGTCATGGGGATCATATGAGAGAAAATTTTTGGATCTACTCCCTTCAAGTCTCTATAGTGCCACACAAACACATCCCTATATTCCCTTAATAGAGCTACAAGCTCCATTTCTTCTTCTGCACTTAGGTCATCTCCTATGTATGTACATCTCTTTTCGTTCTCCTCAATGGTTACAATAATTTTTTTGGTTTTCTCTTTATTATCATATGCTTCTCCTGTAATGGCCTCTCTCTTAGGCATTCGTACCAAAATTTTCCAATCTTCAACTTCATATTTCTTGAAATTTGCAGGTACCTCGAACAATGATTCCTCCTCTTCTTGTTTCGTTGCTTTTCTTTTCTTCTTCTTTTGACCTCCTTCACTTCCTTCCTTGGAATTTACAGTTTTGATGCTTGTGAGAGGTTCTTCTTCTTTTTGGTTAAACACTCCTACATCTTCTAAATAGTGCTCTTTTGAGTTAAAGCAACTATCCATCACAATGGACTCTAGATCATCGTTGTCCTCTTCCTCTTCTATTATGTCAATAGGGCCACGTTCTTCTAGCAATGGCTGACACATGAACACTAAGATATCATAACCCTCCTCATCACAATGAGGTGTCCATTGTTCTTCATTGATAGCAATGTCCATGGTGGCTAAGATTTCTACCCAATCATGAGGCTCAAATTCCTCATTTGGAAAGATCATTGGTGTGTAAGCTGGGTCTTTAACCGGTCTATCTCCTAGGGGATTTCCTTCTTCTCTCACTTTTAGGCATCTTTCCTCTTCCTCTGCAACTTTGCACATCCACAACTGAGTATCTTCATGCATCCAGGATGGATCATAAGAACTTTTAGAATGCACAGAGATTGGATAGGATTCCATTGTAGGGGTGGTACATCTCTAAATGTATAATCCTTTAGATTGACCTTGGTTGTGACCCCTAAGTGCTGCAAGTACAAAGAATTGGTTCCCCAATCTTGTACTATTTGCAGTTGTCATAGGAATGGTCTTCCTAGGATCATTCCATAGACATTATTTTTACCAAGGTCACATATAGCAAAGGTGTGTTCAAACTCTACCCCACAAGTGGTTAGAGTTATCCCTTCTAGCAATCCTAGAGGTCTTTCAATATGGCCATCATCCATTTGAAGCTTCATTCTAGTTGCTCTTAATGCAGGTTTGCCCCATTGCTTCCACAAGGAGGTGGTCGCAATTGCAACACATGTGCCTGAACCTATGATCGCTTTGGCTATGTAAACTTGGTAGGTGCTTGGAAGATAAGTATTATCTTCTTCACCTTCACTCATGTCTCCTCTTTTGTCGAGAGGTATCTCTGGAACTTTTTGTTTAGAGCCTGCTTTTTGCATATTGGAATCAAGTTCTGGAACCTGATCTGTCACATGTTTCCATAACTCTGGTTTTACTTTGAGCAGCTCTTCCACAGTGAGTTGACATTGAACCTTAGTGTTCTTCACAACATCAGTGTTCCTCGGAACCATTGAGTCTTCATGTCTTACCAATATTGTGGGAGCTCTGATTTGAAGAGATTCAGATTCCCATGGGCCTATGAATTGTGGCAACTCTTGTAAAGAATTAGATTCAAAATCTAATCTTTCGTCTTCTTGTTGCTCTCCTTGGTCTCCATAAATAGATGGAATGTCTTGGGGAAATTGATCACGAAGGTCATCAATCTCAGGAATAGGAGGGGGATTATCCTTCTCCTTGGCCCATTTCTCTTCTTGTATTTCCCGCAAGAACTCTTGAGAGTATTCTTGAATTGAAAGAGGTGCTCACCATTCATAGAATCGGGAACATAATCTTTCATTGGTGGTGAGCTTTCTCTTTCAACCACTAGTTGAGCTTGTGGAGGTAAAGAAACTTGCAATTTGTTTACCGACTGCTCTAATCTTTCTAATAAGCCCTAGAAATGCAAATCAGGTTTGACAAAGTTTGTTTGATTGAATGATTGACTGGTCTCGAACATAGCCTAAGCTATTTTTACCATTTTCATGCACATTTTTGTTCATTCAATCTCTAAATCCGCTCTAGGGTAACTCTTGTCTAGATTTGTGGGTGTTGGCCCTTCTTGAAGTCAAGCCTAGTAGGCCTTGAACATCATGTCCAAGCCTTTTGGAGTTGGATCTGCAAGAACAGACCCTGGTTGTGGTCTATTTACAATGGGTAGTGGGGTGGGATGAAGTGGAGTGGATGGACCTTCAACGTGTGAGGGATTTTGAGATGCAATGTCTTCTATTTTTGTGTTCGCTTCTTTCAAGCTTTCTTCTAGTTCTGATAGCTTTTTATTCCACTTGCGATTGGCCTTCTCCCTAGTATCCTTCCATGTTCTTATTTTTCTCTTACTAGGCTCTCCTGATTATCTTGACTCTAATTGTTCAGCTAGTTGATCCTATTTTAAGGCTTGTGCTCTAGTGACTGCTTGTATAGGAGCCACATTATGGCTACTAGCACTTGAATCCACCACTAAGCCTACCACATTAATGGGTGTAACCTTGGGCACACTACAGGGATTTTTGGGACAATCTCTAGGAAGATGCTCTTTGCCACACTCAGGACAAAAGGCTTGTATTGTGATGGTATGTCCTTGACCCGGAGACAGTGGATGGGGACATTCACGAATGAAATGGTCACCCTAACATCTAAAACATGGTCCTCTAGGGGCTTGTGGTCTTACTTGTCTCAACTAGGGCCTGGGGTTTAGATTCGTATACATAACATTGGAGTATTCTAGCTCCCAATTTTGTTCCATAGGTGGTGCCTCATAATGACAAGGATAAGTCTCACTATGCTCAAGTGACTCTATGTAATAAGCTTGTGGACTATCTTCATAGGAGCAATCAAAATTTTGAGCATGATGGTCATTTTTTGAGACCAAAGGGGTCATTGGCACCAATGCTCTATTAGGGTTTTCCTATACCATTGCATACTTAACTGGAATCACATTGGCAGGAGCTAGTGGTTGATTTCTCAGGACTAATTGTGGCCTATAGTATGGCTGTTGGCATTGGTTCTGATACCTACGTTGTTGGTAAGGTTGCTGATAAGTCTTTCTAACAGCATGCCTATTCTAGGGACAATCTTGAGCCATATGATTCGTGTATTTTCTCTCAATAGCGCAATATGGGGCTTTCTTTTCTCTCACATTCTAGTTTTACATTGGGCAAACATTATCCATGTGGTCCCCTTCACCAGAATAACATCAATTCAATGAGGTGGCTCTTGGTGTTTGCCTATTTTGGACTCCTAGCTTCTTGGCAACTTGCTCAGCTATGTCATCTATTTCCGTGGAGATTCTCAAAGTATGACTAGTAGAACTATCAGAATCCTATAGAGTTTGGACAATCCTAAATCCTCAACCAAGTTATGTTCTATGTCAATGCACATTCGCACACACTCTTCTATAGATCTAAGCTCTTTCAAGTACACATATGATCTTAACTTGGTACTTAGTAAGCCATCTAAAAACAAGGCCACTTATTTGGCCAGTGTGGGTAAATCTGGACTAGGCATCTTTCTAAGTACTCTCTTAATTGTCTTCCTGCAAGTCACACTATTTCTTGGGGTGTTTGCTTGAATGTTGTGGATTAAGGATGATGTATTATGCTTGATGCCACTCTTAGATTGTGTTAACCATGCTCATGCATGCTAATATGCATATAAACATTTATACATGCATTCATGTCACACATGCATCTGCATTCATTACGTATTCATGCATATATGCTCTAGACTAATATACATATACATTCCCATACATACATGCACCCTAGCACATCCAAACTATCTTATGCATATGTATACTCATAATCACTCTTTATGCTTACATTAGACATTGATGCTTCTAATATGCATATGCAATAATAGACATTCACTCATTCTAGCATCACATATGCATTCATATATTCTAATAAATTCATCTATTGCATACTCATCAATCCCTACTTATATGAGTTTAAGCTTAAATTAACACATATAGCTAACTAATATGCATGCATATGCATATTTAATAGGCTATCAAACATACTAACACTCATTTACATACATACATGCATGACTTTACTCATATGCATTAAATATAAGCTCATAAATTTGTATAGTATCACATTATAGCATCAATTAACTATGAAATAAATTAAATAGCTATATAATTAAGTAAATACCTTTAAAACAACTTAATAAACTCTCTCTCACCACATTCTCTCTCTCTCTCTCTCTCTCTCTCTCTCTCTCTCTCTCTCTCTCTCTCTCTCTCTCTCTCTCTCTCTCTCTCTCTCTCTCTCTCTCTCTCTCTCTCTCTCTCTCTCTCTCTCTCTCTCTCTCTCCCTCCCTGATGTCATCGCGTCTCACCACACCCATCAGAAGCTATTTGCGCTATCTTACTCTCTCTCTCTCCAGTGCTATCTACACATGTCAGACTGCCACTAGACTTTCTCAATGCACGTTAACACCAGCATCCGTAAGGCTTTTTGCTTCTCTCTCTCTAAATAAATATATTCCTACATTTATCTCTACGTATATTTATCTCTGCGTATATTTATCTCTACATGCTCCATCTCTGTAGCACGCTGCCTGTCAGAGCTAGAATAAGGACCCAAACTCTCTCTGTGTCTTCTCTCTCTCTCTCTCTCTCTCTCTCTCTCTCTCTCTCTCTCTCTCTCTCTCTCTCTCTCTCTCTCTCTCTCTCTCTCTCTCTCTCTCTCTCTCTCTCTCTCTCTCTCTCTCTCTCTCTCTCTCTCTCTCTCTCTCTCTCTCTCTCTCTCTCTCTCTCTCTCGCTCTCTCTCTCTCTCTCTCTCTCTCTCTCTCTCTCTCTCTCTCTCTCTCTCTCTCTCTCTCTCTCTCTCTCTCTCTCTCTCTCTCTCTCTCTCTCTCTCTCTCTCTCTCTCTCTCTCTCTCTCTCTCTCTCTCTCTTTCTTTCTCTCTCTATATCACCCGCGTTGTAGTGCTATGTCAGAACTGCCAGAAAGAACATAACTTTCTCTCTCATCTACGAAATTTGTGTACATGCCTCCTACGATGCTTGTTAAATAGATATGGACTTCAAGAGAATCTTTAAACTTAATGCATGCACTCTCAAGCACTTCCTAGCTCTTTCTTGCACTCCTACACATGAGAAATGACGTGAAAATGGTGAAAATGCACTTAAAAACAAAAAAAAATCTATGAAGATGAAGATGGTGATGATGAAGAAGGAGAAGAAAAATCAAAAAAATAACAGAAAATCACTATTTCTTACCTTCCAACGTCGCAAATCCATGATCTTACCATCACAATGCTCGTCCTCGAAGCTCTCTCCCTGACAACGGTGGCAAAATTTGGTGTATCTCAAGTGTAAGCACCACCTCCTTTACTTGTCAATCCGTAGAGATGTGAGGACTAGTATGAAGACCATGAGCAAGTGAAGGCACAAGTGCATGAGTGAAAGCACACAAACATGCACACACATACACACACATGCACAAGGTAAGATCAAAGAGAGGAATAATGGAAAGCTTTGATCACAAAAGAGTTCTCTTACAAAAGCTCAAATCTACAACAAGCTAACCTCAAAAATGAGTTCTCTAGCTCTTTTTATAGTTTTTTGAGTGGTTTTGGTCCTATACAGACCTAGTGTCCGACCTAGTGAAAAACTAGGTTCTAGGGCTTATTTGAGGGCTCAAACGGAGTCTAAAAATTATGAAAATTGGTAGGATGATACTTCTAATACTCCTCAAGCTCGAGGACTCTTATACTTTAAAAAAATGGAATAACAAAAAGGTGAAATGATATTTACAATGGTTTGAGTGATCAAAATCATTGTTTTTCTAGGGGATTCTTCTGAAAATTTGACACTTCTTGGAGCTCCCTACTTGCTCCTTCTTCTTGTGTGTCCACTTTTCTGATGTGCTTCCATGCTTGTGCTTGACCTTGAGTTCCAAAAATAAGTGTATCCCAAGCATCCATTGTTATTTTGCAAGAGCGAATGTGAGGAATAATGACATGTTTGACAGAGAAGGCTATCAATGCATGTGTCTGAGCATCTTTGCCATCCCAATGAAGTTGCTATATAGTAGGTGCAGTAGGAATCGTAGCAAAAATAGGAACCTAAAGAATATCACCATCTTCAATGTCATCTGCATCACCTTAAATAACTATATTTGCAGGTTAAATGGGACACTTGGAGCACATGTGGTTGCATGGCCGACACTTGGATGGATAGTATCAACCTATCAAAGAGGGCAGTCCCTTGGAAAGGGATATATGGAGGCATAAGATTGGGAGTAGAATCATCTCTCTAGCAATGGTTGTCCTAATGCTCTAGTTCTTCACACATGACTTACCACTACTCATCACATGAAAATGAGATATACCTTAGAGAGTCAATACCCCTTCTCTAACACTAGAAAAGGCACAACATTTGGCATTATGGGTATCATATTTATCACAATCATAACAATGACGGGAGGTGCTAAAAAATATGTAGAATCTAGCATATGCTCATTTTCATTTCTTGTGTCGCTCCCTAGTTACATATGGTTTACCACCATAAATGTTACAATGTTCTTCTCCTTAGGGTAGTATTTAAATTTATGTTGCCTTACACATCCATAGCACAACTCTATTCCCATCGCTCTCTCCCTTTACTATGGCATGAGCATCGATTTATTGTATGATCTCTCTACCATAGCAAAGACCTTTCATGTTGACCCATACATTTTTTAAATGGTGTGCACCTATTTAGAATTTTTGGAGTTTATGCACTAGTAAATGTATTGGGGAAATGCAATAAGGGTATGCTTATCTTATTCCAAAAAGGCCTATTGCATGAGGTTCCACCCTTATGATTGTCATGATATGCTAGAGGCATCTCTACATGCATGTGCTAGAATAACACCTATCTTTCCTAGTTAATGATCTAGTAGCTCCTCTCAAGCCCAAAACATGTTTGTGGACTTGGAGAAGCTCATGTATATTCTTTGGCACTTTCAACAAGACCTCCCTATACCTAGCAAGACACGCCCTCTACATGAGGTTGTTTTTACAAAAATACCATGTATATAATGATATGCACCTCTTGTCAAGGGGCACAAAGTTATTATAAGACAATACTTTGAACTTGGCCCATGTTGGCAGTAGCCTTGGTACACCAGGACCTACAAGACGTGAAAGCCAAAGAAGGGAGTCAGAGCGAAGGGACAGCACAAGCAAACAGGGCAGTCAAAGAAGATCTGGCAAGTAGGCCAATATTTTTTCAAGACACTAATGCAGATCAAAGAGATGGACATGCAGGGAGGAAGAGCAAGTAGGGAGCTCGAAGATATGTATGACAGATCACTAGAAGAAATCCCTACAACAACAGTGATTTTTATCACTAACAATCATTGTAAATATCATTTCACATTTTTGTAGCTCCATTTTGTGCAAGCCAAGGAGTCCTTGAGCTTGAGGAGCCTTAGAAGTAGTGGCGTACCAATTTTCGTATTTTTTAGACCTCGTTTGAGCCCCCAAATAAGCCCTGGAACCTAATTTTTAACTAGGCCGGACACTACGTCTGGACAGGGCCAAAAGCTAGTCAAAAACTATAAAAAGAGCTAGAGAGCTCATTTTTGAGGTTAGATTGTAATTGAAACGAACTTGTAAGAGCATTTTGAAAGTAATCTAAAAGCTCCATTGATTCTCGCTCTTTGTCTTGCCGTGTGTGCGCGTGTGTGTGTATGTGTGTGCATGCTAGTGTGCTTCTCACTCACGCACTTGTGCCGCCACTTGCTCGAGGTCTTCATACCATCCTCACGTCTTCCCGGATTGACATTAAAGGAGGTGCTACTCATCACTGAGCTACACCAAATTTTGGCGCCGTTGCCGGGGATCGAGCTTTGAGGACGAGCGTGTGATGGTAAGACGTAGAGTTGACGCGTTGGAGTTGTAGGTATTTTCTTCACTCTCATCGATTTTCTTTTACTTTCTTCACCATCTTCATCATCATCATCATCATCACCATCTCCCACGTCCATCTCCATCATCGCGAAAATTTCAGTTTTTTGACTATATTCCCATCTCCACCTCATTTCCCTCATTTCACTTGTGAGAGAGAGCGAGAGAGCGAATTTGCATGTGCTGTTTTTTGCATGTTTTGTGAGCTTTCTGCAGGTACAGGACGCATCATCATCCCCAGCACTCTGCGCAGGTACGGAATTCTGAGTAACTGTCTGTGTGTCGCCGAGCTCTGTCAATCGCGACCGACTGAAAAATTGCTCTAATTGCTAAACAAAGTGCATATCCATGACCTACAGGCCTAGAGCTTCCCAAAAATGTGTTTAGTTTTTTGAAATTCCACAGATTTCTGTCAATCGCAATCGCTCTGTCAATCGCGATCGACAAACCACGACGGACAGATCTGTCAATCGCGATCGACACGTCAATCGCGACTGACAGCTCACGACGGCTCTGTCAATCGCGACCGACACGGTCAACGACCGATTGACCACGACCGACTGACCATACGCGTGACACGTGTCAATCGCGATCGAGCCATCAATCGCGATCGACTCATCAATCGCGACCGACACAGTCAACGACTGTTTGACCACGACGGACAGACCACGACGGCTCTGTCAATCGCGACCGACACGGTCAACGACTGTTTGACCACGATCGACAGACCCTCGCGACCGACCTGTCAATCGCGATCGACTCATCAATCGCGACCGACAGAGTCAACGACGCTTTGACCACGATTGATTGACTTTTCGGCCACGTGTCAATCGTGACTGACCAGTCAATCGCGACTGACAGCCACGACGGACCTGTCAATCGCGATCGACACGTCGATCGCGACTGACCTGTCAATCGCGACCGACAGACTTTGCGAACGCGTTAGAAGGGCAAATTAGGTCAAATTTTCAAGGCAAAATCATTGGTCTAAATTTTGATTGAGTGTGGGACAAACACTAGGGTGTAGTATTGCATCGCGAGGCCGTGCCACAAGCTACTCGAGTATTCCTGTTTGACTGTTAGCTTGTATTGAATTCTGATTTAACTCCCTAAACCCTGAACAGTCCTAACTTCTTCATACGAAATCCAATTTTTGAGCTCTTGGGCTTGTTGGAAAGCTCGTGGCATATACTACACGCCCTCAACTGTTTTTTATAAAGATAATGCGTTGATTTTCAGAGAGGGTATTTTGAAGTTGACCATACCCAGGGGGATCAAAGTCAGGGGTCTTTAGAATTATTTTCCTAAGAGTCACAATGCAGATGTGTGTTTGTGTCACATGAATGAAAGTGGTTGGTTTTGTTCTTTGAATATAAGCATTGAGCTAACCGTGGGTCTTTTATAGGTCCATTGAGAGCAACTGAGAGCGTACAAAGCAAGGTTTCTTTGCAAGCTTGAGAACCGGGTTCTTGAGCACCATAAAGCAAGGGATCAACAAGTAAGGTTGGACACTTTTAACTCCCTCTGTCAATTCATAGCTTAGGCTAAGAACGACGAGAGGTAGGAGCAAGTTAGAGCGACGGTAGGCAGTTATCAAGTTGAAGAGTACCTAAAAACTCAAGTTCAAGCTAAAAACTTAATCTCTGCACTGTCGATAACATAAAGGAAAAGAACCTAACGTGGAACGATCAACCTAAAGTACGGAAAACATTCAAGTGTTCCTGACGACGTGATATCAGACAAGACCATAAACACAATAATTAACTAAACAGAATCAAGTAACTGATACCAATTGATCGGCAACGAGGTTGTAATCTGAAAAAAAAATTGGGCTAATCAGTTAGGCATATGAACCTTAGATCAGGACGACACCTAGTAAGAGAGAGACAAACCCTTAGGTCTTCAGAGGCTAGTGTCAACCACACTGCTAGGTCCTGGGCCCAGCAGTTGAGCCACCACTCGAACTACCCTCGCTCTGAGACCAGTGAGTCAGAGATGTCTCAAGGCATGGACAAACCTACGGGAAGTTCAGGAGTGCCCTACTTGTACAGGGTAGAAGGCCCTTACAAAACACAGTTGGAGTACCTGAGGACCAACCGATTAGGTGCTAGCATCTATGAGGACGGCTTAGGAAGATCTGTGGTCCAGATTAAAAACCCTGATCAATCCATTGGACTAGAACACCCAGCTGTCAAGTTTGAAAATGGTGCATACCTGGACAAAGAAGGAACTATATATGTAGTCACTAGTCATCCTGATAGGACAGATGACTTTGGGAATGTAATCTCAGAAGCGGACTTAGGTGACCTAGAACAAGGGAACATGGATGCGGAACCTAGAACCCCTCGAGGTAAATCAGTTCTCACTAGGATTATCACGCCTGAATGGGTCCCCCAAGACAACAAGAGCATAGAGTTGCTCCTCAATCGAGAAACTGATGAAGCCTTTTGGAGGTATAAGTCTAATCAGCCAACAGACATAGGAAATATCATGATCTATGAGTTTAAGGATCCGGATAGCCCAGGCAGAGTGACCTACTTAGATCATGCTTCAGAGCGGATCTTCGTGGTGACAGAAAATGATAGGCATGCCTACACTTGGAAGGGTGAATTCATTTTCCCCCAACCAAGATCAAATGTATCCTATGGTCACCCTGGAGCTGGAACTTCCCAAGCTCATGGTACGCAAAGAGACAGAAGTAGAGATAGACCGGAAGTAAGCTTTGCCAACCCAGTGGGCAGAGAAAGAACGAGAACAGAGATGAATCGGGTAGAACCTGAGATGCATAGAGCCCACAGGAACCAAAGAAATGTAGATGGATTCCCTCTGCCGAGACCTAGAGAGCACGCAAGAACTTTGAGACCCACCCAGCTAGTTAAGTCCATGAAGAATTATTTTGACGGCACAGGAGATCCCTATGATCATGTGGCGGAATTCAAGCAAGTCTTGAGAGCTGAACAGGTTGAGGATCTGTTCACGCAGTACAATGCCTTCGGTCTAACCCTTAGGAACACAGCACTTACATGGTTTCAACCATTGGATGAGCGTCAGTTCAGGAGCATAGACCAACTCCTAGAGGCTTTCATTATAGAGTTCTCTAAGAGCGGCATAAGACACAACACCTCCTCACTGATTCACAGCTTCAAGCAAACCCCTCAAGAGACTGTGAGACTTGCAGGAAGAAGATTTAGACAATATCTTGAAAGGTGCCCTATTTCGGAGCTACCCACATCTGCTAAACAAGTAGCCTTATTTCTTGACGGATTGCTGAGCCCAAAATTGAGATCCTATGTGTATCTGAAAGACCCTAGGACTATAGAAGAATGTGTACGTATGTGCATTGACATTGAAGATAACCTAGGAGAAGAGCTAGAGTTGTCCAAAATTTACAAAGATTCAGATAGTGCATCTAGTCAATCTTCCACACAAGCCACATCAATTGAAGAACTTGCCGAAAAAGTAGCTCAGAAACTAGGTGTAACTAGCAAACAAATCCCAAGGTTTGCCCCTGTGAAAAGGTGCTATACATGCGGTGGTGACCATATGGCGAACGTCTGTCCCATTATGGCTCAACCCCAAGTAAACCCTAGTAGCCAGTACTGCACCATAGAACGGAGATACACCAATCACACCGCACAAGACTGCCCATACAACAAGCAGGCAGTTAGGCAACCCTATCCGCAACCCTACCAACAAGGCAGATACCAGAACCAAAATCCACCACCACAATATGCTAGACCCCAACAAACCTACCAACCACAGTATCAGGCCCAACAAAGGCCTCAGCCTGTGCTAGCACAACAACCCCCTGCCCCAGCTAATGTGATTCCGGTAAAGTATACTGCTGCAGAAGAGAACCTGAATAGAGCTATAGTCCCTGTAACATCCTTGATCTCTGAAAATGACCCAAGTGACCATAGCTTTGATTCTACCCATGTGGACAGCCCCCAGGCTTACTACATGCAGTCCCCAGAACATGGAGAGTCCTACTATGGTGAAGAGTCGAACGAACCTAGTTGGGAGTCAGATTACACGAACATCATGTATACAAACCCCAACCCTAGACCTCAACCTAGGCAAGTACGACCACCATTTCCTAGAGGACCGTGCTACAGATGCCAAGGAGATCACCTCATTCGTGATTGTCCCTTGCCTCCACCTACGCAAACCCAGTCGGTGACGATCCAAGGCTTCTGCCAAGATTGCGGAAAAGAGCATCTCTTACGAGATTGCCCAAAGAACCCCAATAGCATGCCAAAAATCACCCCTATCAACGTTGTTGGGTTAGTGGTAGACTCCTCAGGAAGCGTCACTTCCACTGCACCAGTGCAGGTAGTCACTAGAGCTCAGGCATTGCAGCAAAACCAAGAGACAAGCCAGGAAAAGGGCCCAGAGGCTAGTGAAACCGAGAGCGTAACAAAAAAAAAGAGAACAAGAGCTTGGAAAGATAGCCGCGAACGCATGAAAAGGCAATGGGCAAAGAAGATGAGTGAACTTGAGGAAAGTCTACGAGAAACCAAGGCTAAAATCATAGAGATCACGTCTCAACCGCACTCTCACACATTCCCACCGCTACCATCCCCATCACCCTCCATCCCTTCACCCTCTAAGACAGCCCACGCAACCCACCCACCACCCCAAACAGGATCAGTATTAGCTGATCCCACTCCCGAAGACATAGACATGATGCTTAAGGCATATCAGGCCAGAATCCAAGAAGGGCCAAACGTCACGGATCATGACAAGTGCTATCCTAGAGCTGACCTAGAGATAGAAAGAACCAAACTATGCGCGAAAATGGTCGCATTGGCTCAGACTATGTTTGAAGCCAGTCGCCTTTTCAATTACTCAGGCTCAGCCAAAACGCAATTACACTTGGATGGATTCCTAGAGAAGTTAGAGAGGATAATTGCAAGATCTGACAAGGAAGAAAAAAATCAAGACCAAGAAAAAGCAAGCAAAAACAGGAATCATTCCCAATCAGAAGTGTATGTGGCCAATGCCCCTAAACCGGACAACTTCCCCTCCTTAGAAAGAATAGAGAGGCCAATAGCACAGCCAGAAAAGGAACCTACCCCTCAAAGAAAGGAAAGGGCAAGAGAACGGGTAAGCCAGCCTCTTCAGGAAGCCCGTGGGCCTCCTCAAGAAGCTTATCTTCCCCCCCAAAAGGCAGATGAGCCTCCCTCGAAAGCTCAAGTACCTCCACAGGTTGCCTACATTCCTTCTCAGGGGATGTGTGAGCCTGTTCGGAAAAGTAATAGAATAAGTAATCCTCCCCAAGAAGCTTGTGCTCCAGCCATTTGCGAGAACGAGGAGAGAGTCAACAATAGAATCAGCCCTCCTTCATAGGTTGCTTATGCGCCCAATTCTACGGAGCCAGACACTTCTTCTTCTATGAATCGGTTTGCACCAGACTTCCTACGAGAGATTCAAGAAGACAAATGGGATAACGAAAGCGAGGTCGCCCCTCCTTTTGAACTTGTGGACGATGCACACGACCAATTCCCACAAGACATCCCATCTATTTACGGGGAGCATGAGAGTGTTCAGTCTCACGAGAGATTAGACTTTGAGTCGAATTCCATACAAGAGCTACCCCACTTCACAGGCCCATGGGAAGCAAAGTCCACATGTATGAGAGCACCCACAGTCATGGTAAGGAACGACGACTCAGTCATACCTAGGAACACAGAGGTAGTGAAGAACACTAACGTGCAGTGTAATCTCAAGTTAGAAGAGCTACTCAAGGTTAGACCTGAATTATGGAAACATGTAGCCAAACAAGTACCAGAGATAGCAAAACCTCGTTCCCAGGTAGGATCCCATAGGACAGTACCGGAAATTCCCTTGGATAAGATAGGAGATATGTGTGAAGGTGAAGAAGGGAACACCTACCTTCCCATCACCTACCAGGACTACACCACGAAGGCAATTTTGGACTCAGGTGCAGGAGTTGCAATTGCCACTACCTCCTTATGGAAGCGTTGGGGCAAGCCGGCACTCAGGCCGACGAGAATGAAATTGCAAATGGCCGATGGTCACATAGAGAGACCCCTAGGATTGCTAGAAGGGATAACTCTCACCACTTGTGGTGTCGAGTTTGAGCATACATTTGCCATATGCGACTTCAGTAAAAATCATGCCTATGAGATGATTTTGGGGAGACCATTTATGCGACAATTGCAAGTGGTACAGGATTGGGGAACCAACTCCTTGTATTTGCAACACTTGGGTGTTACGACCAAAGTCAATCTCAAGGATTATTCTCATAGAGATGTCCCTCCTATCCAATGGAATCCCATCCATAGAGCTAAAGACGATACAGAATCGGTGCATTCCATAGGGTCTGGATCCTCATGGATGCATGAAGACACTCACTTATGGATGTGCAAGGTAGCAGTAGAGGAAGAGAAGAGAGAAAAGGCCAGAGAAATAGGTGTAAACGAAACCCATAGACCCATTCAAGACCCAGCCTATGCACCTGTAGTTTTTCCAGACGAGGAATTTGAACCCCATGGCTGGGCAGAAATTTTAGCAACAATGGACGTAGCCATCAATGAAGAACAATGGACACCTCACTGTGATGAGGATGGCTATGATATTTCAGTCTTCTCCATAGAGCCAATCATGGGAGAGGCAGTTTTAGAAGAATGCGAACCTAGCCCTGATGCATTTGAGGATGCAAGTGACTCCGATCTAGAGTCAATCATTATGGACCCACCATTTGCATCAGATGAAGAATACTTCCATGAAATAGAATTTCAACCCCAGAGGCATGGAGAGGTTACAAATGATGTAAGATTAGCAACGCATATGACCCCTAAGGAAGGAGGAAAGAAACGAAAGAAGAGAGAAGCCTTACCAGAAGAGGAAGAATCTTTGTTTGAGGTCCCAGAAAATTTTAAGAAGTATGAGATAGATGACAGGAGAGTCATGATAAGAATGCCTAAACGAGAGGCACAATCAGGAGAGGCCTATGATAACAAAGAAACCACCAAGAAAATAGTAGTGGCCATAGAAGAAGGAGAGGAGAGATGCACGTATATAGGCCATGACCTGACAGAAGAAGAAGAGCATGAATTGATTGCCTTGCTAAGAGAATACAGAGATGTATTCGCTTGGAGTTACAAGGATTTGAAAGGGGTTGACCCGGACATATGCTCGCACACCATTCCCATGACCTCAGATGCCAAACCCTCTAAGCAAAAGCCTTATACATATAATGATAATTACGCTGCTAAGATCAAGGAAGAGATAGATAGACTGGTTGAAGCTGGATTTATCTACGAAATTGAGCACACCGAATGGGTATCCCCCATCGTAGTGGTGCCCAAGAAGAATGGCAAGCTGCGTGTGTGCATTAACTTGAAAAAGGTTAATGCCGCCACGATTCGAGATAACTATCCGCTTCCCATCACAGAGCATCTCTTAGAAAGAGTGGCAGGCAAGGAAGTGTACAGCTTCCTTGATGGATTTTCGGGCTACAATCAAGTAGCCATAGCTCCAGAGGATCAGCATAAGACAGCCTTTGCCACAGAATGGGGCATTTTTGCTTTTAGAGTAATGCCATTTGGGCTTACCAACGCACCAGCTACCTTCCAGAGACTGATGTGCCATGTGTTTAAGGAGTTCCTAAGGAAGAGTTTAGAAGTCTATGTTGATGATCTTTGTGCTCATTCCAACGTTAGGCAAACCCATATTCCTGAACTCAGACAAATCTTTGACAAATGTAGAGAATATCAAGTCTGCCTAAACCCAGAAAAGTGCGTTTTTATGGTCAGGCAAGGCAAGATTCTAGGACACATAGTGTCAAAGAATGGCATATCTACCGATGAAGAAAAAGTGAGAGCCATAGCAGAGCTACCTAGGCCAAAGAATGTCAAGGAAGTACAAGCTTTCATGGGGCATTGTGGTTATTATCGACGATTTATACACATGTATGCTGTCATTGCAAAGCCCATGTACGGACTTCTGACAAACTTTGAGTGGACGGATGAATGTGAGAATTCCTTCCAGGAGCTTAAACGAAGATTATGTTCAGCACCAATCTTGACCACACCAGATTGGAATAAGCCATTCCATGTTCACGTGGATGCATCCAATTATGCTATTGGATGTGTACTTGCACAACCTACTGGTGAAGGTAATATGGATCTTCCAATTGCCTATGCCAGTAGACAATTGAATGCGGCTGAACGGAATTACACCACTACAGAGCGCGAAGGATTAGGCATGGTTTATGCAGTCAAAAAATTTAGACACTATTTGCTTGCAAATAAGTTTAAATTTTTTACTGATCATCAGGCATTGTTGTACCTAGTAAACAAGCCATGTAATACAGGTAGATTAGTAAGATGGTTTCTCTTGCTAATGGAATACGAATTTGAGGTTGTGGTAAGGAAAGGTAGGACTCATTTGAGAGCCGATCATCTCTCTAGGCTCACATCGGGAGAAGCCCCACAAGGAGTGTCAGATGACCTTCCTGATGCTTACTTGTTTAATTTGGAAGTTATACCGCAGTGGGCCAAGCCAATAGTACCAGTATTGACATACGGGCCTAATCATCCAGTGGTGAACACACGGAATAGAGAGATCGTAAAAGCCCAAAAGTACCATATCATGGCAGGAAGCATGTACAAGCACACAGATCAAGGGATCTTGGCTTTTTGCGTAGAAGAGGATGAGTACGCTAAATGGTTGCAATTAGCACATGTAGGTGCGTTAGAGCAACACCATTCGAAGCAAAGAACTTTGCAGACTCTAAAGAGATTCGGAGTGCATTGGCCAACTATGGAAGCTGATGTCCAAAAGTTGTGCAAGGAATGCCCAATCTGTTGCACTAAACCACCAGTGGAACATGCCACTCTTTATCAAGTATCCATTGTGCCAGATTGGAGTGAACCTCTAGTATCATTCTTGAGAACAAACACATTCCCTCCAGACATGACTCTAGCTAGGAAAAGGAGTTTAGAACAAGAAGCCTAGGATTACTCACTCATCGGCGATAATCTATACAAGCGCGGTAAGGATGGTTACCTGAGACTGTGTGTCCATGAAAGTGAGTATCTTAAGATCTTAGAAACTGCTCACCAAGGTGTAGCAGGAGGACACTTTGGACCGGATCGGGTGATCAAGGCAATCCTATTTGCGGGCTTCTGGTGGCCTACCCTTCACATGGATGCACATACCTATGTGAAACGATGTGATGTCTGTCAAAGGACTCAATATCCTATACGCAAAGATGAGATGCCACTGAAACCTATGATGGGTGGACGTGCATTCTCTAAGTGGGGAATAGACTTCGTAGGTCCTATTAATCCCCCAGCTAAGGGTTCTCATGCGGAATACATCATTGTGGCAACAGATTATCTCACCAAATGGGTAGAGGTAAAGGCTACAACCAAGAACGATGCTCAAACAACTGCCAAATTCTTGTTTGAGAATGTATTCACGAGATATGGGCTACCTATAGAGCTTGTAAGTGATAGAGGCACTCATTTCTTGAACGAAGTGATTGAAAATCTACTCCAAGAATTCTTGGTAATACACAAGAAGTCTGCCCCCTATCATCCTCAAGCTAATGGACAAGCTGAGAGCATTAATAAGATTTTATGCAATGTACTGACGAAATTAGTGAACACTAAACGCTCTGATTGGGACAAACAGCTACACCATGCTGTTTGGGCATACCAAGTGGCCTACAAAACGGTACTCCAAGCCACTCCCTTTCAGATGGTGTTTGGCCAAAACGCCGTGCTACCCTTGGACTTCCTGATTCCTACATTGAGAGTAGCACAAGAGTATGAATGGACAGGTCATGAGCTCTCCTCTAGGATCTTTGATCTTGAACGATTAGGAGAAACAAGATTGAGAGCCGCTGCAGGAATATATGCAGCCAAGAAGAGACAGAAGGCATACTTCGATGCCCATGTGAAGGATAAAGGCTTGAAAGCGGGAGATCTAGTCTTAGTCTATACACTGAAACAACACGCGAGGAAGCTAGAAAAGAGAGGCTACGGACCTATGATCATCAATAGGATCTCCACAAGTGGAGCAGTACAATTGGCCACATTAGGGGGTGATGTTCTCCCTAACTATATTAGCGGATGCAGAGTCAAGTTGTATCAGGAACCCCTCACGGAGGAAATGCTGAGCCGACTCAACACTGCGAAGAAACGCAAAGAGGAAGAAAAGAGAATTAGAGAAGAAGCTCAAGCAGAGGCTTTAGAACGCATCAGAAGGATGAAATTACGAAGGCGAGGTAGAGATCAGCCTGGAGCGAATGACTATGCAGACCAAGGATTTCCCATAGCCATGTGTGAAGTTGCAGGAACAAGCTCGAATAGAATAATTGATAGACGTCCTTTCATAACCATAGACATAGGACAAGGAAAGAGTACAAGGACCGTAAGAGCCTTGATTGACTCAGGTGCTGCCACTAGCGCTGTTAAGTTGTCTTACTGTCAAGAGTTACAGTTAATTGTCAATCCTGTGGAAGCATATCTCATAGGATTGGGAGGCGTGGAAACCCCTTGCATGGGCGAGGTGGAACTTCCCCTCTACATTCATGATGAGGCAATGACAGTTAAAGTACTGGTGTGTCAGGATGAGGATCTCACTGAACCTCTTGTCTTGGGTCAAGATTGGATTTATGACCAAGCAGTCAATTTAAACCTAAGAAGTGGACTTCTCCAGGTTTGGATCAATCATAGTCGAGTTACAGTAGAATTAGACAATGGAGCACTCAAGGAACTAGGAAAGGCACAGACTCCTGGTCCTTCCAGGGGTACACATGAAGATGACCATGCTGTTCTTGTCCAAAACTATGTGTTGCAGAGGAATGATATTCGCAAAAAAGGAGTCAGGAATGCAACGGAACTCCCTTCTTTTCCAAAGGCTAGAAGGAGGCAGCAGCCCAAGGTGGATCAAAGGCAGCAGAAGCAGAGTACTACCTATGTCCGAGATCAAAAGTACCTGCGCAGCAGAATGTCCCAACAAGTGAAACAAGTGTGGGTGCGGAAAGGCGAACACCCGGTTGCACTCAAGCCAACCACACGAGCAAAGCCTCTTATTAGTAACCAACAACACGACACTAATAAGAAGTCTTTCGGAAATTCTTCTACTAACGTGAAATATATTTGGGTGCCCAAGAAGTCGATGAAGGCTAGCCCACAATCAAGACAAATTTGGGTGCCTAAGGCTTGCTTGATGGCACAAGCAGCTACTCTGAGGACACAACCTAAACAGCATAACGCAGCTACGCATACTGCCAGTATTCACTCGTTCTCAACTCTCAAGAACACACCAAGACCCAAGAGCGTGCATGTAATCAATTGTAAATGGGTCCCAAAAAGGCCTCGTTTTCAAACCACGACACCGAGAAAGCTCTGTAGAGACTCTCTGAAACCGAAGGCAAAGCCCACTCACTGCATTTGGCGGCCTAGGGCCTGTAATAAACCCCCCGACCCCAATTTGTAAATTCATACCCACTTACTAACTGCAGCAGTCTCCTAGGACAACACAAACACTAACTACACACACTGTCTTCATGCACTTACTAACCACTAACTCACCATCCACCTCATGTTAATGTTGTAACGGGGACAACAACGGATTTATTCTGTCCATTACGATGTTAACACTTGGTTCTATATTCTCACAGAACCAACCAACGAACAGGGCCATGGCAGAAGCAGGTACCAGTTCTCAAGCCGGATCTGGTGCCCAGATTGTGGACATAGAAACACTTCTCCTTGAGCCTCGTCTCACCGCAAGACCGCAAGAGCTTCAAGCAGTGCATGTGCTCCCCATTCAGGATCCTCCTCAAGGGCACACTTCTCAAGTAGGTAAGCATGCACATTGGTTCAGTGATGTTGCTGGACCACTGGGCGATGGGACCTATTTCTGGGAAGCAGAATTGGAATTCAATGGCAAATGGGGTCGATACCACTTTTTCACACGCGAGTTTGAAAGCTATCAAAACGCCGAAGTCATGAGATCAGTTTGGATCAAAGCGGGTGTGGACAGTTATTTCAGGGCTCACTTACCAAAGCCGGATTTTTTACGATGTTCATATCTGATCAGTACCATCACGCCAAGCAGGGCCAAAGGAGGCGACAGCACCTTTGTGTTGCCATCACTGCTGCCGGGTAATGAGCTTAAAAGATTCAAGTTGACCCTCAATCTGGTAAGAGAAGCATTGGGCATGTATGGCATGCACATCCCAACAGAAAAGGAAACCATGGTTCCAGGTCGAATGAAGCACAAAGATCTTAATAAGTTGAAGGACATGGTAGCGATGACACCTACCATTGCGCTTCACCTGCGAACCATCATGCAACATTTTGCTTTTCCCGCCCAAGAACGATTCACAATGCCCCCGAAAAAAATATGGTTCAGTTTATATCTAGCAGAAACCGAAAGCCTGCCCATCAATGTGCCACACTGGATCATAGATCAGATCCACCTAGCGCATCAAAGGTGGAACAAGAAACAGAAGAATGTGCTCCACGGGTGTTGTGCTCTGACCAGAATAATCTATAGATGCTTGGCTTATGACGTGCCTGTTCAGCGGGCACTCGTATGGTCCCGAGTCCAAGAATTCCAGAGAAGACTATCAGCAGCAGGTCCCCCATCAAAGAAGATGAGGGGGGGAGTCCAACTACCCTGTGCTCAACCAAGGGGAGCTACCACTACACCAGAAATCACCCCTCCCCAGACACGACGAGTTAGGCCATTCACAATCCGGCTACCAAGACCAAGCACAGAGGGGCCTAATCTGGTGTTTCCACCCATTCCATCCGATTTGGAATTTCCGCAGGGATTTACTCTTGAGGACCTCACTGATGAAGAAATTGCCCGATTAATCTATGACTCTAACCTCGAAGCTGAAGCAGCGCGAGCTCACGAAACACAACCCCAAACAACATCGGCCCCCACCCAACCACAAGTGGTAGAAGTCGATGTAGACGAACAAGAGGCAGGAGGAGACGAAGAAGAAGCCGACGAAGAAGAACATCAAGAATATGACGAACTCTCCGAGTTAGCAAGTGCCCCAGCATATTCGGCACAAATCAAGAGACTATATCGAACCATGCGACTGGTTCAGGAACAGCATAAGATGTCTCTAGAACAGGGCAAAAGACTCATGAACGACTTGCTAGCGGAGGAAGGTGTGGACGAGTTGTTCATTGAGTCCATGAACCTTCATGCCGACGCCGTAGGACTGGATGAGGCCATTCATGAGGCAGTGGCCTACATTCACAGGTTTGAGAAAAGGGTTCCCGTTCGTCCCAGGAGGTCCGGGAAGCAAATTCACATCAATACATCAGCACCAGGCGAGGCAGCGCAAGCAGAAGAATATCAGGAAGCACCGTTGTCACCACCATCCCCACCTCACACTACACAATTCACTCCACCACAGGACACTAGCACTACCACATCCACTACCACTACCATTGTCATGGGCATCCCACTCTCTCCGGGAATCCAATTCGGGGGAGTCACCATGCCCACCTTCACCACCCTGTTCACCGATGTCACATCCACTCCACCCACGATTCCCATCTACACCGTCACTCAAACAGTTGACACGATGGAAACATCACCTGCCACAGCACCACTCCCTCCCCCAATGCCACCTTCATCACCCATACCCCCTCCACCCACATCTCCACTTACATCCACATCATTCACCTCTCCCATTCCCGCCCCCATTCCCCCTGCATCTTCACCCCTCCCAGCATTATTTAATGTAAATAACATATTTTTAGCATTAAACCAATGTGTATACCAGCTCCAGAATGAGTACAAAGCTCTGGACAACCGGTATCAGCAACTGGAAACGCACCATCAAAACTTACAAAGACAGTTTCACATTCTACAAACAGAAAATGCAGAACTGAATCAACGCTACACGACGCTTGAGCAGGCTCACCAAACATTATTGGCGGCACCCCAACCATTGACAGAATCAGGTGCCAAACAACTAGAAGCTTTGCTCGAGGTATACCAAGCCGATAATCTCAAAGTCCGGCGTAACCTGGCACTTCTCAGAAAACACATGGCGGCCGCCCTTGAGGAAAACAAGAGACTGCAGCAGCAAAATGAAGCAAATCTAGAAGCAGCAATGGAAGGCTCTCCACACGAAATTGATCCAGAGCAGTTTAAAGCTGTGCCCTCAGAGACAATGAAGACCATCTTGGACAGCTATGCAGATCTATTAGAAGCTCATGATGACTTGGAAAGGGAACGTGATGCGCTGCGCAATCAACTCCAAGAGCAACAGACAGCACCCAAAGTCACAGAAACGACCACGACTTCAGAGGAAGTCAAGGCATTGAAAGAGCAGGTGGCCGAATTACAGGCAAGATTACTCACACATGAAAGGCAACCCTCTCCAGTTGTCGAACCAGAACCCGAGGATTTGGTACCCATCGAGGTAGATGAGACGTATGAGGAACCTTACGTTCCTATGCCAATGCCAGGTGGTGAGCAAACCGCAGAAGGAATGGATACGCTAGAAATCGAAGTACCTGAGTGGCTCCAAACACTAGAGAAAACGGCATCAACTCATGAAGATCGAGTGGCAGTTCAAATCCAATCTATGGCAAAGATAGAGGACACTATTATTAAATCAGAATACTTCCGCAGCATGTCCCACCATAGATGGATCGGAACCAATGATGATCAATACGTGCCATATTGTATACTCCTGGCGGACTACAATGCAGAAATCCAACAGAGATGTGGCAAACCTCCAACGTTTGCTACACAATTTGGGCCAGATGACATCCCAGAGAGCGCTCAAAAAGGATCCATTCATCAACCCACTTGGAGGATCCGACTCCTCGAAACCTACCCGGAGATGGTTCGCACCTGGACGAATATGCCTCTTTTTATTAAATATAACCCTTGTTATGTTCCTGTACTCCGCAGACGCACATGGCCAGAGTTTACCATTGCAGTCAAGAATATCAAGGGATGCGCCAAATGGTTAAACTACGTCTATCTAGCACCCCCTCAAGGGCCTCCCACCGTCAATTACATGATTTCCACTATACGGCACTGGAGCATCCGATTAAGGAATACCCCTGATGTAATGGCCCAGATGTGCATGAAAATTTTTGAGTTAATGCTTATTACATTCAGGACATTCAAGAATATCAAGGACCCCCACTTCTCAGGCGTCGGATTCCTTACAGGCAACCAGGATTTAGTTTATGACATGAGCACCACTCCTTCCATAGAGGTGATATATGCTTGGCACGCCAGAATAAAATACCTCCCAGCCTGCTTTAAACAAACATTCGAAGAGATGTTCATAACAGGGTTCTGGGAATACCACTCAGAAATATTTGTACCCAGACCCTCACATCTCCTCCATTTATTTGCTGTGGAACGAACCATTCACTCAGAACAATTACGGGTGCCACATCCAGATGTCCCAGGGCCAGTCAATTGGGATGCATTGCTGACAGATCTAGCAAGGGGACTCAGGCTAGAAGAACACCACCTCGCCGCGGATGTTGTCCAATATTACGTCCAAAAAGCAGCTAGACAAGGGTCTGTCAGGGGCGACAGACGCGAGAGTGGGGGGGGTGTTGGCAGTAGCCTTGGTACACCAGGACCTACAAGACGTGAAAGCCAAAGAAGGGAGTTAGAGCGAAGGGACAGCACAAGCAAACAGGGCAGTCAAAGAAGATCTGGCAAGTAGGCCAATATTTTTTCAAGACACTAATGCAGATCAAAGAGATGGACATGCAGGGAGGAAGAGCAAGTAGGGAGCTCGAAGATATGTATGACAGATCACTAGAAGAAATCCCTACAACAACAGTGATTTTTATCACTAACAATCATTGTAAATATCATTTCACATTTTTGTAGCTCCATTTTGTGCAAGCCAAGGAGTCCTTGAGCTTGAGGAGCCTTAGAAGTAGTGGCGTACCAATTTTCGTATTTTTTAGACCTCGTTTGAGCCCCCAAATAAGCCCTGGAACCTAATTTTTAACTAGGCCGGACACTAGGTCTGGACAGGGCCAAAAGCTAGTCAAAAACTATAAAAAGAGCTAGAGAGCTCATTTTTGAGGTTAGATTGTAATTGAAACGAACTTGTAAGAGCATTTTGAAAGTAATCTAAAAGCTCCATTGATTCTCGCTCTTTGTCTTGCCGTGTGTGCGCGTGTGTGTGTATGTGTGTGCATGCTAGTGTGCTTCTCACTCACGCACTTGTGCCGCCACTTGCTCGAGGTCTTCATACCATCCTCACGTCTTCCCGGATTGACATTAAAGGAGGTGCTACTCATCACTGAGCTACAGCCCACATGCATGACTAGATCTTATCCTACTCTATGTTGCACCACTAGCTATATGCCATGTCCATAAGCTTATAAGTGGCTCTTTTATGAGCATCACTGATTATATGTCACAACTTTAAACATTATTCTCATTTATTAAGAGAATGATAATATGGAAACTTTGAATCCTTAAATTTCTATATAGCCTCTCCAAGTAAGATTTTTTCCCCCAAGAAGCATAAAGACCGATTCGCTTTGCCTCCCATACTAGTAGCTCATCCATACCTTCACCTTCTTTTCCTTGGATGTGTTCTGAGATTGTTTACAAGACCTTCTCTAGGTTGAATCCTAATGCTCGTGGAATCCATGGTCACATGATGTTTTTTTTTTAAATGAAATGGACAAGGAAAGACCAACATAAATAGTTTTTGAGGCGTTAATCAAGAGAGAGAAACTTTTTGTATGCACAATAATCCAAATGCTTATGCATGCATCTACATAAATTCTAGATAAATTTTAATAGCATTTGTCCACATACGCTTCAAAAATTCTAGTTTCTCTTTGGAACTTAAATCTCTTAATTTGGAATTCCAAAGAGAGGGTTATGCCTCTCTAAATCCAATCATGTTACTTGAACAATTCATTTGAAAGGGGGTACATGAAGGTTTTGGAGAATGAGATGGAGCAATGGGGAACGGATAAGCTTTAGTGCAAAGGGACTCATTTACTCCACATGTGGTGTTGATGGAACTTCAAAAGAACTTTATAAGAGACTGCTTACCTTTCATGTCTTCACAAGTGAAAGAACAGGATAAGAGGGCCTCACAGAGTGTTGCAACTATTGTTCCTCATTTATTCTTTGTGGGTATGCCTAAGAAGGCTTGGAGATTGGACGCATGCTCTTGAATAGATCAGTTTGGGTGTCATGAATTCTTTATTTTGCTCAATAACCCATAGTCAATCTCTACAACATGTTATATTCCAAAGATGTACATGCTTGGAGGAACAAGAAGTTCCTTGCCCCGTGGATAGCCAAGGCCAAAAGCCAGAGAGTTCATATGAGGTACCTACTCATGATAGCCAGATGAGTAGAGGAACCTTAGAGAGAACTCTACATGGTGACTAGGTAAGGGCTATAAATAGGCTGGGAGGTGAGTCCCAGGCATGTCATTCTCCACTACTCAGATTTGGTATCAGAGCATCAAGGAGAGAGATAGGCATTGGGCAAGGAGAAAGGAGAGATTACATACTAATTGGGGGCATCTTCATCATGTTCGCGCGGAAAAAAGACTAGCAAGCATGGTGAGATCGAAGGGAAGTCTGGATGATCATGTCTTCTCATACTAATTGGGGGCATCTTCATCACGTTCGCGCGGAGAAAAGACTAGCAAGCATGGCGAGCTCGAAGTGAAGTCTCAATGATCACGTCTTCTCCAAGCATGTGCAGCTCACAGAGCAAGAAGAAAAAAACAAAAGTGGTTTAATCAAGACAACACAGACGACAACAGCACAGGGAAGACACATATCTTCATCATATACGGGCTGCACATGGTAGGATTCGAACCCAGAACCTTTCAAAGGAAGGGTAAGCGCTCTATCCATTAGGAAACTATGATCGGTTTCGTATTTTACTATAGAGTATATCTAGCTGCTGCCCACATTCCACAAACACATAGGCTAAAAGATATAAGAGAAAGAGAAGAAAGAAAGAAAGAGAAGAGAGAAAGAGAAGAGAGAAAGAGAAGAGAGAAAGAGTAGAGATAGAAAGAAAGAGAGAGAATGAGAAAGAACTAAAGACAAGGAGAAAGAGAAGGAAGGAGAAGGAAAGAGAAAGAAAGAGAAAGAGAAGAAGGAAAGAGAGAAAGAGAAAGAAAGAAAGAGAAGGATAAAGAGAAAGAAAGAAAAAGAGAAGAAGGGAAAATAGAGAGATAGAAAGAGAGAAGCCAAGAGAGATGGAGAAAAAGAAAGAGATGGAGAGAGAAAGAGAGAGAGAGAGATAGAGAAAGAGATAGAAAAGAGAGGTAGAGAGAAAGAGATAGAAGAAGAGAGGTAGAGAGAAAGAGATTAAAGAATATGAAGGAGCAAGAAATGGATGAACAAAGAGGAAGAGAGAAGATTAAAATGAAGATTAAAGAGAGAAGGAAAAGAATGGAAAGAGAGAGAAGAGTTTTTTTTTTTTTTTTTAAAGATAAGAAATAAGAGAAAGAGCAAGTTTAGCATACTTCCCTTTACTAAAATGGCCATAACTCTCTCATATGAAACCCAAATTGAATGATTCAACTTGGGATAGAAAGTATACTCCACGCTATTTCCAATTATTGGCTGCACAAATAATGAAAAACTACCTGTAGAGAGTATTTAATTCTCTGCATACTTCTTCAAAGAGGTATGCTGCCCACTCATCTGGCTTCATTGTTTTGGCCATAACTTCCTAATGGGCGCTCCAAATCAAGTAATTCACCTTGTTATAGATTCTACACTTCAAGCTCTTTCTTTTTAGTTGTTATATGCCATATTTTGATCATTGGAAGCCATCTTTGCACAAGATGTTAGATGGCTGTTGACTGGCAAGAAACTCTTTTTGAGTGAATTGAGTGTTCGATTATGATAATTAGGAGTTTTTAATCATATTTTGAACCATTTTGGATAGGAATGAATTGCTTTTCATAAATTTTCATCAAATGCTTTCTCTCAAATAAATTCATTTGCATACTTCTCACATCAAAGTTTATAATTTTGCATTGTATTCTCTTCCAGTTTTATGAAATCAATATTGGAATGTGCATGAAAGCTAGTCTTTTACATGAATTCATTTATGCACATGAAGCTACACTAGCTTATGTTGATTCATAAAAGAATGCACAGGTGGTTGTTATGTGTTTCAAGATCTTTGTGCAGGTATTGGAGCACAAAATGACCTTGTTATGAGAGCATGTAGTGCCCAACAACACATTTTGGAAAAGTCTTCTATTTGCACGTTTCTGGAGTAAATAAAGTGGTCTGCCAACCACAAGGCTGATGCCTATCATTGTAATGGTTATTATTAGTTTTTTTCAAGGTTCCTTTTCCTGGGGAAGTGCTGTGGGAAATTTTGTAGCCACATGGCGTTATATGCCATGTGAAAACTAGAGTGATGTTGTGTTGTGTGAGAGAGGAAGGCTTATGTCTGCATAGCTAAAATCATATAAATTGATTGAAGTAGAGAAGAAGATGCATGAGTGGATGCATGCATACATAGACGATATGATTGTTAGAAATTTGAAATGCATGATGCATTTTCTGTTTATAGAAGATCACTTTTATGTATCACCACGATGAGTTAGGGTGAGCATGAGGTATGTGATAGAGGTATCATGCATAGGCTAATTGTGCCTTTAGAGATTAAAGGACAAGGTATATACATCAAGAACAACTAAAATGTGTTTTCGACTAGTAACGCATGAGCACATAAATTGTTTTTCATGCGAGTCTATGTACTTGATATAGACATTTATTTCGAGTCCGCAGAAGAGTGCTATGGTTATGATCATCAATACAAGTATTAAGTGCTTGTATGTGATTGGTTGTGATGAGATTATTGAATGTGCAAGAAGCACAATGAATAGAATGACATCTATAGATGTTCACTTTCACTAAAAGGTGGATACTATGTAAAGAGTTGATTTTTTCAACGAGACGATTTGTGATGATTAATTGATTTGCATTGATCTAGAAGATCGTTATATGCATAGATATGTCTCCATGTCATAATGCATCCAAGAGAATGAATGAGTTTTTTTAATCATAAGGATTAACATGTCTCCTCATTTTTAAGTTTTAAAAAAATGATCGAGCAAATAGTTAGTGAGGTAGCAGCCTCATAGAGATTTGGATGCGACTCTTTGAGGGAATGCCCAAATTTATTGCACTTTGGAGGGAAAGTAGCTCCTAGGCTTTTCTTTAAGCTGACCAATTTTCAAGTAATTTGGAGATTTTTAGATAGGTCAAATGACATCTGTACTAAAAGTGCTGCTAGTAGAGGTAGATGCCTAAAACAAGTGACATAGGCTTGTTACAAAGGGAATTTCTCTTAATTGGTAGGTCCAAATGGAATGGTTTCTATTGGAAATGAAAGCTTCATAAATGCACTTTGTGGATACCAAGTTTCATAATTTTTACAGATCATTTGATATGTCAAAGAAGCTCTGCACATCAAAGTGTAGCCTCTGGAATTTATGAAATGACCAGAGACCATGTCACCTAGAGGTGCTTGTTTCTCTTATCTCATTTACTCAAATTGAATGCTTTTTGTTTCTAACATTATCTTAACATCTTCAAATGGTGTGTAGAAAATTTCAAGATGAAATGTTTCTTCATTTAGGATGTATAAAGAAAAGAGTAAAAGTTAGCCTCTGCAAATTTTTAAAATTTTGCAGGTATAGAGGCTTAGTATTTTGGTCATTGTGAAAGCTCCAAATGTCCAAATAGTATGAAACGTATATCAATAAAATTAGATAGTACGAGCTATATGCTGATAAAATTTGGAAGAAATTGGATATCAAGGGTGGGTCAAATGACCTATTCTTCTCAGACCAATCTCTATCGAGGATTTTCCAAAGAGTGGTACATGTGACTGATGAGCACATGATATTTTCATACTCTAAACTCAAATTTCTAAAATTTCTAATGGAGAAGATACTCCAGTATAGACCCTAAGATATATCCAAAACTCAAGGATTTTGGAATTTATATTCATAGTTAGAAGTGTTGGAGTTAGACGTCTGTGGAAGCACATGAACAGCACAAGGAAGAAGAAGAAGCTTGGAGCACAACACACAATACTGAATGTATTACTAGAGAATGTATAAAGATAAGTAGCCAATTAGGGAAATAGGCATATATACAAGCCGGGGGAAAAAAACCTCCTAAAGAGGGAAAAAAGTGCCCCGGCGGTCCTAGTGTGTTCACACACATCACTACCTAAATATATCAACAAATCCCCCCTAGGAGTGATGCAGTGAACAAGGAGCTGGCACTCATGTATAAGGAAGTGCCAAGCTATGTGGTAATCACTCCACAAAAGGAAGTAAGTCCAAAGCTTTGCGGAAAGCTTTAAACTTCTCCCAAGGCAGAGCCTTCGTGAAAAGGTCTACAATGTTCTCCTGCGTGGGCACATATGCCAAGCTGATCTCCCCAGTAGAGAACCTCTCCCTGACATAATGATAATGCACCTCAATGTGCTTAGTGCGAGCATGGAACACAGGGTTCCTCTCAATTGCCAATGCGCTCTGATTGTCAGGGAAGATGGTGGTGGCAAAAGATTGACCAACACCCAAATCAGCCATAAGGCATCTGAGCCACACACACTCAACAGTAGCTGTGAAAGCTTCCCTATACTCAGTCTCAGAACTAGAAGTGGCCATAGTAGGCTGCTTCTTGCTCAACCAAGATTTACATGAGCTACCAAGCATGAAGCAAAAGCCATTAGTGGACACACGAGTGTCATAGCAACCAGCCCAGTCTGAGTCAAAAAAAGCATGCAAATCTGGTGGTAGTGATCCCCCCTTGGGATAAAACAACCCAAGAAGCCGAGTACCACTCAAGTAGCGAAAGATGTGCTTAACCGCCTGCCAATGCTTGACACCTCGGCAATGCATAAACATGTGCATCTGTGAGATAGCAAACTGAATATCTGGTCGAGTAATGTGTAAAGCTCCGATGAGCTTCCCAATTTTGTTGTCTTCTGCACAGGATTCAAGATCAACTGTTAGCTCGTCCTTCGATATCACACGGAGTCCTTTGATAATTCGTACCCCCCAGCCGCGTGGTGATTCCCTTATTTATTTGAGCTTCCCCCACATGGCTTCGCACATGGGTGCCACATGGCACTCATGTGTGAGCCCATCTAAACAAAGCTAGGAGGTGGTTCACACCTCTTCTTAGGGGTTACTCCATATAACATTTCCTTCCCCTTAGTTTCATTTTTGTCCTCAAAAATGGTCTTGGAAGGTCTGACCGAAAGAGAGAAATAATAGAATCACCACTCCCACTATATCCCCATGTATAAAAATACATGGTCCTATCTCCATGTTGTTTCCCCATATCCTTCCCCTTAAGAAAACTCTTGGGAAGGTAATCTAAAACTGGGAAAACATCTCTGAAGGGTGCTAACCCGCTCCCATGTGGCACTATCTTCTAAACTATCTTTCCACTTTACTAGGCACTCTTTATACAAGTGACTTCTCATCCGTTTCTCTTGAGTGCATAGTATGCTCTCAGGCTCATGTGGAATAGATTGAACAGAAATAGGCTCTACTACCTCACTATCTGGAATGAGGTTGTCAGATTCACCCAGCCTTTTCTTAAGCCGGCTAACATGAAAAACTGGATGGATTTGACTATTCTCTGGAAGTTGGAGCTCGTAAGCCATCTTTCCTATTCTCTTAAGTATTTGGAAAGGTCCACAATACCTAGGAGATAGTTTTGGCCAAGGTCCCGTCTTCATGGTTTTAGACCTAGATGGAACTCTAAGATAGACTTGCTCTCCTACCTCAAAGTTGATATTTCTCCTTTGAGGGTCAGCATAGGCTCTAGCTCTATCCTGAGCTCTCCTAATGTCGTCCTTAGCAAGTCTAAGCATATCATTCATCTCTTCCAAGAAGTCCTTTGCAGCTTGAACTTTTTCATTCTGCAAGCCTACTGCATAAGGAGCTCTTGGCTGAAACCCATACATAAGCATAAATGGACTATGTCCCGTGGAAGAGTGCTTGGCACTATTATATGCAAATTTTACTATAGGTAAGTACTCTTCCCAATTAGTTTGCCTTTCATTTACATATACTCGAAGCATATCCTCTAGGATTTGGTTAACCCTTTTTGTTTGCCCATCCGACTGTGGATGCTCGGCCGTGCTCATGCTAAGTCTCGTATCCAACCTTTTGAAGACCGCTCTCCAAAAGTGGCTAGTGAACTTCCTATACCGATCAAAAACCTGATAAACCTAGGAAGATCTGCAGCTCTTCCAGGTTCCGTGGATGTGGCCATTCCATAATAGCCCTTACTTTTTCAGGATCCATCTGGATTCCATCCTGGGAGACTATATGCCCAAGATATCTAACCTCTGACTTGAAAAATTCACACTTTGATTCCTTAGCAAAGAGTGAATTTTCCCTTAGTACTTGAAATACTTTCCTCAAGTGTTCCAAGTGTTGTTCTTTTGATACACTATAGATCAGAATGTCATCCAAAAAGTCTACTACAAAGTGTCATAGATAAGGCCGTAAAACACTATTCATGAGCTTCATGAAAGTGGTAGGAGCATTAGTGAGACCAAAAGGCATCACCAAAAACTCATAGTGCCCATATCTAGTCCTAAATGCAGTCTTAGGGACATCCTCTGCCCTAATCCTGATCTGATGATATCCTGATCTAAGGTCAAGCTTGGTAAAATACCTAGCTTGATGTAACTGATCAAATAGATCTTCCAATCTAGGCATTAGAAATCTATTTTTGATAGTTACCTTATTAAGTGCTCTATAATCTATACATAGTCTCATAGAGCCATCTTTCTTTTTAACTAGGAGCATTGGCGATGCCCATGGTGAGTTACTAGGTTTAATGAAGCCTTTGTCTAAATAATCCTGCAACTGCCTCTCAACCTCCTCATGTTGAGAAACACTAAGCCTATAAGGTGGTCTACAAATAGGGTTAGTGTTAGTAACAACCTCTATGGCATGGTCAATGTCCCCTCTCTCAGGTGGTAGCCCTCTAGGTAAGTGAGTGGGAAAAACATCTCTGTACTCAAACATAAGATCCTTAAAACTTTAAACCACACACTCTTGCAAAAAAGAATAGTAGAAATTCATGTTCATATTTACATTCATAGCATGAAAATATACACCAGATGAGCTATCTGTACAATGCTCCATATCATAACTATACAATAAAAACATGTCTTGTACATGCTGAGAATAACAGAGACTATACAACTCTAGTGATGAAATGAGAGGTGCACTAGGTACATCTCTCTCTCCCTGAATACAAACTTTACTTCCATTCTTTTCAAATTCGAGTGTGTTGTTTTGATAGCTGTGTTTAAGTGTGTCTCCCAACCCCCATAGCCACTCTCTTCCTAAGACTAGATCTGTCCTCTCCATGTTCATAATTTGGAAGTCCATAAAATCTGTATAGTCCTGCATCTTGACTTCCAAATTGGATACCATAGTATCCCATATTCTTTTATCTTGCCCTTGCATCATAGATACAATGTATTTATGTGCACTAGGCTGCTGGGGAATCTTTAATTTCTTGACCAAAGCATAGTTAATAAAATTATGAGTGGCAGAGTCATCTATCATGACCCGCACCCTGTTCCCGTATACACTACCATGTAGCTTAACTAAGTTATGTGTTCCAAACTGCGGTGACCACAATGACTGATTCAAACAACAGGTGTGCTCTAAATCCTCGTGCATCACCTCCACTCCTTTGCAGGTAGAGCTGCCATGAATAGGAAGGGTCTGCACTAGGTGGACCGTCTTTTTGCCCTTTTCGGGGGTCATACTAGACTCTGGTCCCTTCTTCTTTTCTTCCCCCTTCTTGAGTGGACAGTTCCACTGTGAATGACTAGGGGATAGGCACCTAAAACACAGGTTCTCTCTTTTGGTCTTCTCAAACTGGTCTGTGGATAGCCTAGGCCCTTGTGATCTTTGTTTTTTAATAAAAACTTTGTTTTTCCCAAAAGGCAACTTCTTCTTTAATTTAGTAGTACTAAGAGGCTTGAGGGGCTGATCCGTCTCCATAGGAGTATATCGAGGACGATTATGGTCCTCATATATATGTGCATACTTGATCGCTTCCTCAAACGTCTTAGGCGCATTCCTTCTGACTTCCCTCTTTATGACTTTATCCAAGCCCCTAACAAACCCTCTGGTCTTTTGAAAATCATCTAAGCCCTTAAGTTTCAAAATGATCTCCCTATAGTGGGATAGATAGACTGAAAGAGGCCTGCCTCTTTGAGTAATCCTATCCCACCCATCCCAATTCCTCTCCTCCTCATTCTCAGGAAGAAACTCTTTTAGAAAAAGATTCTCAAACTGAGTCCAGTCAGTAGGGATAGAGTTCGCCTCCTTAAGACTCATCCACCACTTATAAGCACGCGGGCCGAGGGAGAGACTCGCCTCTAGCACACGAAACTCTGGTGGGGTGCCTTTCAATTGATGCAAATCATGCCACTTTTGTAAAAAAGTGTAGATTGCATCCTTGTTCCTGTCTCGGTCATCCCCCGTAAAGGTAGGTGGCTTTAAGTCTTTCAGGAGGGAGCTTCCCTAGAGCTCTCTCCTTTATGCTTACTAGGAAGAGAAGTATCTTTCCTAGTGAGCTCTAAAGGAATAGGAGGAGTCTCTCTTTCCTTTCTAGCTAGAAAAGAGGTGACACTAGTCTCAAGTGAGATCATTTGAGACTTAAGCTATTGTATAAGAGATGTGATGCTACCCAAATCTTTCTCTAATTTAAGGGTTTGCTCTTTTAAGTCTATGAATTGGTCACGAGTGACAAATTCATCTATAAGCTCTTCATAAGTGTATTCTTCTTGTGAAGGCTCTTTCTCTTCTAGGTTCTCTTCTATTTCTTGCCCTAATTCTACTTCTTCCATTCTAGCATCAGGATCCTCTAGTTGCTCTTTAGGTGGAGAAGTGGTTTCAACTATTTGTTTGCTTTTAGTTTCCATGTTTTCCTACCCTTCCCCCATTTGCTAACTAGAGTGTATGAAAATGAATGGAAGTAAAGCTCAAATATGCAAGAAGAAGAGAAATATATCACAAGAGCACTTCCCTGTTACAAAGTAGAGCTGCGGAAGCGAAATCCAAGTGGCCCTTGATGCTTCAAGTCGCTGATTTTGAATCCTCACCAGGCCCAAAAGAAAATTGGAAATGTTCGCTTGGTCCGGGGAGGTTCTAAACACCATAAACCATCCAAAACAATGCCAAAAGCACGTGGGAAAAGCCCCAATCGGGCAAACTGAGTGAAACTGAGCAATTTCAAAAATGTAACAATCCTCGCCAGTCCACAAATTGCTGCCCAGCACCTGTACTTTAAGAATTTGAGACTATCCCAAGTGAAAAAAGTGGATTTGGAGTCCAGATGATGAAAGACTAGGCCCGAGAGTGGCTGCCTAGTTTTTGCTGAAGCGCTGCAGAGAGATTTTGGTGGGGCAAATCTCGTCCAAATCCAGCACCAATGATTTCTGAGCGAAGCTTAGGAGTGCAGCTTCGAAAATTGACCAAGATTTTTGAAATCCGATATCGTATGAGGAAGCTATGGTGCGGAGAAGTCGGGTATGTCACCAATGGGAAGTAAAAATGCTAATTTTCTTGAAGTAGAGAGTTTGAAAAGCTCAAAATTGAAGGACTTAAGCTTTTCAAGAAGATCCCATGACCCAAAAGCCATCTCCACAGCCCATAACACATATTTGAGTCATATTTTTCCCCAAAAATTGGCTCATAGCATCTCTTTTCCACTCCAAGATTCCAAGAAATCTTCGAAAATGTACCTCTTTTGCTTAGCTCAAGGTCACAAAGGACAGACGAATTGTCGAAACAGGGAGCCTTAATCCCACATAGGAGCACAACGCTTTGAAATCTTCCTATATAAGCAAGAGAAGAAGGCACTTACTTCCATCTCAGAGTGGGAAGGGAGGAGCAAGCTCTCCCGTGAGCTGGCAGTGCCTGCGTGCGTGAATATTAGTCTCTGTCACCCCGTCGGCTTAGCTGTCTTCTCGCTCAGTCAACTCTGCTGTTGCACGTGCATGCCTTCATTCATGATCGTCATGGCTCGGATACCAAGTGTAAAGCTCCGATGAGCTTCCCAATTTTGTCGTCTTCTGCACAGGATTCGAGATCAATTGTTAGCTTGTCCTTCGATGTCACACGGAGTCCTTTGATAATTCGTACCCCCCAGCCGCGTGGTGATTCCCTTATTTATTTGAGCTTCCCCCACATGGCTCACACATGGGTGCCACATGGCACTCATGTATGAGCCCATCTAAACAAAGCTAGGAGGTGGTTCACACCTCTTCTTAGGGGTTACTCCATATAACATAATGCATAAGTAAATCAGGCATCCAACAGCCCGCTGATAGAGGACAGCATCAAATGCATCTCCAACATCATGAAGACTCAATTGTAAACATGTCTCCATAGGAGTGGTAATAGGCTTACAGTCTTTAAGGCCAAAACACTGCATAATGTGTCAATATATTTCGTTTGACACAAAGCCATTCCACCATCAACTTGCATAAACTGAATGCCCAAATAGTGATGTAAATGCCCCAAATCAGACATCTCAAATGAGGCATGTAAATCAGCCTTAAAATCAGCAATACGCTTCTCAATAGGACCAGTGAACAACATGTCATCAACATAGACAACAATGATCAGAAGCACATCATTACCACACTTAACATATAAGGTGCTTTCAATTGGACTGTTCTCAAAACCATGTGCAATCAGATAGGCATGTATCTTCTCATACCAAGCACGTGGTGCTTGCTTTAAACCATATAATGCATTCTTTAACTTGCACACCTGGTTTTCATGCCCTTTCTGCACAAAGCCACAGGGCTGTCTGAATTTTGTGCTTCATCAAATGAAATAGGCTCATTCTCATCACAGAGACTAGATGCAGCCATAGCATAGCAATCTGATGCAAAAGAGGCACTATGAGAGCCTGATCGAGTACGATATGACAGAGGTGCATCTAATTTGCTGTCACGAAAGGTCTGCACCAGCCATTTTGGCATAGTTCTTGCCTGCTCAATATCAGCTCTCTCATCAATAAGTGCATCATGTACATCTGCATCAGAAATGGAATTATCTGCATCATCACATGAAACCTACAAAGGCTGAGAAGTTGCCTCATTAGGACCAGCACTAGACTGTCCACCTGTAAAAAGAGGGAGCAAAGTATCATACATGTCTTTGGAGCTAAAAGATGTCTCCTTAGTACATGAAAGCAATGGCTGAATAGCACCTTCCACAAAAACAACATCACGGCTAACCAGAATGCGTTTAGTTTGTGGATGATACAGACGATAGTCTTTACTTTTAGAACTGTACCCAACAAAAATACATTTTACTGCTTTATCATCCAACTTTCTGTGATGTTGTTCAGGCACTAATGCATATGCTAAAGAAGCAAAAACACGAAGATGAGAAATAGATGGCTTGCGGTCATGCCAAGCCTCATATGGAGTGATAGATTGCAGCGCTTTAGTGGAACACGTGTTCAGTACATATGTTGCACACATGACAGCCTCAAGCCAGAAACTATGCGGTAAAGCCTGACTCTTGACCATACACCTCACCATCTCCATGAGTGACCTGTTCTTTCGTTTAGCAACTCCATTCTGTTGAGGTGTATAAGGCACTGTACACTGGTGTTTTATCCCACGTTCAGCCAAAAATGCATTAAAATCAGAAGACATATACTCCCCCCCTCGATCAGAATGGAGGGTGCCCATTTTACATGCTGACAGATTTTCAGCCAAAACCAAAAACTGTTTGAAGCAGATGAACACTTCAGACTTTGCCTTCAATGGATATACCCATGCATGCCTGAAAAAATCATCGATGAAAGTCACAAAGTAAAGATAATTCCCAAAAGAAGGTGTCTACATAGGACCACAGACATCACTATGTACAAGCTGCAATTTCTGAGTAGCCCGAACTCAACCATCTTTTGGAAAGGATGAACGCTGCATTTTGCCCAAAATACGGCCTTCAAGATGTTGACATCATCAGGTGGAAGAAAGATGCAGAAAAAGAAGGTCCATCATTTCCAAAAGAAAAGTAAGGCTTCCTTTTCTCAGAAAACTTATGTTTTGACTCAAATGTATGAGTTATATATAAGTTGAAGTTTTTAAGTAGGCAGCTATATGTTCCCTCAAAGAATTCTTGGACTGTCAATACAGAGCTACTTGGTATATGACAAGTTGCAGAGAAGTATATTTCTTCTTTATCTAACTCTTAAGGTAAACGAGTTTTGTAGCAGATGTTGAAGACTTAGGTTGAGGTTTTATGTTTGGAAAAGGTTACCTCATATTCAGTATTTTCAGAAACTTCAGAAAATTCAGTTTTGTTGTTGTAGAAGTCAATGGAGAATCTACTTTCTATGATTGTCTAGACTTTTGGATACATGTTTGTATTCAAAAAGGTGTTCCATTAGATCCTATCACTTGATTGAGAAGGAGTCAGCCAAAAGAAAGTCAAGCAGGTACTGTCACATTTCACCCGGGTAGAATATGAAAAGATAAAGTATCAACTTGCAGCTTTTGGAGTTCTCAAGGTGAGAAGTTTTGTCCACTTATGTTTCAAGTAGCAATTGCAAATTCTTGGAAGGATTTGTTTGAAGAAAAGTTTTACAACTTTGTAAGAAGCATGGACACTTGGAGACATTCAGGTAACAAATCAAACATTCAGTCATGAAGGTTTGATGAGAGCAGATTCTACACAAGAGAGATCATTGATCTTGATAGATCTTGAAGATCATGAAAGATCTTGAATATTTATGAGTCAGTTGTCTATCCTTTGTTTGTGTAAGGTTCTTAGCATTGGAGAAAGTAAGTTAAAGATTCAGATTCTATCATATTTGTGTTGCAGAGAGATAGAAGAAGATACTTGTTATGTTACAGAAGGTTATGAATCCTAAAATGCTTTCAGCAAGGTTTTTTGTTATATAGATCAGCTAACCTTATTCTACATTTTGGGAAGCCGAGAACTAAACAGTGAAAGCAATTGGCATGTGCACAATGCTAATAAAAAGGATTCAGAGATTTTGTTTTAGATACAGGTATTGATCACTAAAGATCGGATTTATGAAGAAGGACGTACAAGATTTTATAAAGTCTGATATAATTTGAAGAATATTGGATACTAGTGTTAAGTCATCCAGAGGGCTGATGAAACATGAAGACTTATTTTCAGCCATACCTAAAAGAATGCAGCCCTTGGTTAAGTGAGTGTCCTCCCATCCTTGGCACGTGGGTTCAATCCCCACTAGCAGCAGACAGCGAAAAGTCTTTTTGATCATGCTTTTCTTTTAATAAAAGGCAGACAGCGAAGGACGGATGATGGAGTTTTTTTCCTTGATACGTTTTCGCATAGCAATCGTGGATCGTTTTACTAACGAATGCTTTTGGGAGAATCTTTTCAAGAGTACACAAAACTATATAAGGAGAGTATTGGCCTCATTATATTTATCCTTCACCTAGTTTTCTACACAAGCATTATGCTTGGACCTCAATAGAGGTGGTGTTTCATCTAGCACATGGGGCAGCCATGGTGCTAACTTGAAGCATGTTGAGGAGTGGCTATGGAGTTCTTCTTGAAGTTCTTCTTGGAGAAGATGAAGAGTGTGCTCACACTCTTGCTCATGGAGAGGAGGTTATCTCTTGTTCATGGAAAGAGGACTTGGTCATTAGCAGATTGATGGTGAGGATCGGCCATCTACATGGTGTATTTGAAGATTGTCTTCTACATGAAGATTACGGGCTACTTCAAAGACATCGGATGGTGTTTAACATAAGATTTACATCTTATGTTAAGTATTCAGGTACATATTCTCTTTATGCACACAGGTGCTACTTGAAGTTTATGAAGGCAGTAACATCCATATCAGGAGGAGTCCTATTCGGCATAGGTACAAGAGAATCAGTACGTATATGCTTTATGCATATTTGGATGAGGTGTTTGAGAAGGTGTGTTCACATGAGTTTGAGGATTTTCGACAGCAAACTTGTTAGCATTCTTTGCTACTTTTTAAGTATGTGATCTTTTCACACACGTATCTAACTTAGGGTCTTCCAAAGCCTAAGGTTAGATGAGGGTTTGTTGATTATCAGTTTCACATTGATCCTTCCTCTCTCAGTCACTCATATTCACTCTTCTATAACCTATTAGGTCACACATCTCATGTATATTCAGATTTCTGCCCATACATCTGAATATGTTTGTTACATTTGTACATTCACTCTTCCATCTATTTCTTATCACATAGAGTGGTTGAGAGTTTTGCTCCCACATTGTACATTGTACATTGGTATATATGATACTATGTGTAAGCGATGGCTTACGTAACACCTTACACATGTCGTCTATTCTTTCTCTATCTTTATCTCATCATCTGTATGATTAAGTGTGGTATGTTCATGTTTTGTCAGTATTGAAGATTGCTAGATTCTGTGTTGTATATGTTGGACCTATGGAACCATGGATCTGTGATATGAGCTATGGGCCTACCTCATTTCTAACAGCGATGACATGTTCTGATACCAATTGTTGGAGTTAGACGTCTGCGAAAGCATGTGAACAACACAAGGAAGAAGAAGAAGTTTGGAGCACAACACACAATACTGAATGTATTATTAGAGAATGTACAAAGATAAGTAGACCATTAGGGCAATAGGCGTATATACAAGCCGGGGGAAAAAAGCCTCCTAAAGAGGGAAAAAAGTGCCCCGGCAATCCTAGTGTGTTCATACACATCACTACCTAAATATATCAACAAGAAGATATTATAAAAGTGCAATAGCATTGTTTCTAGGAGACCAAACTAGATAAGTTGACTAGATTTGAGCACAAAGAAAATAGAATTTGGAGTTTTTTTGGTCAGTCTAAGGGCTTCAAGAAGATGACCCTATACATTTTCAGAGTTGATCGCAAAGTTCTCGACCCTTCCAGTAAAATGGCTATACAACTTTGAGAAAATATCCAAATCAAGTGATGTTTGTTTCTAATAAAATCTTGGGAAAAGCTAAAAAATGCTAAAAAATTTCATACATTTTTCATAAGTAAAAGTTAGTTAAAATTAAGCTTTAATCTGCTGTTGTTGGAAATTGTTTATGCAGGAGATGTTGTTGAAAGGAAAAGATTTTCCACAGGTTTTTTATGGCACGTTTTTGAGATGGTGTGATCACCATGGGCTAGCTATGCCCTAGATACTTGTTGATTGATCATTGGTTTTTGGTGACCATTCTCAGTAGGACAGAGGAGACTCTATCGAAATTTTCCAGAATATATATAGTGACATGAGAGCATGGAACATGAGAACTTTGCTAGTTGTTTTCATGTCATATAATTGGATTCATACAAGTTATATAAATTCCAATTTATTGTGAGTTAATATTTGATTCAAGTCGCATGAATTGATATTTGATGCAATCTGCATCCTTCACAACTCTAGTTGAGTTGATTTATTAAATAGTTTCTCAGTTCTCAACTCAAGATAAGTTGATGTTACAGATAGTTATGAGTGATAGAGTCATAGGAATGACTCTGTTCTTTCCATTGAGGGAAGGATACATTTCATGAACACTTCATGATTTCATTATTATTATTTACGGTTGTGAGTACTCACCGATCTATTCTTGTATTTTTTTTTAAGAAGTGTTCGACTTTAATCTCATACACGCATCTATGTGGGGTGTAAAGTTTGGTGGTATGTGACATCAAACTTTGTATTCTACCTAGGTGTAGGATAGATGGTATGGGAGAGAAGTCTCAGAGATTATATTTTGATAGGATTTGGAGCTCATTTTTATGATCCTCTGGTATCATCTTATTATTAGACAACAGAGGGGCAGTTGAGATAGTCACTCTGTATGTGATCGCAAACAAGGCAAGTCAATAGGCAAGTAGCACACTTCATGATTTCATTATTATTATTTATGGTTGTGAGTACTCACCGATCTATTCTTGTATTTTTTTGAGAGAAGTGCTTGACTTTAATCTCATACACGCATCTATGTGGGGTATAAAGTTTGGTGGTATGGGACATCAAACTTCCTATTCTACCTAGGTGTAGGATAGATGGTATGGGAGAGAAGTCTCAGAGATTATATTTGGATAGGATTTGGAGTTCATTTATATGACCTTCTGGTATCATCTTATTATTAGACAACAGAGGGGTAGTTGAGATAGTCACTCTGTATGTGATCGCAAACAAGGCAAGTCCGCAGGCAAGTAGCCTAGAAGCGGAAAAGCAAGGTTTGCACATAAGAACTATGAATAGGTAATTGCATTAAGAAGAAATTCATAGAGTACGTACTACTTTATTTGATATGCCTTAGAATAGGCCATGGTTCATACATAGTGTGTATGAGGTGAGCTAGATGCTTAGCCTAGCGGGCTATGAGTGTGCACACATCTACTTACTATTTGTCAAAGTATTTAGTGGACTTACATTATGGTTCTCATGATATCTGAGAGTGCCAGATTATTATAGTGGTTTACTTGAGACAACTCTTTCCTAGTTAGGAATGATTTGATCATAGTAATGATCAGATGATGGTCAGAAATAAAGCAAGTTTCATCCACTTGGAATATCATGCATGGTATTATTGAGAAGGCAGTGGTAGTTCTAATAGTTGCTACACTTTCTTAGCACGTCTTCACTTGGCATGATGGACTTAGTTCCACAGAGTGGATTGGGATTTACTTTATATGAGAGATATTTTGTTCCATAGTCTAGATCATTGATACATTATCAATAGTTTGGATCATTATATATGACACATCGAGATCTTGGTCCATAGTTTGGATCATTGACAGATTGACATCTTGTTCCATAGTCTGGATCATTGATAGATCATTGGATCATTGACAGATTGACATCTTGTTCCATAGTTTGGATCATTGATAGATTGACATCTTGTTCCATAGTCTGGATCATCTTGGATTCATAGTTTGGATCATGATGAGATTTTCTTGAGTTTTATTTCATTACAGTGAGTAAATCAAGTGGATTTACTTGAGCTTAGAGATAAAACACTACTTGGAAAAGATTTCCATTTCTTTTTAGTATTCTTCCACAGAGAGTTGGACATAGTCACATTGTTTTGGATTAGCATAATAGTTTTCATTACTCTAGTAGACTAAGTGATTTTGCATGATTATACCATATGATAAGCTGCCAGTGGGTATTCTAGGGAGACAAGGGCAAGTTGCCAAGGTTTCTACAAGTGAAAAGCCGTCACAAGTTAGTGGTCAAGGTCTAGGCATAGGGAATCCGAGGATATTTTGAGTACTTATGTTGCACACATCTGGACTCATTGGGCCTCAGAGGGATTCCTATAGTTTGCCAAAGGAAAAGACTACTATTGATTGGTGGAAATGCTAGATAGGAAGCACAGAGACTAGTTATCTACTTTTTGAGCATCTAGTATTTCACACACCTAGAACACTCTACTCTTATTATTTGGAATCTCAGATTTCGATTCCTAGGTTTATAGCTCCTTCTATATCATTGAGGACAATGATCTTTAGAAGGGGGAGAGAGTGTTATATTCCAGAGATATACATGCTTGGAGGAATGAGAAGTTCCTTGCTCAGGGGATAGCAAAGGCCAAAAGCCAGAGAGTTCATATGAGGTACCTACTCATGATGGTCAGATTAGTAGAGGAACCTTAGAGAGAACTCTACATGGTGACTAGGCAAGGGCTATAAATAGGCTAGGAGGTGAGTCCCAGGCATGTCATTCTCCACTTCTCACACAACACATGATGAAGAAGATCAACACTATGAAGTTCAAAATAGCTTCACTATGTGGTGTCAAGATGTTGATATTGTTGATATATTTAGGTAGTGATGTGTGTGAACACACTAGGACCGTCGGGGCACTTTTTTCCCTCTTTAGGAGGTTTTTCTCCCCCGGCTTGTATATACACCTATTGCCCTAATGGGCTACTTATCTTTGTACATTCTCTAGTAACACATTCAGTATTGTGTGTTGTGCTCCAAGCTTCTTCTTCTTCCTTGTGTTGTTTGTGTGCTTCCGCAGACGTCTAATTCCAACAATTGGTATCAAAGCAGGCCGTCACTTCATCTAGGGTGCCGTCGACACTCCTCCATTTGAGTCTCAGAATCGCACAAATTTTGGTGAGCATACTCAGCATGTTTTCGAGATCAAAGCATCTTCGCTCTCTAGTGTCGAAATCGTGATCTAAGCTCGTTTTGGCCTCTAAACGCACTATCACAGTGCCTATGCAGGCTATTTCATCTTTTTGTGCCAAAGGTATATACCAATTTCTGTTCGCCAGTATAAGCGTCTCGAAGTCTGCTACAGTCTAGCAGAACTTGTTTGGGCAATTCTGTTCAACTTTTTGAGATACAGTCAATTTTCTGCATCAAGGTATTTTAGTCACCAACCATGGCTGAAAGCAGTGATGTATTCCGTATGTTGGTTGTAGAGGATAATTTGGATGGTACCAAGTACCCATCATGGGCTTATATGATGCCACATGTGTTGGTTGCAAAAGGACTGTGGAACATTGTACAGGGTGTCGAAAAATGTCCTATCACACCTGCAACTGTTACAACTGCAGGTATGCAAAAGGTGTCGAAGATGATGATATTCTGCATATTCCTATTCTTGCTACAGTTTTTGTTGCACCTATTGCAGAGAAGATTCACTGGGATGGAAGAGATGCCTAGGCACATGCATTGATAGCTTTGTCTTTCAAACGTGCCATTATTCCTCACATTTGCTCTTGCAGAATAGCTAAGGATGCTTGGGATACACTTACCACATTGTACCAAGCTAGGAATGAGGCTCGTGTTGCTTACTTGTGAAAGCAGTTGGAGAGTGAGCACCTGAATGAAGGTGATTCTATAGATAGTTTCCTAACGAAGATCAAAGACCTGAAGGAATAGTTGATTTTTGCTGATGAGGTTATACCAGATAGCTCACTTGTGCAGACCGTTCTGAATGGTCTTCCTGATACATATCAGAGTTTTGCTTCTACTCTTCGGTTGATGATGAAAGGCAATCCAAATGCCTTATCATTTGAGGAGTTAGTCTCTGTTCTGTTGCAGGAAGATCAGTCTAGGCAGAACAGGTCCATTATGCGAGTTGCAGATCAAGCTTTCTTGGCTAGTCAGAAGGGCAAAGGAAAATGGAGCTCTTCAACTAGTAAGCAGAAATCTGCTAATTTTGCATATTCAAAGAAGGAAGATAAAGATGAGAAGAAATCAAAAAAGCATTGTAAAGGGAATGGTCATATCATAAAGAACTGTCCAAAATTGGCTGCTAAAGAGGCAAAGAAGAAAGAGGCTGGAATGATTGTTGCAGAGGCCTCTACACCAAAAACAGAGTTTGCTAATCTTGTGCAGGAAGAAGAATGGGCGTTTACTATTGTCTGTAGTTTTGACCCATCTTCTCATGAGCAGTGCATGTCTGCAGTAGACTTAGATGTTTCGTATTTTGATAGTGGGGCGACCAAACATATTACCTCGCAGTGCAGTTTCTTCTCTTCACTCGAGCCTGCCCCTACAAGGAATACTGTTACATGCGCCAACAACTCCTCTTATCCTGTTATGGGAGTTGGTAAGATCATTTTGACTACTGTTGATGGTAGTTCTTTCACTTTGTGAGATGCTTTATTTGTGCCAGGGATCAAGAAGAACATGTTATCAGTCTTTGCATTAGCCAAGATTGGTTTGGTTGTGAAATTTGTTGATGACAGGTGTATAGTTCATGATCTATCAAATGGCGATGTGATTATTGCTTCTGGCATTTTATGTCGTGGGTTGTATAAGCTCATAGACTATGAAAGATCTGTAATTGATTTGGCATGCGTAGTAAATGATTCTCAGGCTATGTCAGATGCAAAGCTTTGGCATGCACGCTTTGGCCATCTGAATTTTGCTAGTTTGCTATGCCTGTAGAAATCTGAAATGGTGTCCTCTTTGCTCAAACTTGAGGCGCCTAGAAAACATGTTTGTGAAGGCTGTATTTTGGGCAAAATGCAGCGTTCATCCTTTCCAAAAGTTGGTTCAGTTCGGGCTACTCAGAAATTGCAGCTTGTACATAGCGATGTCTGTGGTCCTATGCAGACACCTTCTTTTGGGAATCATCTTTACTTCGTGACTTTCATCGATGATGTTTCCAGGCATGCATGGGTATATCCATTGAAGGCAAAGTCTGAAGTGTTCATGTGCTTCAAACAATTTTTGGTTTTGGTTGAAAATCTGTTTGCATGTAAAATGGGCACCCTCCGTTTTGATCGAGGGGGGGAATATATGTCTTCTGATTTTAATGCATTTGTGGCTGAAGGTGGGATAAAACACCAGTATACAGTGTCATATACACCTCAACAAAATGGATTTGCTGAATGAAAGAATAGGTCACTCATGGAGATGGCGAGGTGTATGGTCAAGAGTTAGGCTTTACCACATGGTTTTTGGCTTGAGGCTGTCATGTGTGCAGCATATGTACTGAACAGATGTCCCACTAAAGCGTTGTACTCTATCACTCCATATGAGGCTTGGCATGACCGCAAGCCATATGTTGCTCATCTGTGTGTTTTTGGTTGTTTGGCATATGCATTAGTGCCTGAACAACATCGCAGAAAGTTGGATGATAAAGCACTAAAATGTTTTTTTGTTGGATACAGTTCTAAAAGTAAAGGCTATCGTCTTTATCATCCACAGACTAAACGCATTCTGGTTAGCTGTGATTTTGTTTTTGTGGAAGATGCTATTCAGCCATTGCTTTCATGTACTAAGGAGACATTTGTTAGCTCCAAAGACATGTATGATACTTTGCTGCCTCTTTTTACAGGTGGATAGTCTAGTGCTGGTCCCAATGAGGCAACTTCTCAGCCTTTGCAGGTTTCATGTGATGATGCAGATCATTCCATTTCTGATGCAGATTTACATGATGCACTAGTTGATGAGAGAGCTGATATTGAGCAGGCAAAAACTATGCCAAAATGGTTGGTGCAGACTTTGTGTGACAGCAAAATAGATGCACCTCTGTCATATCATACTCGTTTAGGCTCTCATAGTGCCTCTTTTGCATCAAATTGCTATGCTATGGCTGCATCTAGTCTCTGTGATGAGAATGAGCCTGTTTCTTTTGATGAAGCACAAAATTCAAAAAATTGGATGGCTGCTATGCAATCTGAATATGATGCAATAATGAGGAATGGTACTTGGTCTTTATGTGACTTGCCTCCTGGCAAGAAGGCCATTGGCACTAAGTGGGTATACAAGCTGAAGCGTAAACCTAATGGTACAGTTGACAGGTATAAGGCTAGGCTTGTTTCAAAGGGTTATGCACAGGAAAGAGGCATTGATTTTGATGAGACCTTTGCACCTACATACCGTATGACTACTGTTTGGAGCATTTGTGCACTTGCAGCCCATCATGGTTGGAATGTACATCAATTGGACATTAAAACTGCATTTCTAAATGGTGACTTGCATGAAGAAGTGTATGTTTTTTAGCCCCATGGCTTTGTGCAGAAAGGGCATGAAAACCAGGTGTGCAGGTTAAAGAAGGCATTATATGGTTTAAAGCAAGCACCATGTGCTTGGTATGAGAAGATACATGCCTATTTGATTGCACATGGTTTTGAGAATAGTCCAACTGAAAGCACCTTATATGTTAAGCATGCTAATGATGTGCTTCTGATCATTGTTGTCTATGTTGACGACATGCTGCTCACTGGTCTTATGAGAATCATATTGCTGATTTTAAGGCTGATTTGCATGCTTCATTTGAGTCCATATACTTGTTTCTATATGGATAAACTCAATGCCCAAGAAATAGTGAAGCAAACCAAGATCTTTTATGTCAAATTCCTATATAAGGAGTTGTTTTACCTCCTTAATACTTGCTTCATTGTCACCTCCTACAATCAACTCATCAACATAAATAGCCACAATTGTGATGTCATCATCACCCTTCCTTGCATATAATGAATGATCTACATCACACATAGAAAATGCAATGGTGGTTAAGTAGTCAGCAATCCTTGCATGTCAAGCACGAGGGGCTTGCTTAAGTCCATACAAAGCCTTTTGCAACCTACAAACATATTTTGGGTGCTTTGAATCTTCATATCCTTGTGGCTAGTCCATGTATACTTCTTCCTATAACTCACCATGTAGGAAAGCATTTTTCACATCCATCTGATGCAAAGTCCATCCTTTTTCTATAGCTAATGCAACAAGTGTTCTGACAGACATTTTAGCTACAAGGTTGAACGTTTCCTCATAATCAATGCCATATGTCTATGCATATCGTTTTGCTACCAATCATGCTTTGTGCCTACTTATGCTACCATCAGCATTGTGCTTTACCTTGTAAACCCACTTGTAGCCTATGGGTTTCTTTACTTGTGGCAATGGAACCAACTTGCATGTATCATTTCCATAAAGTGAAGCCATCTCCTCATCCATAGCTTTTTTCAAATCTACATTTCCAATTGCATCTTCAAAAGAAGGAGGTTCAACATCTTGTATTACCTTGGTCATGTAGGCACAATGATGGGCCATGTAACTGTCATACATCAATCATTGCATTGAATTCCTCATCCTCACATATCTTCTCGATCTTGGGTCACTTCTCCTTGTATCATCTACATGTGCCTTTCTTACTCCTGAAGTCTTACATAGTGCAATCCAAGTTCCTCATAAAGGCTCTTTTCTGAACTGCTTGAATCTCCGTCAATGTCTTCAAAACTTGCAGATGTTTTACTACTAGTAGAAAGCTTTTCTTTACCTTTCTTGGATGTATTTGATGAATTTGTTAAACTAAAATTTCCACACAATCTTCCACTCCATGGATTTGAGTTGGAACTATTGCTTGGTGACTCATCTGATCCACTCAAAACTTGAGATTTTGCACTTGATTTTTTAGTATTTTCTTAATCATTTGGTTCGAGATTCAGTCCTCCTATGGCATCTTCATAGAAGCTTGACATTTCATCAAATACCACATCTCTGCTTAGCTTCACCTATCATGTGAGGGTTTATAACATTTATATCCCTTTTTCTCAAGGGAGTACCCAATGAAGATACATTTTCCTACTTTTGGATCAAGCTTCATCCTCAACTCATCTAGAATATGTACATATGTAATCCAACCAAAAACTTCAATAAGTGATAAGTTTGGCTTTTTATCTGTGAACCTTCAGGTGTAACTTGATGTGCAATAGTAGTTGGAGTTCTATTCATGATGTATATAGTAGGTGCATAGCTTCTGCCCAATAACAATGAGGCATATTGTTGGGTTGTAGGGTATGCACACACCCTCAATGGTGCATAAGAACCCTCCCTAGACCATAAGAATAACTCTTTTTGTATATATTTGAGTGTCACATATGAACACTCTCCTAAAGCACTTTTTAATATTTCTTCATACTATAGGATAGTATCTCTCACCTTTATGATCCTTCTAGAAAGATTCCCCACGTAGAAAACCCACGCATGCCCTTCTTGGAGATTGGGTGGTTACTTATTTGATCTTGGAATATCCTAGAAGATTGGCAGTTAGAGAGAGAATCACCTTTTTGACTTTTCAAAGAGGCACATGGGGAATAGAGCTTAGCCTATAAATATAAGCTCATTTTTGTAAAGGGGTGAGCTTTTGGTCGACGTGCTCTCATGTAAAATCCTTTATCAATGGAAGATGCTCTCATTTACTCCAAGAAGACTATTTACATTTACATGTATTGTGTCTTGTGAGTGTGTGAGAGTGGTGTGTGTGTGCCATGCATGTCTCTCCTTTGCATGAGTAGAGTAGTTGTATTTGCTTGTATTTTCCTTATGGACAAGGATCCTTGACCCTCTATTCTCCTTGTTTTCAAGCATGTGGCAAAGCATGGGGGTGTTGCCAATGGCTTGAACATGTGGGAGGTAGGGGTGGATGAGAGGAGAGTCACTCTTGAGCTTTCCTTCTTGCTTCCATGCAAGGTGGTGAGGGTTTTGGAAATTCCTTGCTACAACCTCAACACTTTTTGGCGCCGTTGCCGGGGATGGTCGGCCTTTCATCACTTGGAGAGCTCAAGAACATGTGGTAAAGTATTGCGTTGCAATCTTTTTTGCTCAATTGCGTAGGATTTTATTTTGTGCATGGCACTTTCACCCTTCCTTTGGGCCAATTGCTCCCCTTTCCTTGCTTTTGTAGTGTAGTTTTAGTACATTTTTGTTTGTTGCACAAAAACATCCCCTAACCCCCTTCTCCTTCTCTTTTCTCACATATACACACTTCTCACTCTGTCATTACTTAAAAGTTTATGTTCTTCTTGAAATTCGGGAAGGGTACATATCTTACTTTATCCCTCCCTCTCTTCAATTCAATTCCTTGGTTGTAAAATTCACCTACTTTCTACGAATGCATCCATCTGTTGATGTGTGTGCCTTAACCTTCTGAATACTATTTGGAAAAATTCGCATATCAAGGGCGGGGATGGGTTCAAGGGCAATGGCGCCTCTTCTTTCTCCTCATAAAACCTCGAAGTTTGTTCCTTCTCTGACATCAATTAGGCGCGTGTTGAAGTCGTTCTCCTTGCCTGGTTGTGAGATTTTGGTGAGTACGTGGGGGGTTGGAGTAAAGGTTCCAGTCGTGGATTCTTTGGTTGGTGGGGTGGTCCATCTATCTTTCCTCTCGACTTTAATGATGTTTTCTGCCACTCCTCATTTGGGTGCATCTTCACGGTGTGGGGGGTGAGCTCTGCGGGAGCTCCCCTCCCTCCTCTCTCTGTCAGGGTGGAGCTCGAGTTCGGGCTACCTTGCTGTTCCGTTTCCGACATGACCAAGTGGACATGGTTGCTGCGGTGATCCTCTTCCCCAAGAATCTCTTGCCCACTTCATCCAGGACAAGCACTTGCCTTCTTCCCCTCTGGTGTCCCTAGATCTGGGTCATGCACCTCCCTCCCATAGTTCTGCTATTGTGGTGAGGATTGAGCTTTTTTGGCTCCCCTCTGATGCTGCAGGTGGGATTTGTGGCTCTTCAGAATGTATCTGTGTAAAGCTCTCATTAAGTCTTGTCTTTTGTGGCCATAGCGACATGTTCAAGCACCGATCCTACAGGGACGCAGAAGTGTGATCTTTGCTCTAAGATTACCTATTCAGTATTATGCTCGTCTTTTCTGCTCTTTTTGTGGCTGACGCGTGGTGGAACCTTCATACTCCCTATTTTCTCGCAGATGGTGCTGCTGGGATCATGTGTTTACTCTCGCTCAAGTTTCTCCTGCTTCGGCTTATTCATTCAGTTCCCTAGGAATGTATCTATGTTTGACTATAAGATTGTATTTTTGTTGACTTGGCTTCTCTAGTGTTGTCAAGTGTTACCAAATCCTCATTTCGTTTCCTGCTATTGTGCCCAAGATTGCGTGTGCTTCTTGATCCCTGGCCACGTTGCATGGAGTTTCATTCTCGTTCCTCATCGCATGTTCTATTTGGCTCTGCATTAAGCTCTAGGTATCCATTTTCAAAGCTTCCTTGTTATTTGGACATGTTACCAGGACTCACCTCTGGGCTTCCCAACTTTGGTGGTTCCCATTTTTGCCATACTTGGGCTTCGTATGGATATGTTCCTCCAATCTTTTGGCATTTACTCTCTTCTCTAAACATCAGGACTGGATATGCATACTATACGTGTTTGTGTTCAAAACAATTGTCTTGGTTCCACCACGTACAGTTCGTATTGTCTGTTTCGACTTGATTGCTTGGGCGAGTGATGATGCATTGTCTCATTCTACACAAAAGTCCTGTCTCGATTTTGAGCATGTTGTTGGAATGACTCTATGCTATGGCATGCCATAATGTCTTTCGTATGGGCAATGTTGGAGCTTGTATATGATAGCAAGGAATCAAAATTGAACACTGCTTTGCTGAAGGGGGTGCTAGCTTGGAGCCTCCCTGACTCGAGGTCTAGCAAGGTTCCCCGTTTGCTCCCCTTTTGCATCTCGAGCTGGGGATTGTCTATTTGATCACCACAGGACTCCTGCAAAACTATGATTGAGGTGTTGTTTCCCTATTTGTGTGAACTAAATTTATATGCAAATTTTTTAGTTCTTGCAGAATATATTCCTATGAAGCTCTCTTGCCTAGACACCGGCAACATGGTGGGAATATTTGTAATATCCTCTTCTCTCAAGTGTCCTTTTTGCACATCATACTTGTGAAATTCACAAATCTTATAATGTTTTTGGGATGGAGTGGTTTGTGTAAAATTTCTTATATTACGGATTGTATCAAAACTCCACATGATCTATGCAGACATCTTTTGTAGATTTGGTGACAAAAGCTTGTTCACTAACAAGACTGCGGAAAATTGCCACGCCTCGACTAGAACTAAGCTAGAGTGATATTAGAACACCTCTATAATCATCAATAGCTTAGCAGCCTTTTGAAACTGAAAACTTTATAACTGTGTTTAGTGAAAAATGAAAAATTCACTTTACAGAAAGCTTCGCGTTTCCTTCAAGCTTTAATTCTGAACTGATTTACTTCAAACTTTACACTATTGTGTTTGCTTACAGTTAGATAATCTTTCCGTTACTTAACTGTGCAAAATTTGTATTTTGAACTCACCAAAATTTCACCGGAACTTCACCGAACTGTTACCGGAATGTCACCGTAATCTTACCGGAATCTTACCAGAATCTTACCGGAATCAATTGCAATTCTGTTTGTAAGGAAGTAATACCTGAGCTTCCTTCAGTAAATGAACTCTTTCTGAAGTTTAAGAAAAAACTTCACCAGTTCAGAATGCCTTTTACGGTCAGACTTTGTACTGTGTACATGTCCCGTTTCACAAAACTCTTTTGATCAGTTTGTAGTTCAGACTCCTAGCTTCAAGATGAGCTATCTCTCATAAAAACCTTTACACTATGTTAGGAGATCTAACTCTCAGAAGTACCGGAAAATGTTTACTGAGAAAATTGTAACTGTTAACTAACTTTCACAGTAACATGAAATTACTCAGATTTCTTCACATACAAAGAATGCGCTCCATCTTCCACATGAACATGTGTTTTCTATTAGAGATGATGTGTATAAAATAGCTTGGCCTCACTTTGCTCATAGCTATGGAAAAACTCTCCTACTCTGAGTAGTTATTCCTTACCATCTCTCTTAGATGAATACCCGACAATTCAGGTTCTATTATTCATCTCTACATACGCAATCTCTGGCGTCTTCTATATCACTATTCCTTGTTTCTATATGCGCTATTCTATTCCGGCTCTATGCGCTCTCTATCTCTCTGCCTATCTCTCAGCTCTCTTATATACAATTTTTGATCGGAGTTTCAACAAACTCGTAATTCTGGAAACTTCTACGTTGTATATTACAGACGTGAATTTGTCCCTTCACTAAGGCTTTGATTTTTCTGAATGCTTTGTTTCTACTTCTCTTTTGTCTTTCTTCGTCTTTATGTCTGTCTGTATGTCAAATTTGTGAGTGATTCTTCAACAGCTCCCCCTCAATCACTAATTTGCATTCTCTGATCTTTCATATGTTCTTCTTTCTTTTATTCCTGCCATTTCTTTGAATCTGTTTGTCTTTACTCCATCTAAGATCTTTGTCAAAATATGTGCTATCTGATCTTTTGTCGGAGTGTATACTATTTCAATCTCTTTCTCCATTACCTTTTCCCTCAGGAAATGATATTGAATCTCTATGTGTTTTGTTCTTGCATGAAATACTGGATTTGCTGCAAGATACAACGAGCTCATATTATCTCCATGTATGATAGGTATACCTTGATCAATACCAATGCTTTTGAACAAGGTCTGCATCCATATCACTTCTTTAGCTGCTTCCACAAGTCCTTTATATTCTGCTTTTGTTGACGATAAAGACACTGTGTGTTGCTTCTTTGAACACCAGCTTACAAGCTTATCTCCTAGGTATATCATACACCCATGTGTTGATCTTCTGTCATCTTGACTTCCTGCCCAGTCTGAGTCATTGTATGCTCTTAGCTGTATATCTGATGTAAACGGATATATAATCCTTCTTTTATAGTTCTTTTGATATATCTAAGAACTCTTTGTCCTACAACCCAATGTCGATCCTTTGGACAATGCATGAACTGTGAAAGAACTCCTACTACATAACTGAGATCAAGTCTTGTTAGTGTAGCATAAATTAAGCTTCTCACTAACGACTGATACTTCCTCATATCTTTAAACTCTGCACCACCATATTTGCTGAGTTTATGATTTACTTCAAGCGGTGTTGAAGCTTCTCTGCAATTCTCCATGTTAAACTTCTTCAGTAAGTTTAGGAGATACCTTTCTTGTGAAACATATATGCCATGATCTATATATGTAACTTCCATTCCAAGAAAGTATGATAACTTTACTAGATCACTGATCTTGAACTCTTTTTCAAGCAGTCTCTTTACCTCCTTGATTCCTTCATCTGAGGTTCCTGTGATTATTATGTCATCTACATAAATACAAATGTAGATCGTACCTTCATCTGTTCTCTTAACAAGTAGACTTGCATCAGCCTTTGAGCTTTCGTATCCAAGGTCATTGAGATACGTCACAAGTCTATAATTCCAAGCTCTTGGAGCTTGCTTCAATCCATAGAGAGCTCTTCTTAATCTGCAAACATGATCTGGGTAACTGGAACTTACAAACCCTTCGGATTGTTCCATGTAAACCTCATCTGATATATATCCATCCTTTTGATGATGCTATAGCAGCCAATGTCCTTATGGTTGACATCTTTGCCACCGGACTTAGCTTCCATCCTTTTGATGCTGCTATAGCAATCAATGTCCTTATGGTTGACATCTTTGCCACTAGACTAAACGTCTCATCATAATCTATGCCATGCGTCTGAGCATAGCCTTTGACCACCATTCTAGCTTTGTATCTGGCTATCCTTCCATCTGCAAGTTTCTTAACTTTGTAAATCCATTTATTTCCAATCACTTTCTTACCATTTGGTTTTGAAACAAGTTCCCAAGTCTTGTTCTCTTCAAGAGCATTGAACTCCTCCTTCATTGCTTCTTCCCATTGTTTCTTACCTTTTGCTTCACTGTAATTCTGAGGTTCTTCATCTTCCTTTACTAAGTAAGCATATTTTTTTTGAGTCAAATAATAAGTGTCATAGGAATACCTTGTTGGTTGTTTCCTTATTCTGTTTGACCTTCTTAGCTCATATTCTTCATGTGTATCTGAATACACATCTTCATCAAATCTTGGTTCATCTTCGTTTCTCATACCTGATCCGATCCTGGACGTACTTGCCTGCATATGATCTTCATCTCCATTCACCTACATATGTGATTTTCCTTTTTCTTTCCTTCTTATCTCTTCTTCAAGTGTTTCAACACTATGCTCTTTATCTGTATACCAGCTCTTTCCTTCATCAAATGTCACATCTCTGGAAACAGTAAACTGTTTGGTTAGAGGACTCCATAACCTATAACCCATTTGTTTTATATCCGATGAACACGTATTTTTCAGCTTTTGTTCAATCTTATGTCTTAGTTGTGATGGTACATAAGCATAAGCGACCGATCCAAACACTTTACAATGATCAAGTGTTGGTTTCTTACCGCACTAAGCATCATAAGAGGTCATCCCATTTAAATTTGTACATGGTAATCTATTTACCAGATATGTTGTTGTATTTACAGCCTCAGCCCAAAGATAATTTGGACAATTCTTCTCCTTTAGCATTGCTCTTGCAAACTCAACTAGAGTTCGGTTTCTTCTTTCTGCTACTCCATTTTGTTGTGGTGTATACCTGCAAGTTATTTCTCTTTTGATACCTGCATTCCACAGATAATCATTGAACTCTCAAGAAAAATATTCTCCTCCTCCATCAGACCTTAGTCTTTTGAGTTTCTGTCCTGTAAGTCTTTCAGCATATGCATGAAAATGCCTGAAAGCTTCAAATACTTCTGACTTCTCTTTCAAAACATAAAGAGTTATCCATCTTGTTGCATCATCAATAAAAAGAACATAATACCTTGAGCCGCTGATAGATCCTTCTTTTGTTGGTCCCCATACATCTGTATGTATGAGTTCTAACACATCATCCTGTTTGTACCCTTTCTTCTGAAATGGTAACCTATGGGCTTTTCCCATCTGACAAGCTTCGCACTTGTGAATCATATGTTGATTCTTCATATTCGGTAATCCTCTCACGGATTGTTTCTCCACCATAGTTTTGATTCCTGTTTCATTAAAATGTCCTAACCTCTTATGCCAGAGGTCTAACTCTGTAAATACCTCATCATCATGTGTGATCAAGGCTTGACCAACATTCCCTTGTACTTTAAGAGTAAAAAGTCTACCTTCCTTTTTACCATGGACAATCTGATTGTATCCATTCTCCGGATCTTCAACAAATACTCCTTCATTTGTAAATCTGACTTGAAAACCTTTTTCTACTATCTGTCCCACACTAATCAGATTCTTCGGAATTGTTGGAACATACAAAACATTTGTTAGTAGGTCAGCTCCATTCTTACACTTTACTTTTCCAATTGACCTTACATTATGTTTTGTGTTATCACGTGTCTGTACTGTATGATTTGAAATACCTCCTTCAAGTTCTGATAACAATTCTATATTTCCTAACAAATGATTTGAACAACCAGAGTCAATATAGAATACCTTTAGGTCTTCGTTTTCTGTCACACTTATCGAGTTCATCATCAACGTTGTATGACTGTCATTCTGCGTATCATTCGCATAATTGTAGTAGGTAGTGTTGTGAGACTGATTCTGTCCCCAACTTCTTGCTCCACCTCTACCATATCTGCCTCTTTGGCTTTGTCTACCTCTTTGATATCTTCGCTTCTGCCTCTACTGTTATTGTTCTGATTCTGACTTGATCCTTGAGAATTATGCTAGCAATAATGAGCCAAATGATTGCTTAATCCACAGATCCAACAAGTCTTCTTGCTGTTAGTCTGATTACCTCTTCCTTTACCTCTACTTTTACTTCTCGCATTACCTCTTCCTCTTGCATAATTTGCTTGAGTAGACATCTCTTCTTCATCTTTTTCTTTACCTTTATCACCTTTCTTCTTATTCTTTGTGTACATAGCCGAACTATGTCCTTTATCTCCGTCTGTCTTCAAATCTTGCTCAAATGTTAACATTAATCCAAGCAACTGATTTAAATCTAGTACAAAATGATTTAAAGAAAGCTCAATTGAGACTACGAAAGGTTTCCATCTTTCATCTCCTCTCAATCCTACAAGCACTTGTGCTATCAACCTGTGATCTTCGATATCTTCATCAATAGATCCAAGACTATCCACCAAATCTTTCATCTTAGTGACATAATCACTAATGCTTTAACTTTGCTTTTTCTTGAACGTTGTAAACTCTGACCATAAGGTAGCCTTCCTAGCTTTCATCGTATTTTGGAAATGATCTTCCAATGCACTCCATATGTCTTCCGCTTTCTCCAGACCTCTAATGTGCGGTAGTAGATGATCTGTAATTATATTGTAGATATAAGCTCTTTCCATTGCATCTTTCTTCTGCCACAGCTTTAAGGCTTCTAACTCTTCTTTCTTCAGTTGACTGTCATCTTCGAAAGTCGGCTTCTTTTCTTCTCCTATCACATATATCATTAAGTCTTTACTCATAAGTAAAGCTTCCATGCGCATTACCCATGCGGGATAATTATCTCTGTCCAATTTGTCAATAGAGATATGATCTTCCATAATCTTCTTGTTTTTGTTACATCCGGTGAGTGTAATGTTAAAAGGTTTTACCTTTTACAAACCTTTACCCTTGAGAATTACTTCGGAACGTTTCTTGATGCCGTTTGTTGTTGATCATCTCAGCTTTCACCTTTCTTGTGAAAGTTCTTCGAATTCTCTTGTATCTTTACTTCTGTTTCTACTTCTGAGAAACCTTTTCTGCTCTTCAGAACCTTTCTGCTTTGATACCACTGTAGATTTCGTGACAAAAGCTTGTTCACTAACAAGACTGCGGAAAATTGCCAGGCCTCGACTAGAACTAAGCTAGAGCAATATTAGAACACCTCTATAATCATGAGTAGCTTAGAAACCTTTTGAAACTGAAAACTTTATAACTGTATTTAGTGAAAACTGAAAAATTCACTTTACAGAAAGCTTCGCGTTTCCTTCAAGCTTTAATTCTGAACTGATTTACTTCAAACTTTACACTACTGTGTTTGCTTACAGTTAGATAATCTTTCCGTTACTTAACTGTGCAAAATCTGTATTTTGAACTCACCAGAATTTCACCGGAACTTCACCGAACTGTTACCAGAATGTCACCGTAATCTTACCGGAATCTTACCGGAATCAACTGCAATTCTGTTTGTAATTACTTCAAATGATTGTAGATGAAGTAAGGAAGTAATACCTGAGCTTCCTTCAGTAAATGAACTCTTTCTGAAGTTTAAGAAAAAACTTCACCAGTTCAGAATGCCTTTTACGATCAGACTTTGTAGTGTGTACATATCCCATTCACAAAACTCTTTTGATCAGTTTGTAGTTCAGACTCCTAGCTTCAAGATGAGCTATCTCTCATAAAAACCTTTACACTATGTTACGAGATCTAACTCTCAGAAGTACCGGAAAATGTTTACTGAGAAAACTGTAACTGTTAACTAACTTTCATAGTAACATGAAATTACTCAGATTTCTTCACATACGAAGAATGCGCTCAATCTTCCACATGAACCTGTGTTTTCTATTAGAGAAGATGTTTACAAAATAGCTTGGCCTCACTTTGCTCATAGCTATGGAAAAACTCTCCTACTCTGAGTAGTTATTCCTTACCATCTCTCTTAGATGAATACCCGACAATTCAGGTTCTATTATTCATCTCTACATACACAATCTCTGGCGTCTTCTATATCACTATTCCTTGTTTCTATATGCGCTATTCTATTTCGGTTCTATGCGCTCTCTCTCTCCCTATCTCTCAGCTCTCTTATATACAATTTTTGATCCGGGTTTCAACAAACTCGTAATTCTGGAAACTTCTACGCTGTATATTACAGACGTGAATTTGTCCCTTCACTAGAGCTTTGATTTTTCTGAATGCTTTGTTTCTGCTTCTCTTTTGTCTTTCTTCGTCTTTATGTCTGTCTGTATGTCAAATTTGTGAGTGATTCTTCAACATCTTTCCCTGTTATTACTGAAATATTGCATGTGACATTTTTAAGGTATATTCTTGATTGTATGCATGTGGTTTAACTCATTGCCATAGTCATTATTCATAGCCCGGTATTTCCTTTGTTATATGGACTAAAGATGGTAGATTGATACTGTTATTAAGGTTCTTGACAGTAAGATGTTGATATCTTTACCACAAAGATATTCACGTGTGTATATCTTGAAGGCCATTCAATTGTTTGATTCTTACCAGTAGAGATCCGATAAGAAGAACTGAGCATGCTTGTGAAACTAACTGCATACGGATATGGCTTGTAAAAAGTTCACTTTGTGCTCTAGCAAGGGATAAGTTCAAAGTGGCATATGGTGACTCTTGTATCAACAACTACATTACAAGGACTACTTCATCCCTATGCATTATGTATGACTTGTTCTGAAGGGATAACCCACACCAGAGATAGATGAGAAGTACACATTTCATGTTCATTTGCTTCTTGTTGATTGATGTCTATAACTCTTACACATGTGCTCATTGGCTATTTCATTGTGGACTTGGATTTGTGATAAGATGCTTCGTGACCTGTTATGTGGAGATGTCAACTACAGAAGGATTTTTATGGAGGAAGCTGGCCTACAGATAGTTGATGCTAGTCTTCGTTGGTAATGATAACCTGGATTCCACTACCCATGCCTAGGAGATGCTACTTCACATTCATTGGAAAAGCAACACGTGAGGTAATTACTCACACAAGTGCTATCTCTATGGAGGCATCGGAGGCCTCCTTGCACTTATTAGGTGCATTAAGTGACAAAGGTGCAACCATGAAGTTGGGTATGTTTTGGTTTATGGGTAACAACTCTGACTGATCCTAGGGTTGTAGAATCTCACCTAGCCTGCTAACAAAAGGTGTTAGAGTGTGATAGGTTGAATCATGGTTTTACTGCTCTTGACTCTCAGGAAACTAAGCAACGAGTATCTATGATTTGTGAATAGGTTGCCAGGGCCCCCACTCCTATATTTTCTCTGAATTTAGGATGAATTGCCTTGATTGAAGGATTGGAAGACATTGTGACTATTCTCCTTAGGATTGGGTCAAACATGGTGATCCTAACCATGGAAAGAGTAGTTGGAAGTATTGGTTTCTTCTATAATGTTGAATCTCTTTATTGTTGAAGGCTTGCAGGAAGGCTAATGGACGCTCCTAGGTATTAGGTTATATTGATGCCATACTACCATATGACTCACTAATATGGATCTTGCAGGAACAAAGATGTAGACATGCACCCACACTAAACTTTGGACATTGAAAAATTTTGGCAGGGACCACTACCATAACTATTGACAAAAGGAACTCTATGTCTGATAATGGTCCATGCCCATATGATAAATGTTCTGTTTTCACTTCTATATAGTCATAATGTCGGGGTACTGTGTCTTTTTAGACTACAATCTGTTGACTCACTTGGCTGCACATGTTATTCCAAAGTATAAGTGTTCACACCCTCTGGGCTCTCAGTTTGAAGATTCTAACTGTCATTTGCATTGCAAGTGTATGCTTTATAAATTCAGAAAAGAATTTGACAAAATTTCTATAAACCTGGTTCATCTTGCATATCTTTCAATGGTAAGGAATTGTGGCATATTCTGCACTGATCGCTCACAGTTTAGGATCTTCATCATTAAAGCAGTTTAGGAGTGGTATTCTGTGTGATTAACACAGTAATGAGAATTTTACTTAAACTTGGCCACAATCTAATTTTTGTATGATTAAGCAGTGAATACGTTCTTGCAGATGTGCAGAGGGGAGGTATGACCTGGGTAGGATTATGTAGCCACCCTACTTGGTGACCGAATCCCTTTTCCCTACAATCAGACTTTTCTTATGATTGGCACTTGGCTATGTATAACTCAAAATTGTGGATCTCGGATGACTGCTGAATTATCAGATGCCATTAAGATGATGGATATTGACCTTGGGTCAAGACATAATCTAAAGACTGAATTGAAACTTCTGGACATTTAGGAACTAGGCTCTGACTACTCATGTTTTATGAATCATCGATGTTGCTGGCTATTCTACTTTCATGTGAATTTCAGGAGTAGCACTCATGGCTATTTATGTTCTGTGTGTTAAGGGCTTGATTATCTTTTGCTTGATAAGTTGCCTGCTCAATATTTTAGAGAAAGAATCTGAAGATTGTCTTGAGGATATCTTGTTCAGAAGGATACACTGTGTGGATTCAGCCTTGTTCTGAAAGTCATAAGGGTATGAGCAATTGTTTTTTGCTAGGGAAGTAACTCCCTAGTTCCACATTGCTCATCTAAGGATTATTTTGCATTACAGGCCAACACACTTAGATGTTTTGCTACTGTTCTTTGCAGGAAAAGCTTTGGATAAGCTGTTTGAATTTCATGTATGCCTTGAGTTGTAATATTGCACTATTGCCTAATCATTTTAATAACAGAGTATGGAATCATTGAGGCATAAAAGATAGGCACTCCTTGTCTTTTTTGGGCTATCGTTTTTGTTGGATTACAGGAGAAAGAAGATTTTCATGCAGACTTCTCTCTAGTAGAGCAAGTCTTGTAGCAATGGATGCTCCCTGAAGTGGAAACTAAATTTGAAGTGAATGTTTATCTCATTACTAGATGCAGTCTACTTTCTCTTTTGTATGTCATTTCAAGTTTGGGAGCTTCTAGAGAAGGCATTTCTAGCCTTACAAAAGACTCCATAGTAGGAGGAATGCTAGGCTGACTGCCCCCCAAGGGGATTGTGTTGCCCAGCTCTGAAAATTGAAGATTTGCAGATTGAAGGAAGGACTCAAGGCTTAAAGATAGATGTGCTGCAGATTCAAAGATCTTTGAAGACCTGAAGACTTGCTGCCTGAAGCTTTGCTGACTATAGAAATTGCAGATTTTGAAGACCTGAAGATTTCAACTCGGATAAAGTTCAGTTGTGTATGATCCTTTCCTCTTAGTTTTGTCGAGGACGACAAAGCCTGGGGGGGGGGAGTGTTGGGCTGTAGGGTATGCACACACCCTCAATGGTGCATAAGAACCCTCCCTAGACCATAAGAATAAATCTTTTTGTATATATTTGAGTGTCACATATGAACACTCCTAAAGCACTTTTTAATATTTCTTCATACTATAGGATAGTATCTCTCACCTTTATGATCCTTCTAGAAAGATTCCCCACGTAAAAAACCCACGCATACCCTTCTTGGAGATTGGGTGGTTACTTATTTGATCTTGGAATATCCTAGAAGATTGGCAGTTAGAGAGAGAATCACATTTTTTACTTTTCAAAGAGGCACATGGGGAATAGAGCTTAGTCTATAAATATAAGCTCATTTTTGTAAAGAGGGGAGCTTTTGGTCGACGTCTCTCATGTAAAATCCTTTATCAATGGAAGATGCTCTCATTTACTCCAAGAAGACTATTTACATTTACATGTATTGTGTCTTGTGAGTGTGTGAGAGTGGTGTGTGTGTGCCATGCATGTCTCTCCTTTGCATGAGTAGAGTAGTTGTATTTGCTTGTATTTTCCTCATGGACAAGGATCCTTGACCCTCTATTCTCCTTGTTTTCAAGCATGTGGCAAAGCATGGGGCTGTTGCCAATGGCTTGAACATGTGGGAGGTAGGGGTGGATGAGAGGAGAGTCACTCTTGAGCTTTCCTTCTTGCTTCCATGCAAGGTGGTGAGGGTTTTGGACATTCCTTGCTACAACCTCAACACATATTCTTCTCAGCCATCAATGATCTTGCTATTTCTGCAATATGTCTATTTTTGTGCTCAACGCCATTTTGTTGTGGTGTGTACCTGCATGAAAACTGATGTCGAATTCCATGACCTTTAAAAAAGATGCTCAACTCATTTGACATGTATTCATCTCCTCCATCATACATGAAGTAATTCAATGATGATGCACCACATGTGCTCTCCTTCTCGAGAGCTCCATGACAATATCCTCACAGTAGAAAATTGAGCTCCTAACGCCTCACACAGTACTCCGCACAGAGGCTGTAGAATACATAGAAAACACGGTACCTAGGGAGCACAAAGACAGTCTTCTTAGGTCTTAAAAATGTGATCAAACTTACAATCTATGACTGACCATGCCACTATATGTTTTATTAAATAACATATACAAAGAAGTCTCTGGTGGCCATTTGGCCTTTGGCATGGACACGAACATTAACAATCTCCCACTAAAGGCCAATATGGCCAAAATTTCTATGTGAGAAAAAATAAAGAATGATAAACAATATCTGAGTATAAGTATACAAACCATACCTCCCACCTGATGGGCATGTTACACAATATAGAAATGATTGAGTAATATCAAGTGACAACAGTGTTGAAAGCTATCATTTGGTAGAGCTTTAGTCAAAGCATCTATAGCATTATCTCGAGTGTGAACCTTCTCAGTGGCTAAGAAATCTCTAATGAAGTGATACCTCACCTCAATGTGCTTGGTCTTTGCATGATAGACCAGATTCTTAGCCAAAGCAATGGCACTTTGACTATCACTGAGCAAACGAGGTACATGCTAAGGTAGACCCATATCACAAGAAAGACGAGAAAGACACAATGCTTCCTTACATGCCTCACTTGCTACAACATACTCTGCTTCTGTAGTGGAAAAAACTATACATTCTTGAAGACAAGATCTAGAAGAGATAGCACCTCCGCCAAAATGAAAAATGTACCCTGATGTAGACTTATGATTGTCCACACAACCAGCATAGTCAGAATCTGTGTAACCAATAATGGATTCTTTCCCTCTACCTAAGCATAAACACTTTTCCTTAGTGCCACTCAGATATCTCAAAATCATCTTGACCGCTTCCTAATGTTTCTTACTAGGATTAGACATATATTTGCTCACAACACTACAAATGCAATGTCTGGACTTGTAGCTACCATAGTATACATGAGACTACCAACAGCACACTGATAGGGAATTTTGGTCATCAATTACTTTTCCTCATCTGATTTGTGGAAATCATCCTTGCTCAATTTCACATATGTGGATAAAGGTGTACTCAATGCCTTTCCACCCTGCATATTGAACATGTGAAGTACTTTGGATATGTACTCACTTTGAGACAAGTATATGCATCTTTTACTCCTATCACGAGTAATGTGCATGCCAAGAATATGTTTGGCATCCCCCAAATCCTTCATATCAAATGTCTGACTCAACTTCTTTTTCAGAATTGACAAGTGATAAGAGGACTTCCCAACAATCAACATATCATCGACATAAAGTATCAAGCATATCAAGATACCATCTGAGCATCTCTTTGTGTAGAGACAATGATCCTCATTACTTCGAGAATAGCCTTGAGACTTCATAAAAGCATTAAACTTTTGGTACCATTGTCTAGGGGATTGTTTAAGTCCATACAAGCTCTTCTTGAGCTTACAAACTAGACTTTCCTTGCCAGGAACTACATAACCCTCTGGTTGTTCCATATAGATCTCGTCTATAAGATCTCCATGCAAGAAAGGAGTTTTCACATCCATTTGGAATAGCTCTAAGTCCTCCATTGCAACGAATCCAAGCAACATGTGCAGGGTAGTCATCCTGACCACTAGAGAGAAGATTTCCTCAAAATCAACACCATGTTGTTGCTTAAAACCCTTTGCAACAAGCGTGCCTTATACTTTGGAGAAGCACTATCTGATGTGAATTTCAGCTTATATACCCATTTACATGGTAAATCTTTCCTTCCATTTGGCAAAGGTACTAAACCCCAAGTACCATTCTTGTGAATGGAATCCAACTCACTCTTCATGGCATGCTCCCACTTGACATGATCCTCTATCTGCATAGCCTCTTTGTAGCAAGAGGGCTCACCAGCATCTGTTAGCATAAAAAAATCTAAACTTGGAACATAACAATCAAGTGGATGTGAGACACGTGTAGAGCATCTCAATGATTGCTAAACAAGAACATGTGGAGACTGATCTGATCGGACATTCTCTTGAACGTCCCTATGTGCAGCATTTTTGTGCATGCTAACTGGAGGTATCGTATCCTCAAACACCACTCTTCTCACCTCAACCTCCTTAATGGGATGTTTGTGCATCTTAGACTCATTGAAAATGACATCACTACTTCTGATCACTGACCGTGTTTCAGGATCCCATAAGGGATATCCAAATTTTCCTTCTCGACCATATCCAAGAAAAATGCATTTCTTTGACTTATGGTCCAACTTTTTTCTAAGACTCTTGGGTATATGAACATATGCTTCACAACTGAAAACTCAAAGATGGTCATAATATGGTGGATCCCTATCCATAACTCTTGTGCCACTTTTAGACCTTTGGCAGTACTAGGTGAAAGATTAATCACATGAACTGTTGTCAATACTGCTTCTGCTACACCATTCTGTACTCGAGTATAAGGAGTTGTAAACTCTCTACAAATCCCTCTAGACTGACAAAAAAAGTTGAATTCATGTGAGGAAGAAAGATTTTCCATTCCACTACGATATATGGCCCAAACGGCCATGCTAAATACAAGCCATAGGCTGTTCAGTAACCGTTAACAAGTGTTCTTTCTGTGATAGAAATAAAGGATAAAGTGAGCCAACTTTGCTTCCTTTTGCAATAACCATATTTCCCTTTGGTATACAAAAGGACTCAACATAGAAGACCACCTTGTAAGCAAGGTCATCAAGTTGAGCAACTGACAGCAAACTGCATGATAACTAAGGAACATGGCGTACATTATGCATAGTAAATTTTGAACCATCAATGAATTTCACAACCACATCTCCAATCCCCACAACGTCATAGTGGTAAGAGTCACCAAGTCTCACAATACCAAGAGACTTTGCTCCATAATTAGAGAACCATTCTCTATGTGGTGTCACATGGAAAGAAGCACCAAAATGTAGCAGCCACATGTGGGAAAGAGAATCTGCCATAAGAGCCTCAGTTGGCACAGTACTATCAAGTCTCAACACATCAGCATCATCAAAAATAGCATTAATTTCTTCAATCTTCACGGTAGAAGATGGTGTAGGTAACTCTCTAACATGCCCATCAACATTTTGTCCTTTACCTTTAGCACTCTTTAATGCATAACAGTCATTTCTTCATATGCCCTCTCTTATGACAATAATGGCATTCAATATGCCTCTTCCTTGAGTTACTTCTACTCTTATTCCGTTGACCATTCTTTTCCTTGTTCTGGCCCTTGCCACATTGCTGATTCTTTCCTTGGTAAGAATCACGAACATTATATGCATCTCCACTCTGAGTGCCAACCATAGATCTTCTACGAATCTCCTCACTCAAGATTGCTCCATAATTGTCAGCATAGATGAGTTTACCACCAAGTGCACTATTGCTAATAGCTATGAAAAATGTATCCCATGATGATGGTAGGGTGCATAACAACAATAATGCTTTCATTTCATTATCCATATCCATTTTCTGAGCCTGTAAATGGGAGAATATAGCATCAAACTCATTTAGATGAGCAGCAACACTATCTATGTCCATGTGAAGCTCATATAATTTTCTCATCAAATACACTTTATTTGATGCCATCTCTTTTTCCTATATATTGCATAACTTCTTCCAAAGCTCCTCTTACACTTTCACAGTTTAATACTGTAAAGAAAACATTATCTACCAAGTGCAAGTGAATGGTAGACCTGGCCATTTCATCTAACTCATCCCAATCATCTTCATTCATGTTAGCAGGCTTCTTTGAAATCCCATTTACTGGCTTTCATTGCCTCCTTTGAGTCAGCACATCTTTAATCTGATTCTTCCATAGAGCAAAGTTTGTGCCATAAAATTTTCGGATCTCAAAATGGTCTTTGCCCTGCAAGTTATAGCTCCTCGGAACACTGGCACTAGACCCTAATCCGCTAGATGTGCTTGAGACCTCTGATGCCATGATGATAGAGAACTGAATAGAATGATAATGGAGCTAGAAGAGTCCAAACACCAATGAATAAGTATATCAAGGAGTAAATCGACCATTGTATAGTTGACTAAACCAAAAATCTGGAAAAACTTTGCCAGAGTATCCTCTGCAAAATGAGCATATGAGGAGTGTCAAAATATCATAAAACTGCAAGTACTAACATGTTTACCTGCATAGTGAATCATTGACTCCACTGCATATAATCTATTACCCAATAGAAGCCAACTAGGCTTATCGAGCACCTATGAACAACTATCGTACATCTCCTATGGCGAGGTTGGGTAAGTCTTCCACCTGCATCACTGAAGAGACCCTGACATCTGGGTGTATCCCAGTTAAGAGAACCTCGCCAAGACCATCTTTATCAAATGTAAAAGGCTTTATGCAAAAAACGTGACCACTATATCAATGACCACATGGACTTACATAAGTGGTATCCACAGAAGCATACATGGTGTGTATGTGCTCAATATATGCAGTAAAATGACACTAAAAGGATGAATACACAGCCCAAAAACTAGCCAACAACACCTACAAGTGTCTGTCAACTCTGATGTTTTAGGCTCAAAAACCTGCATAAATTTGCAGTGGCTGCGCCCACCAAAGCTGAAAAACCTTTCGACAAACCTATAATTTTATGAGTGTGGATGAAAACACAGCCCCAAAGGGTGATATTTATTGTCAGAGTACAAAGAACACTCCTTCTTGATGTTCTTGGACCTGTGTGAAGAGAACTCCGTGCGAAAGCACTCCAAAATCGCCCAAAAACAGTATTTGAAAGCAAAGAATGAAGCTTTGAGGGAGAAAAACATGTTCAAGGTAATTTTAACCTTAGTCTTTCCCCTTCTTTAGACACCACAAGAGTGTAGCTTAGTGGCAAGGGATTTCCATGGTTAAGCGAGCTCTAGGGGGAATAGTACTGGGATAGGTGACCTCCCGGGAAGTATCGAGAACCTCTATCTTCCTTGATCATTGAGGTCCTCCCTCACATGCAGCCAATGGCGCCAATGGTGAGTTCGGTGACTCAGATGACAAGGTATGCCAAGGTCTATGCCTTGGTCGTAAGCCTTGGAGAAAGCACAGGGGTGCTCGCTTTGCTCGCACAAAAGGAACAAAGCTTTTGTGTCGAATTTCTCTGTTATCACGTTCAAAGTGTCCAAGTTTACCACAATTCCTCCATCCTTTATTTTCATTACATGAATCATTTCTTTGGAAATTTATGCGGCCTCTTCGGCTCCCCTTGCCTAGAAACTGTCCTCTTCCTTCTACATGATTCAGTTGTTGACCTTGGTCTTGATTATTGTGTCCTCATCCACTTTCAAAGCCTCTACCTCTGCCTCTTTCTCTGCCATAGTAGAATACTTGCTCAGAACTAGGTTTTCCTTGGGAGTTCAAGTCCTCACCAAGATTCCTTTCTTCAATAATCAGGATGGACACCATATCAAAAAAATTTGGAATATTTTCCCTAGTCTGTATAGAAGTTATAAACTGCTTATATGCAGCTCTTAAACCACAAAGGCACACTTCCACCTTATCATCATCATCATCTACATTCATGCCAATAGATGCAAGTGACTCACATATGCTTTTGATTTTCAGGGTGTAGTCACTTACTAACATGCCCTTTTTCTCCAATGTATGTAGCTCGCTCTTGAGTTGCAATATACATGTCTTTGTATTGCTCTCATACAATGTGACCAAACTATTCCAAGCCTCTTTCGGAGTCTTGGCATCCTGGATATGCCCAATCATGTTATCCTATATGCTAACAGATAGCCAATACATTACCTTTCATGCTCCTTGATTTCATTCCTCATATGCTCTTAACTAGTCTACAGTTCGACTCCTCTCTCGTAACTGTGGAGCATTTTCACTCTCTCCTTCCATGTACTTCGAGTAGCCTTTTCCCATGAGGAAATTCATCATTATAAATCTCCAAGCATGGAAGTTGTTCTTGTCTAGCTTATCGCTCATAATCTGACTCATTCCATATACATTTTCCATTTTCTGCAACAAATTGCAACACTACAATCAATACTCCTGCTTGAACACTATTGCACTATGATGTGACAGTTCGATATCAGAAAAACACAGTTTTCGTGTATCAATAGTACATGGAATCACTTGAAATTCTGGATCTAGAATATATGAGTGTTGTCAAATAGGGTGCAAGTTATAATTTTGCAAACTGTCTTGGTTTTCCTATGGGCTCTGCCTTGCAAGCTCAAAACAGAGATCGAGATGGCTCCGAAACAAAAATCTAAGGTCACTTTTGAATCATGCCTTCTCATGTACTCTTCAATGTTGGCCTTGTCCACAAGCTCTCTAGAGCTACATTGGCTCTGATACCATGTCACGATGAAGGAGATAAGGAAGAGAGCTCACACACACTCTCACAATGAAAGAGGAGCACACACGCAAATTGAGGAAAGGAAGAATGATCTTCTTCTTCTTCTATTACATAAAAAGAATGTACAAGGATAACCTAAAACAACATAACAATAAGTGCAATATATACATAATAGTACATAAGGAAAATTCTAATGTCTGTGAATGAGTAGGTTGGCAAGAAACAAATGTGTCATCACTCTCAGTAGATAAATCTAATAAAGCTCAATGAGGTATCCTTGACATATACCGGCATGACCACTATACATGTAAGAAATGAAAAAGTGATATGTTTCATCCTGGATCATCACATGTTGAGGTTGATATCTCAACAATCATATCATAAAGAGTTATCCAAAACTAGTTGCAAAAAGAGGCAATGGTTGTTGCAGAAGCCTCTACACCTAAAACAGAGTCTGCTTATCTTGTGTAGAATGAAGAATGGGCATTTACTACTTTTTTTAGCGATGACCCATCTTCTCATGAATAGTGTATGTCTTTAGTAGAATCAGATGTTTGGTACTTTGAGAGTGGGGCAACCAAACATATTACCTTGTTGCATAGTTTCTTTAGTTCTCTTGAGCCTACCCCTACAGGGAATACTATCACATGGGCTAAAAACTCCTCTTATCCTATAATGAGAGTTGGTAAGATCATTCTGACTACTACTCATGGTAGTTCTTTCACATTGTCAAATGCTTTATTTGTGCCTAGGATCAAGAAAATATGTTATCAATTTCTACATTAGCCAAGATTGACATGATTCTCAATTTTTTGATGACACATGTATAGTTCATTGTTGATATATTTTGGTAGTGATGTGTGTGAACACACTTAGGACTGTCAAGGTACTTTTTTCCCTCTTTAAGAGGTTTTTCCCTCCGGCTTGTATATATGCCTATAACCCAAATAGGTTACTTATCTTTGTACATTCACTTGGTAATACATTAAGTATTGTGTGTTGAGCTCCAAATTTCTTGTTCTTCCTTCTATTGTTTGCATGCTTCCACAGACCTCAAACTCCAACAATTGGTATGTGTAGGTTCTTCATCTAGGGCATCGTGAAGACCCCTTTGGTCATAGACTCAGAATGGCATAAAAATTGGTGAGCACACTCAGAGTGATTAGGAGTTCAAAATAGCTTTGCTATGTGGTGCCAAAGTTTTGATCTGAACTCGTTTTTGCCTTCAAATGTACTATGCTAGTGCCTATGTAGGCAATTTCATCCTTTTGTGCCAAACATATATACATGTGTCTGTTCGCCAGTATGAGCGTCTTGAAGTCTGCTATAGATTTAGTGGAGCTCGATAGGGTAGTTATGTTCAACTTTTTCAGATACAATCATTTTTCAATGTTGGGGTGTTTTAGTCAATGGCCATGGCTAAAAGCAATGATGTATTTTGTGTATTAGCTATTGATGACAAGTTGGATGGTACCAATTACCCATTGTGGTCATATATGATGCCCCATGTATTGGTTGCAAAAGGACTGTGGAATATTGTGCAGAGTGTATAAAAACAACCTAGTACACCTCCAAGTATAGTTATTGAAGGTGATGTAGATGGCGTTGAAGATGATGATCTTTAAATTCCTATTTGTGTTGTGATTCCTACTGCACCTACTACAAGTCAACATCTATGGGATGGCATAGATGCTCAAGGACATGCATTGATAGATTTATTTGTCAAACATGCCATTATCCCTCATAGTCACTCTTGCAAAACAACAAAATTGGGATACTCTTACCACCTTATATTAGGCAAGAAATGAGGCTTGTGTTGATTACCTCCAAAAACAGTTGGAGAGTGAGCACATGAATGAAGGAGGTTCTATGGAAACTTTTTTGACAAAGATCAAAGATTTGAAGGAAAAAATGCTTTTTGCTAATTAAGTCTTGCCAAAATGTTGTAAATGGTCTTTTAGATTCATTTCAGGGTTTTGCTTCTACTCTTCGGTTGATGACGAAGGGCAATCCAAATGCTTTAACATTCAAGGAGTTAGTCTTTGTTTTGTTGCAAGAAGATCAGTCTAGGCAGAATAGGTCCATTATGCATGTAGCAAATCATGCTTTCTTAGCTAGTTAGAAGGGCAAAGGTAAATGGAACTCATCTACTAGTAAGCAAAAATCTACTAACTTTGGAGAATTAAAAAAAAAGGAAAACAAAGACAAGAAGAAATCAAAGAAGCAAAAATTATTTAGCAAATACTATAAAGGAAATGATCATATCATAAATAGTTGTCCAAAATTGGCTACAAAAGAGGCTGGAATGGTTATTGTAGAGGCCTCTACACCCAAAACAGAGTCCACTAATCTTTTGTAGAATGAAGAATGGGCATTTACTACTGTTTGCAGTTATGACCCATCTTCCCGTGAGCAATGTATGTCTACAGTAGACTCAAATGTTTGGTACTTTAGTGGGACAGGCAAACATATTACTTTGTAGCATAGTTTCTTCAGTTCACTTGAGCCTATCCCCTACAAAGAATACTATCACATGCACCAATAAATCATCTTATCCAGTCGTGGGAATTGGTAAGATCATTCTGACTACTCTTGATCATACTTCTTTTACATTATCAGATGCTTTGTTTGTGCCAGGGATCAAGAAAAAAATTTTGTCAGTTTTAGAATTAGCCAAGATTATCTTGGGCGTTAATTTTTTTAATGACAGGTATACAGGTCATGATCTGTCAAAATGTGATAATATTCTTGCTTCTAGAATTTTATGTCATGGTTTGTATAAGCTCATATACTATGCAAAATCTATGAATGATTAAGCATGTGCACTCCAACATTCTCACGCTATCTTCAAATGCCTTGGTTTCTCATATTTCTTCCATGGTTGAAATGGAGCTTAAATGATATGCTCATTTTGGTCAACTTGAACTTCAATAGTTTGTTTTACTTGCAAAAGAAAGATATGGTTATTGGTTTTCCAACACTTGAGTCCATTGAAAAGCATGCATGTGAAGGTTGCATTCTTTGTGCTTCTTTTCCAAAAGATATTCATGCACACACTACAAGAAAATTAAAGCTTGTTTATAGTGATGTATGTGGTCTTGTCAAGACTCCATCTTTTGGGAAGCATGTATATTTTTTACCTTCATTGATGATCCTACTCACCATAGATGGGTGTATCCTATGAAAGCAAAGAATGATTTATTTTCTTGCTTCCAAACATTTTTAGCTATGGCTAAAAAATTTTCTTCAGACAAGCTTTTGACTCTATGCACGGATCTTGGTGGTGAATACATGTCACATGAGCTTAATGCTTTTCTTCATGAAAGAGGTATTTCACACCAATGTACCGTGCCATATACACCTCAAAAAAATGGTGTTTTCGGGCATAAAAATAGAACACTCCTTGAAATGGCACGATGTATGGTTAAAGCAAAGCACATTCCTGACAAGTTTTGGATGGAAGCGATCATATGCACAAACTATGTGTTGAATCACTGCCCTACAAAAGCATTGAGAGTCGTCACTCCTTATGAGGCTTGGAATGGACATAAGCCTATGGTTAGTCATATGTGCATGTTTGGTTGTTTGGAATATGCTCTTGTGCCATCACTACAACGTTACAAACTTGATGAAATGTATATTTGTTGGTTATAGTGTTGAAAGTAAGGGACATCATTTGTACCATCCATTGACAAACAAAATTATTATGAGACGAGGTGTGATATTTGTTGAAAATTCAATTTTTCCTCTACTTGAATGCAAAAAATAGCCAACAATTAGCTCAAAAGATGTCTTTGATACACTCATGTCTTGTTCCAAAATGGTGTGTTTGACTATGGCCATGTAGAATAGCCAACTGAGGCTCAAAAGGCTGAAAACTGATGGAGAGTGTTAATCTCCAAAAGAACAAGCTACTCTTGAATTTAGAGCACCTCTATATCAAGAGTAACTAAAAACCTTCACTAATTTGGAGGCACAATAAAAATTTTGGATAAACTGTGAAGAAGAAGACTCTACAGAAAGGCTGCTGCATATATCTCTCTCATTGACTTATCAAATGTGTAAAGTTTTTTATAAAACTTTGCACAAGGTGTCCCTATATTTTGCGCACCTCCTCCAAGTTAAAACACTTCAAAAGACTCAGTAGATCTTGAGAAATGAATTTAACAAGTCACCTATGTCTAAAACTGTTCTTCTCAGAAGTCGATTCAGACACCTGTAACTTCTAACACTTGGTTCTCTTAATCTAGAACCCGTTTATGAAAATGCTTTTAGCCACAAGTAGCTTACCTTTCAACTTAAAGATTGAGTGCTTGCTTGCTCAAAACTTTACACTGTGGAAGGAGAACTGACCAAAACATTAACGTCAAATTTTGTGCCTGTTTCAGGAACCAGTGAACACTTCTTCACATATGAATGTTCCTACTCATAATTCTCACGACCTGTTTACAATTAGGCTCTCAAAATTTAAGCATAGACTCATTAACTATGGAGTTAGACATCTACAAAAGGATTCTTGAAATGATCAAGCACAGAAGGAGAATACACAGAAAGATCGGTCGCAAGATTTTTCATTTCTGAGAAATTCTTACATCTGAGTGATGAGAGAGATTCTACTCACTTCTAAAAGTCTAATCACATCTAATTCTTCTCAAATCTTGTTCTCACATAATCTCTCTACTTTGCCTCGACATTTTCTTTGTATATATAGGAAAATTTTTACAAGCTCATGACCATACAAAAGTATATGATGAACTGACTCTAAAATAATGTACATATGTATACACATCTTTATCTCCTGGATATGCATTTCCTTCATGCTTCATGACTTGGTCTTTTCTTCAGTCCTTGACTTCAAGTCTTCACCCAAAACTTCAATTGTTGATTGCCCTACACCAACAGCTCCCCCTCAATCATCAATTGAGTTTTTCTCTATCTTCTTTATGCCTGCCATGTCTTTGAATCTCTCTAGCTTTGGTCCATCCAAGCTTTTGGTTAGCATATCAGCTATCTGATCTTTTGTTGAAGTATGTATGACTTCAATCTCTTTATCCATCACCTGCTCTCTTAGAAAGTGATACTGAATCTCAATGTGTTTAGTCCTAGCATGAAACACAGGGTTAGCAGCTAAATACAATGAACTCATGTTATCTCCATGAATAGTGGGTGTACTTTGAATGATATCAAAACTCTTCATCAGAGTCTTAAGCCATATCACTTCCTTTGCAGCTTCCACCATACCTTTATACTCTGCTTTTGTAGATGACAAAGCAATTTTGTGTTGCTTCTTTGAACACCATGAAATTAACTTATCTCCCACATAACACAAGTATCCATATGTTGATCTCCTATCATCTGGATTACGTGCCCAATCTGCATCACTATATGTCTTGATGTTTGTATCTGATGTAAAACCATAATACAAACCTTCTTTGAGTGTACCCTTAATGTACCTCACCACTCTTTGTCCTACAATCCAATGTTCTTTCCTAGGACAATGCATGAATTGAGACAATACTCCAACTGCATATGACAAGTCAGGCCTAGTTAAAGTAGCATAAATCAGACTACCAACCAAACTTTGATATATCTTCATATCCTTGAACTCTTCTCCACCATATCTGCTCAATTTGTGATTCACTTCCATTGGAGTAGGTGCTACCCTGCAATCATCCATTTTAAACTTGATCAACAAGTTTTTCAAATACCTTTCTTGAGTTACATACACTCCATGTTGAGTGTATGAGATCTCCATGCCCAAGAAATATGACAAGTCTCCCAAGTCACTAATCTTGAACTCTTTCTCCATTTGCTTCTTTAGGCTTTGAATGCCTTTCTCATCTGTACCTGTAAGAATTATATCATCAACATATATGCACATGTAAATGAACCCATTATCACTTGCTTTAACAAGCAAGCTACTATCTGCTTTAGATACTTGGAAACCAAGTTCTTTCAAGAACTTCACAAGTCTATAATTCCATGCCCTTGGGGCCTGCTTCAAGCCATACAAAGCTCTCTTGAGCTTGCACACATGATCTGGATACCTTCCATCTCTAAATCCTTGTGGTTGCTCCATGAAAACATCATCTGAAATATAACCATTTAAAAAAGCATTCTTCACATCTAATTGACATAATTTCCAACCTTTACATGTAGCAATAGCTATGAGTGTCCTGATGGTTGTCATCTTTGCCACAGGACTATAGGTCTCATCATAATATATACCATATGTCTGAGCAAAACCCTTCACAACAAGTCTAGCTTTATACCTAGGCACACTTCCATCTGCAAAATACTTTGTCTTGTAGACCCATTTACTGAAGTAATTCGATGGCGATGCACCGCACTGCACTCTCCTTCTCGAGAGCTCCACGACGATATGCTCGGAGTAGAAACCGAGCTCCTGCCGCCGCACACAGTACTCCGCACAGAGGCTGTAGAATACGCAGAAAACACAGTACACAGGGAGCACGAAGACAGACTCTTAGGTCTTACAAATGCGGTCGAACTTACAGTCTGTGACTGACCAGGCCACTATATGTTTTATTAAAGAACATATACAAAGAAGTGTTCGGTGGCCATTTGGCCTTTCACATGGACACTAACGGTAACATTTACATCCAATGATCTTCTGACTATTTGGTTTAGGAACCAAATCCCAAGTCTCATTCTCCATCAATGCATCATACTCTTCCTACATAGCTTTCTCCCAATTTTCCTTACCTTTTGCCTCTTCATATGTAGAAGGGTCTTCATCTGCCTTTACCATATAAGCATAATCTTTGGTAGCCAAAAAAGAAGTTTCATAGCTATACCTTGTAGGTTGCCATTTGTGTCTTGATGACCTTCTGAGTTCTCCACTCCTTGAGGTTTCTGGTTCATCACACTCTGGATCAAACCTTGGCACTTCTTCAACTTCAACCTGTACTTCATTGTTCTTTTCTTCATCAAATATATGAACCTTTGATTTACCTTTCTTCTGATCCACAATTTCTTGATCACTTGCATAAATATTTATTGTACCTGCATACCAAGTACCTTGCTCATCAAAACACATACTTTTCAGCTTTAGGTTCCAATTTGTGCCTTAATTGAGATGGCACATATGCATATGCCAAACATCCAAATACTTTGCAATGATCTAAAGTAGGTCTCTTACCCCACCATGCCTCATATGGTGTCATACCCTGCAAAGCTTTACATGGTAACCTATTAACCAAATAAGTAGTTGTATTTACAGCCTCAGCCCACAAATAATTTGGGCAATTTTTCTCCTTCATCATGGATCTTGCAAACTCAACAAGAGTTCTATTCCTCCTTTCTGCTACACCATTTTGTTGAGGAGAGTACCGGCAAGTAATTTCCCTTTTTATACCTGCATTCCATAAGTAATCACTGAAATCATTAGAGAAATACTCTCCCCCTCCATCTGACCTTAGTCTCTTCAACTTATGACCTATAATTCTCTCTGCATACACATGATAATGTCTGAATGTATTGAATACATCTGACTTATCTTTGATCACATAGATAGTGATCCATCTGGTAGCATCATCAACATAAATCACATAATACCTTGAACCATTGATACTGAAATCCTTTGATGGTCCCCACACATCTATGTGTACCAATTCAAGCTTCTCTGAATACATAAAACCATGCTTGGAATAAGATTGCTTATGAGCCTTACCTAATTGACATGCCTCACATCTGTATGTCATATGTTGACCTGCAACATTAGGCAATCCAAGCACTGAACCATTATTAACCATATCTTTGATACCTCTTTCATTAAAATGTCCAAGCCTCTTGTGCCAAAGATCTAACTCAGAGATCTTATGTCCTCCATAAGTGAACAAGGCATGACCAACATTCCCTTGGATCTTTAATGTGAACAATCTTCCTTCTTTCTTCCCTGAAACAATTTGTTTATACCCATTGCTAGGGTCTTCCACAAACACTCCTTCATTAGTGAACCTAACTTCATAACCTTTTTCAACAATTTGGCCTACACTTATCAGATTCTTAGGAATTGTAGGAACATACAAAACCTTACTCAAGAGAGTACTACCATCCTTGGCCTTCACTGATCCAATTGACTTCACATTATGCTTTGTATTGTCACCTGTTTGAACTACATGATTAGTTATCTTATTCTCCAAATCAGTCATCAAAGCTATGTTACCACTCAGGTGATTGCTACACCCTGAGTCAATGTAGAAGACTCTTTGGTCTTCACTTTGCCTTTCACAAGTTGCATTCATTATCAATGTTGAATCCTCCTTCTAATCTGAAGCATAATTGTAGTAGGTATTGTTGTATTGTTGACTTTGGAATCCTCTACCTACATTTCTTCCAAAGTAACCTCTACTACCTCTACCTCTGAAATTACCTCTTTGATTTCTGCCACCTCTTCCTCTTGAATTAAAATTCTGATCATATCCACCATTACTCTAAGTATTATGCCAACAATCATTAGCTAAGTGATTTGTCTTACCACAAATCCAGCAAGCTTTGACTCCATCTTTATTACTCCTGCCTCTTCCTCTACCTTTGCCACCTCCTCTTCCTCTCAAGAAGTTGGCTTGGCTAGTTGTAGCTTCCTCTTCATTTGCTTGTTGCTTCCCTTTGATATTCTTCTTCTTATCCTTTGAATACATTGCTTGACCTGCACTCTTATCACTTTCACCTTTGACATCCTGCTCAAAGGTTAGCATATGTCTTAGCAACTGATTAAAATCATGAGTGAAATGATCAAGTGATAATTCAGTAGACAAAATGAATGGCTTCCATTTGTCATCACCTCTCAAACCTGTAAGGATTTGCCTTACCAATTTATCCTCCTCAATGTCTTCATCAACTGCTCCTAATGCATCTATAATGTCCTTCATCTTTGTTACATAATCTGAGATGGATTGAGAGGCCTTCTTCTTGAATGTAGTAAATTCTGCCCACAAGGATGCCTTCCTTGACTTTGTGGTGTTTTGGAAATGCTCCTCCAAAGCATCCCATATATCACTTGCACTTTCAAGACCTCTAATGTGAGGTAGCAAGTAGTCATTAACTGCCATGTAAATAATGCTCCTAGCTTGAGCATCTTTCTTCATCCAAGTCTTCAAATCTGATAATTCTTCCCTAGTTGGAATACTAGGATCTCTGAACTGAGGCTTTTCTTCTTCACCTGTGATGTATCCTATCAAATCTTTGCTCAGAAGGTGAGCTTCCATCCTCATTGACCATGCTGGATAGTTCTCTCTATCCAACTTCTCTATTTGAAGAGAGTCTCCCATCCTTTCTTCACCTATGTATTGAATTCTTCAAACTTTATGAGTAATAAATGTACCTTTACTTCAAATGATACTCCTTTTGTATTCCTTGATGTTGTTTGGCATCCTTCTCAAGCTTTGCTCTCAAGCTTTCACCTTCTGAATCTTTAATTGTTGAATTCTTTATGTCTGCAGCAGTCGGGGTCCTCCTTCCTTCAATTTTGATACTTCCTGCTCTGATACCACTGATGGAGAATGTTAATCTCCAAAAGAACAAGCTACTCTTGAATTTAGAGCACCTCTATATCAAGAGTAACTAAAAACCTTCACTAATTTGGAGGCACAATAAAAATTTTGGATAAACTGTGAAGAAGAAGACTCTACAGAAAGTCTGCTGCATATATCTCTCTCATTGACTTATCAAATGTGTAAAGTTTTTTATAAAACTTTGCATAAGGTGTCGCCTATAGTTTTCACACCTCCTCCAAGTTAAAACACTTCAAAAGACTCAGTAGATCTTGAGAAATGAATTTAACAAGTCAACTATGTCTAAAATTGTTCTTCTGAGAAGTCGATTCAGACACCTGTAACTTCTAACACTTGGTTCTCTTAATCTAAAAGCCGTTTATGAAAATTATTTTAGCCACAAGTAGCTTACCTTCCAACTAAAAAATTGAGTGCTTTCCTGCTCAAGAAGTTACACTGTGGAAGGAGAACTGACCAAAACATTAACATCAAATTTTGCGCCTGTTTCAGGAACCAGTGAACACTTCTTCACATATGAATGTTCTTACTCATAATTCTCACAGCCTGTTTACAATTAGGCTCTCAAAATTTAAGCATAGACTCGTTAACTATGGAATTATACATCTACAAAAGGATTCTTGAAATGATCAAGCACAGAAGGAGAATACACAAAAAGACCAGGCGCAACATTTTTCATTTCTGAGAAATTCTTACATCTGAGTAATGAGAGACATTCTACTCACTTCTAAAAGTCTAATAACATCTAATTCTTCTCAAATCTTGTTCTCACATAATCTCTCTACTTTTCCCCGACATTTTCTTTGTATATATAGGCAAATTTTTACAAGCTCATGACCATAAAAAAGTATATGATGAACTGACTCTAAAATAATGTACATATGTATACACATCTTTATCTCCTGGATATGCATTTCCTTCATGCTTCATGACATGGTCTTTTCTTCAGTCCTTGACTTCAAGTCTTCACCCAAAACTTCAATTGTTGATTGCCGTGCACCAACAAAAACGTCGAGCAAAATAGAGTTGAAAATGTAGAGACATTTCTAGCCAAACATGGTTGAAATTCTTCAGCCAAAAATTATTGAAACTTTTGGAAATTTCCAACCACATATGGATGAACATTTTGAGTCAAAATATGGCTCAAAATGAGCATGAAATTCAGCCCACACATGATATACATGTGCCTTATATGTATCCATGCAGTACAAATCATTACATAATGTATCGGACATCACGATAATATCACCATTGCTAAATCATGAACCATACAATTATCATCAACAAAGTCTACATGAAGTCCAGCTTTGGAAATCAGCACAGCTAAAATTAAGTTCTTCTTGATACCGGGTACATATAGTGTATTTTTCAAGAGAATCACACCTCCATTTGCAACTATAACATCAATTTCTTCTACTCCAATGATATGATAAGAGGCATTGTTTGCACACACATGTCCTCCTTTGCGTGCATCTTTCAAAGATGCAAAAAACCTTTTGCCTGAAGTTATGTGCTTTGAAGCATCTCTATCAATGAACCAATCCGAATCAGCCTCATTCACAACCATAAATTTAGAATGCAAAGATGCATCATAATGACATGTAACAACACATGCCCAAAAATCTTGAGCCATGTTAGCTTCATCATTCTTTGCATTTGCTAAATTTTCAGCAATAGACATGCCCGATTCCTTCTTCTTTTCACTACGCTTAGCAAGATTTCTACACTCATCAATAGTATGACCAACAAAAATATTTGCATCTTCTCTTCTTTTGCAATTTAGCATCATTAGAGGAATGAGTGAAAGAGGAAGGTTGAGGCTTTGGTTTTGATAAACCAAAGCTAAACCGTACTTGATTTTCCTTTTTGTGAGATAGCAAGTGTTGCAGAGCAAAGAAGAGTAGAGATGTAGAGAAAAAGAAGGGCCCTAAAATTTTTTCAATTTGGACACAACAACATAGTCACCTTGTAACATATTTTCCGATGTAAATGCACTAGAGGAGTCCTCTAAGTGCATGTCCATAGATATCAGTAGCATTGCCCTTGTAAACTAGCAGGAAATTAGTCTTTTAGTCAATAAAGTGCCGGTCTCTTGTGTGAAAGGACCATTTTTAGGGCACAAGTATATAAGTCATTTGGTGACTCGTTGTAAATACTTTTTGCCATTGTGAACAAGGAGAGCAGAATTTTGAATTTGCTTCTTTCCTACTGATTTCCTCCTTTTCCATGACCTTTTGTGTGTGTAATGCTTGGAATGTGTGTGTGGGACTATTATTTATACCTTCCACTCACTTTCAAACTACTGTAGTGCATGTGTGAGCCATCGCGAGTTGTAGTGCGAGTGTTGGTGTTTTCCCCCATTCACTGTTTTGAGCATAACTCGAAGAGCATCTGTAAAATTTGAGTGAATAATAGTGCCATTAGATGCATCTCATCGAGAGCTTTGAAGTGAACTCGCTATTGGCCATATTTGGAGTTTGCACCTAGGACAAAAGTCCAAATTTGTGCTTACTATTGTAAATGGTATCGTGGCATGCATTTTCAGAGGATTAGTGAGTTGAAGAGGTAGTTAATTCTTTTCACATGCATTGTAGCTCAGCCACTTCACTTTCCATCATGTGTGCACACGTCCTCATACACTTGGTTCATGTGTTTTTTTGGATTGATAATTAAACGTGTATCGATCCACCACTATATGCACTTGTGGGGCGATTGAGATTTAGTTTCATCGACACAAGTCCCTAAGGCTTCGCGACTTAGGTACACAACAAGTGCTTGTGTTCTCTTAATCAAACCACCCTATTCACTTTAGATTGATCTTCTTGCAAAAGAAGAGACACAACCTCATCAAATGCATACATACTGGGATTTCCTTTTTCAACCAAATGGAGTGTATTAGCAAAGCTCTAAAAAGATTCTGGTAATCCTTTCAACAATGTAAAGATGAGTGATGCACTCGAAATAATCTCATCTATGGTTGCCAATTGCTCTTTCAAGTCTTTGATGTGTGTCACATCCACATCCACAAACTCATTTTTAGCCATACATAAATCCTCAAGTTTCTTCCTCAAGTATGCAACAGATGCTTCATTACGCACAGCAAACAAATTAGAACCAAGAGTGTCCCATGCTTGTCTTGATGTAGAACATGACTGAATGTGTGGAACTATATGATGCTTCACAAAATGCGCAATCGATGCATGAGTTTGAGCATCTTTTCCATCACATCTAATTTGCTTATGTGTAGATGGAGAAGGAGAAACCACTATACTTGAAGAAGAAGCTCCATCTGTGATAGTAGAATGTGAAGTAGAAGAACCTGCAGGTCTTTGATCTACATCTGCCACTATGTTCTAAAGTCTTTTTGCAACAAGAACATGCTTCATCATGTAATACCACATTGGGTAGTTGGTCCCATTAAGCTTATCTTTAGCTTGAAGCATGCCAAACAAGTCATTGCTACCCACCATTTCACTAAAGAACAAGAATGTGACAAAATCTTTACTTCGACAAAAGATTAAATGAATGCTAAAATTTTAGCTCAAGACTCTCACTCTGATGGCGATTCTGACTACAAGAATGGCTTTGAAATGGGGGTAAAACCCCAATGCGATTGGTGGAAATATTTCTTGGCTGTTGAAATTCATTGTTCTATGCTCCAAAGTCAATTTGCACTGTTAAAATTGCACACATGTTGTGATGCGAAAAACCAAAACTTGAGAAGGAAGTGAACCTGCTCTAATACCACTATTGGGCTCGTGTAGAAGTGCAAGAGGCACACAAGAAGCACATACAAGGAGCACAAACGCACCAAGATACACAGAGATGATGGATGGCTGGAATTATAGCTTTCTCTATTGACAATGTTCAAAACTGAAGTAAGAGCTCAATAATATCCCTAAGTACAAAGTACTCCCACATATGAGTGAATCATGTATGTGGTAACATGGGGAAAAATCCTCTGGCCAGCACTAGAGTAAAAAGTGCCCATGTATAGGGAAAAGGTTCACATCAAAGCTACTCGAGGAAGACATAAGTGTAACATAAATGCAATGAAAAGAAGGAATCTTTACAAAACATAGTTTTAGTGTACAAAACTCAAAACTAAGGTTTTCCTTTGTGCACATCTCAAGTTATTCCTCATTAGAAATAGTTTAAAGGCATAAGAATAGCTACATGGGCATGATGATGCATAAAAGTGGATACCAATATAGCATAAGCAACTACAATCTACTATAAAGTCAATCTAAGAGATGAATAGTTACTAGTCTAAGATACTTAAAGAAGATCCTAACTATACCCATAAGGGGTGAGAGATGTATGTATCCACCCAACCAAATCCACCCATATATATACCTCTGGCCCAAGGGGAAAATGTGAGGAGAGCTTGGAAAGTTTCCCTCCCACATGGATGCTAATGCAAGGGCCTCTAACCTTGCAAATCACATGGCTACAATGTGAATTCTAAAAGGATATCTCTCAAGGTTGTACTTGAAATTCCAAAGTCTTGAGAAGCTTCCCTAAGGTTTAAATAGAATACCATTAAGAAAATCAATTCTAAGGGTCAAAACCCTTGAATTGGAAATACATAAATCCAAGGGTTCAACTACAACCCAAGGGTTATTTCCAACACTTCCAAACCTTAAAGTTCATATATTTAGCTTTTGGAATCCATTTTTTCATATAATAGTTTCAAAGACATTGGTTAACAAAATTGGAAATATTTGAAAATTTTGTTGATATGTTCTGTAGTGATGTGTGTGAACACACTTAGGACCACTGGGGCACTTTTCCCTTTTTAGGAGGCTTTTTCTTGTGGCTTGTATATATGCCTACAAGCCTAATGGGTCACTTATATTCGCACATTCCCTTGGTAATACATTCTGTACTTTGTTGTGCTCCAAGCTTCTTTCCCTAGAGTCTACTAGTGTGAGGTGTACTCACCACTTGATTAAGCATCTCTGAACTCAAGTTAGCTCACATTGACTTAAGAGGATGCTTCTAAAAGGCCCTAGAGGTTTTTTAGCACTAATATTGTACTTGGATACTTTAGTGTCCTGAAACCGATACATTATTTGATGAATTTTCTAGATTACTAGAAGCAACCATTTATAAATCATGTAACTATGGAACATGTAAGAATAAGGATTGATTATTTCTAGAAAAAAGATAGTTTTGATTGAAAGATAGAGAACATTAGGATTTATTGACTAATTTTTTTATGTCTGATTTCAATATTGGTGCAAAAATTACAGTTGTCTCAATTAGTGTTGATTTTTTATCATGCTCATGATCTCCCAATTTTCATTGTTATAAATGCAATAAAATCTCTTATTTTACATACTTAAACACATGTCTATCCATAAATAAAGAATTTTAATGATTTTTTCTAGGTTCATGGCCTAAAACTTATTTCAATGTTATTATCTATGAATTATTTTTCAAAATGATAGTATGAACATGACTCACTTTTCATTATCAAAATTCTATTTGAGTTTCTTAAAGCTAGAAATATTTTTTTGACAACCTTAGGTGACAAGCGTCTTTGTTGTTCCTTCAAGCTAAACAATACTACTATTATTCTATGCTAAGAAAAGGTCATTTGGTGGACAAATATTGCAGATGCTACATGATTAAATTTAATATGCCAATTTTTTAAACAAAATAGTTTATAATATTTATATACTTATTTTGATTTATATTACATAGAGGGGAATATAAATCAAAATATATATTTATTTTGATTTATTTTACATAGAGTGGAATTTTGTTCTCGATAGAGTGAAATATGGATATTCAATAATATTGAGATGGTTAGTAATATGTGAGATAGATACACAAATTATTGGTTCAAAGATATGTAGCATATTTTTATGATAGTATATGATTGTTTTTTGTAATACAAAACCAACCATTTTAGTGTTTTTATGCATCTATATCATATAAAAGGCTCCTATAGAGTATAAATATTAGACTCAAGATATGACAGACATCATGAGATGGTTGAACCACACCCTAAGAGGGAGGATTGGGAAGTAATCCTCAACCATGGCTTTTGGGGCAAGTGGTTAGCCCATCATACTCCTAGATGGTAGGTCATGAGTTCAAATCCCAAAATTGAGCTCAGAGCCTAGGAAGTAGAATTGGGCAAGGTAGATGAAAGGCATGCACGTCACTCTCAAAGATGAGCCCATCAAATATTAGAGTGTATCCCCAATTTGTAGGTCAGATTTAGACATGTAAGATATCATTGGAAAGCTCTCGGAATGACCATTCCAGTGGTTGAACTAGATTGAGGATCCAAGATACCTTGCATGGATGAGAACTAGGTTGAAGAGACCAAGGTTGAGAGCAAGGCAAGTCTGGAGGTAGTGGCCATGAAGCACAAAGGTAAGGTTCAAGATACCAAGGTTGAGAGCAATGCAAGTGGAACGTGTCCAAGAAGCAAAAATTATGTATGTATGTATATATATATATATATATATATATATATATATATATATATATATACATATATATATATATATATATATATATATATATATATATATATATATATATATATATATATATATATATATATATATATATATATATATATATATATATATATGTGTGTGTGTGTGTGTGTGTGTGTGTGTGTGTGTGTGTGTGTGTGAATTGGTGTAATGACCATGCACCGCGATGGTTTCCCCTTCGAGAGAGCTTTTTGACAATGTTCTCATAGAAGAAAAATCAGCTCTGAGTGACATGTGCAATACTCCACACAGACCTATAGAATGCATAGATAGTACACAATAAACAAAGACCTCAAATGTATATTTCCTAGGTTTTACAAATGCGGTCAAACTTATAGTTTATGGTTGAACATACCACTATATGTTTTATTAAAGAACATATCCAAAAGCTTCCAATGAGCATTCGGCCTTTTAGATGGACATTAAAGGTAACAATATCTCACTAAAGGTCAATATGGCCAAAGTGAGCTATGAGAAAAAATAAATAATGATAAAGGATACATCAATCTAAGTATACATGAGTGTAAGTATACAAACTATACCTCGCATTTGTTGGGCATGTTACAGAGTGTACAAATAGCTGACCAAGATCATGAATCAAGTAACCCCCATCAAGTGACAAGAGCTTCAAAAGCTATCTTGTGGTAGAGATTTACTAAAAGCATTTGCAACATTATCTTGAATATGAACCTTCTGAGGAATAGTGTGCTCAATGGAAAAGTAGTCTCTAACGAACTGATACCTTGGTCTTTTCCAGTTAGATATCTCAAAATCATTTTGATTACTTCCTAGTGCTTCTTGCTAGGAATAGACATATATCTACTCACAACTCCCACTACAAATGCAATGTTTGTCCGTCTCATATCTACCATAGTGTAAATGAGACTAGAAACAGCAAATTGAAAAGGAAATTTTGTCATTAATTCCTTTCCCTCATTTGATTTGGTGAAATCATACTTGTTCAACTTCACATATGTAGGTAAAGGTGTAGTACTGAATACCTTTCCACCTTGCATATTAAATGTGTGAAGTGCTTTGGATATTTACTCACTTTGAGAAAAATATATGCATCTCTTACTCCTATCATGGGTAATGCACATGCCTAGAATATGTTTGACATCCCCCAAATCCTTCATATCAAATGTCTCACTCAATTTTCTTCTTGAGCAATGAAAAGGCATGAGAGGGCTTCCCAACAATCAATGTATCTTCGGCACAAAGTATCAACTTCATCAAGCTATATATATATATATATATATATATATATATATATATATATATATATATATATATATATATATATATATATATATATATATATATATATATATATATATAATTAACATTTAGTGTCCATGTGAAAGGCCAAATGGCCATCAAATACCTTTTTATATGTTCTTTAATAAAAATATAGTGGCCTAGTCAGCCAAAGATTGTAAGTTCAACCACATTTGTAAAACCTAGAATTAGAGGAGAAGAATAATATTTCATTACCGAGGTGTCCTGAGAAAAAGGAGTAATCATGCCAAAATCCTAAACATCAAAGGTTATAAGAATGGACATGGTCTTGATTGACCTCACAAAGTATAGTCAAAACCATAGAGAATTCCTATGGAAGTATAAGATCAAGGGATGTACATAAAATTTCAATTTCTTTTTTAATGTTTGACAATCTTACCTAGGTTTGTTCGCTTGAAATCCATAAGGAAAAAAAAACATATTTATTAATTATTTTGTGAGAAAGTTTAATCACAAGCTTTCAAACACATTGAGTCCCCTATCTTTCCATAGCTTTTACTTCAAATCAGTTTCCGCACTCTAGTTGTGCTTGTAGGCTAAGCAACCTACATAGTCCTTTAAATGATTTCAATCACACACCCTAGAAACCATCATACTAATCCTAGTTGAATAGAGCTCGTATAGTGGATATTGAACAGAACTTCAAAGGTCAGAAGTATTTGAAAATGATTGAAGTTGTTGAAACTTAAAGATTTTATCTGATTTTAGATTTTATATAATCGGATTATTCCATGGATATAGAATGCCACTACAAATTTCTAGATCTCCACGCTTGCCTCTATCTTTGTATATTTGACATGGTATAAATTCTTGTGTGGAGCTTCTTGCTTCTTTATCGTCTCATATTGGGTGTGCATTCTTACAACCCTACTCAATATTGTGCTTGGTGGCACTGGTTGGATTACTCGGAATCAGAAATCATAATCCAAGTTTGTTTCACGCATCATAACTAGAATTATGATAATGGACGATGGCCTCTTTATTTCAATACTCTATGCTGCTGAGGGACAATACAAGTAAATTGATCCTCTTTACGCACTAATGTGAACCAATGAGAGCCGATGAGTGGGATTGATGACATGGAGTTCACATCCATGTAGACACGCTCCTTTCGATCGCCTTTAGAATTTCGTATGATCTTAGGCGAAAGAAATTTATCAACAAGTAGCTTCACTTCCGTCGTGCCTTTGAAGCCATTGTGTGGCGGCAACATGGCAAGTAGCGCTATAACCTGCAAAAGCCAGCCCCCGAAGGTTCGCAAACGTATTGCAATCGGAGTTCTAGCTGCAGGCGTAGCTGATGCCAAGCAAAACCCCCCTTCAGGAATTCAATCGTACGTATGCCCTTCCGTGAAGATTAGAAATTATCGTCTATCAGTGTCAGTCCTACTCTCTTTGCTTGCTGTTTCGCGGTAAATCACCTTGCTGCGCCAGTGCAGTACATCACCATGCAAGTTGGATGTCGCATCCGAGCTATAAAGGCTGATACAAAACATCTCTCTCTCTCTCTCTCTCTGAGAATCGTTGCAGCGTAAGAATTGGATCGTCATATTCCTTTCTCTCGTAGGTGCTGCACGCCACTTACAGCAAGTTATTTCAAAATGTATCGTAGAAGCAGCCTCTCAAACACAAGTCTCAGCGCATGGCAGTCAAATTTCTCACAATATCTGCAGAAATCATGCTAAATATTGACGTCAACGATTTAGGCCCGAAGTAATCACTCAGTCTGGTTTTCATAGTCACGATTTACACTCACATCAAACACTCAGTTTGGTATTTATAGGCGTTGTAACGATATTTCTTGGTTTATAGGGTCCCCGACATGTTTTCAAAGAGAAATGGTTCCGCAGTTATCCATTTCTAAATATCTTTCTATTTACGCTAATCGTTCATAGTTTTGTGAAAATTTAGGCTACTGATAATACCGCAAGCCAAATACATCTACTTAGTTTTATGTGTTGTCGTGTCCGTTCTTTTGTTATCAACGTCTATAAAGGTATCCCTAGATACACATAGATGAATTCGAAATCATCTCGAATATGAAAGTACTTCTAATTATGACCTTCTATATTTGCGGTTTAAACCTAGATGACCTTGAGCGCTAGTCATCTAAATCTGACCTTTTTATCTATTGGTTATTTTTCTTTCTGTGTAATAATGGAAACTTGAACATGGTTTAGTAACAGTTCAGTCCTTAATAACTCTAGCAGCGAATCGGCATTCGTTCTGTGCTGGCTATAAGATATTGCAAGTTTGTGCTTGATAGGATACTTTTATCCTCTACATTCTTGGTCACGTTATGGACTCAGTTTAACTGACCTTTGATACGCCTATCTTCCAGGCATGATTGCGCAATTGGAAATATTGATTCACGCGAAAACACGAACGATTCGACGAAAATTTCAGAAAAGAACGGTGTGCAAGAAATGTTTCATAATGCTTCGTTCTTTTTCTTTCCATTACGGACAAAAACGACACTCCATCGTCGCTAAAAAATACATAATTTCGCTATGAAATATGCTAATTTAGCGGAGCCGCCGTTAAGTAACAAGGACGTAGCAATCGCAAGCAATGTCGATAATATGACCGGCACGTAAGGAAATATACCACGTGTTACATTGGATATTGTTATTGTCTCAGTTATCTCCACTTAGTTTGACATCAAAAGTTGCATTGTATTTCTTTGAGATTAATATGTGTGCTAACGTAGTATTTGAATACATGAAGCAAGATGCCCCGGAAGAGAAGAGGAACAGGAACAGGCGAAGTGGTGATATTAGCTTCAAACACTAGAACCAAAGTTAAGAGAGCCAAAAATCCCAACGAACCAAAGCGACCGCCGACCGCCTTCTTATTGTTTATGTACGAAGTTTTTCAATCATTTCTCGCACAAACTATAATTTCTGTAACTCCAAAATTACTTCATTCTAACATTCAACATTTATTCTTACTGTAGGGAAGAATTTAGACAAGCATACAAAAAAGCAAATCCAAACGGCAAGGGTGGTGCATCTCTGGTTCGTATATATCATATGCTATTTATCAATGATTCGGATTGAAGCAGGATATATGATGAGATTGCATTTCACGACAATTCGAATGTTTATAATTTAAGATCTGATGTTGACTACCTGCCTAGAGGAACTAATGAACGTGATACTTGAACTTTATTATTCTGATTCCGCACTACAGATCACCAAAGAAGGAAGTGAAAAGTGGAGGGCAATGTCGGTGAAGGTAGCTATCACACCAAAATTTCTCTTTTACTATAACTGCTAGTCGGTGCCTGAGGTCTTATGTGTAATTTAGCGTATAAACAGGAATAATGTTTTGACGACATGTAGCTCCTGTTTTGTCTTTCTCCACATTTTTTAGGATAAGGAGCCGTTTGTGAAGATGTCCGCGGAGAAGAAAGAAGATTATCAAAAGGCGTTTAAAATATACAGATCTGGAAGAAAGGTTTACTAACATCACTTATATCATTAAATAATTAAAAGTAATCCACAAAGTGTTCCAGTATCAATTCCTCCTTTTTCACAGGATTCGGTAGAATCCACTATCACTGATAATGCTGAAGCAAAACATGAAGAGGTGGATGAATCCTCCGAGGAAACTGCTGGATCTGCCGTACGTATTAGTAGTATTCCTCAACATTCTTTCCATACAACGTAGCTTAGCACGCAACTCGCTTTTATGATGATGATTCTCAACTAGACGTTGTCTTTTACAGCAGCAGCAAACCGACGAAACTGAACAGTGATATTGATTCTGTTCATGCAGATCCTCAATCGCCTATCTCAGTGAAAAATAACACGGAAGATGTGTGTATATATATACCTCTTATTCCTTCCTTAGTATTAACTAAAGTATAGGTTAGGGTTCTTATAGATCATACATCACACATAGATATGCACAACCATAATTTTACTTTGGACTGCTGCAAGATGAAATTGCATCCCTTGATGCGGTAGACAGATAGTGAATCGTGATTATCCTCGAAAGCTTCTATCTATCTTGCAAAAGAAGAAATTGTCAGCGTCTGCATCATCCTTGTTGAATGATATGTGCATTTTAACAAGAGTTTTTCAACTCCACCGATTTTTCTAATCGGCATTACTTTTTTTTTTTTATGTGTGTGTGTGTGTGTGTGTGTGTGTGTGTGTGTGTGTGTGTGTGAGAGAGAGAGAGAGAGAGAGAGAGAGAGAGAGAGAGAGAATAATCCAAGACGGACAACTAAAGCTGCAGACACAAGTTGAGTGGACAACCTGAGAGCTTTCTCGAATCCTGCAGGATTTCACAGTTCTTCTAATACGTGATTGAAACAATTGATGAAGTACACATATTACATCCCTTTTCAATCTTGCATACAAGCTTGAGTTTTAAACATCTACGACATAAAGTGGACTCGACGAATCAAACAAAATGATAGAAATAAATCAGAATATAAAATGGACTATGTCAACCAAAACCGTTTGTAATTCTTGATTTTTAATGTAGTTCTCCGCAAGTATTGTCCACCTGTATAACGTAATTTTCCACGAGCATGCTAATGCAAATTTTAATAGTTGCGTATAGGTCCACATGATGATCTTAAGATAAGGTCATCTGTGTGATTGAATTTCTCTAAGCTCCATTAATCTCTGACGAATTTTCTCAATCAAAACAATATATAATCATCTATGTATCTTAAACAAACATGGTAAAACAATGTATGGCTCAAAACTAAGGGTTTTGGTTTACGACATAAGAAAAGAGCAGCTCTACGTCACAGCTCAGATTATCTCCAAGTGTTACACGTACCATAGTTATTGGTATGCAATTCTCACCCTATTAGCAAGTCTGTGCCCACTTGATCTCATGCATACCGCTGATTATATAATCGTCTACAAAGGATTGAAAGGAGGGTCTTCACGTTCTAAGGGTTTAAGAAGTTCTAGAATCCATTATATGTTCTCTATCTTCAATGATAGTTCAAAGAGGTTTCGAAAGGAATAGTATAAAGTTACCTATTGTGCATTCATGAAACATAGTGACGTATCTCAGAATAACGACCCAAGTTAAGCCCAGTATATGATTATACGTGGATTTTTAAGGAAAGCCAACATCAACATTAGCTTTTCTGCCATCTGAATCAAAATCTTCTAAAATTCAGACATCTTGAACACTAAAACATGACGGCGTCCTTTTCTAAGATTTTGTTTTCTTAGATATTTATTCTAACTCGAGCTCTTGATCTCTCGACTTAATTCTTCCATATTTCTCATTTGTGATCTATTGCTTGTGCCCAGTAGCGCTCTTAAGTTCATTCTCTCTCTCTCTCTCTCTCTCTCTCTCTCTCTCTCTCTCTCTCTCTCTCTCTCTCTCTCTCTCTCTCTCTCTCTCTCTCTCTCTCTCTCTCTCTCTCTCTCCTCCCTCCCTCCCTCCCTCCCTCCCTCCCTCCCTCCTCTCTCTCTCTCTCTCTCTCTCTCTCTCTCTCTCTCTCTCTCTCTCTCTCTCTCTCTCTCTCTCTCTCTCTCTCTCTCTCTCTCTCTCTCTCTCTCTCTCTCTCTCTCCCTCTCCCTCCCCCTCCCCCTCCCCCTCCCCCTCCCCCTCTCTCTCTCTCTCTCTCTCTCTCTCTCTCTCTCTCTCTCTCTCTCTCTCTCTCTCTCTCTCTCTCTCTCTCTCTCTCTCTCTCTCTCTCTCTCTCTCTCTCTCTCTCTCTCTCTCTCTCTCTCTCTCTCTCTCTCCCTCCCTCCCTCCCTCCCTCCCTCCCTCCCTCCCTCCCTCCCTCCCTCCCTCCCTCCCTCTCTCTCTCTCTCTCTCTCTCTCTCTCTCTCTCTCTCTCTCTCTCTCTCTCTCTCTCCCTCCCTCCCTCCCTCCCTCCCTCCCTCCCCCTCTCTCTCTCTCTCTCTCTCTCTCTCTCTCTCTCTCTCTCTCTCTCTCTCTCTCTCTCTCTCTCTCTCTCTCTCTCTCTCTCTCTCTCTCTCTCTCTCTCTCTCTCTCTCTCTCCCTCCCTCCCTCCCTCCCTCCCCCTCTCCCTCCCCCTCCCTCTCTCTCTCTCTCTCTCTCTCTCTCTCTCTCTCTCTCTCTCTCTCTCTCTCTCTCTCTCTCTCTCTCTCTCTCTCTCTCTCTCTCTCTCTCTCTCTCTCTCTCTCTCTCTCTCTCTCTCTCTCGTCTTCATTATTCACTATATATGTTGAAATTTATGATTTATCTCTTGTTGTGCTGGTTAATCTCCGCGAGTTCTTTTAGTATTTCTTTTTGTTGAAATTTTATTATTTAAAATTTTAGTATTTCTTCCATTTTTGAAACGCAACTCCATAGTGCAATAGTATATGGAAAGACAACGAAGATGAGTGTGAAAATATTGAGAATGAATGTTCTATTTTGTGAGCTAAGCTAAAAATTGTACTAAAAAGTTATCTTTTAGTTATAGGAGGCCGTCTTTGGCTTTCGTTTGTAATGGATACAAGAGTTTCGTACCAAAAGCCAACTACGGTTGGGAGAAATAATTAGCGAAGGTTGCATAAAAATAGAGCTTTGTAAACATATTTACTCTTCCTCGTGATGAGAATGTTGTGAATTGTTCAAGGACTATGGAAACTAATATATCAAGGACTAACATCATGTGAACGTTCAGTTTCCATTAATTCCACGAATTATAAATTGCATACAACTCGTAATAAGAATGCATATTTAGTGTCCAATAATTTTAAGTAAATCAAGTGACATTAAAACATTGTGTCTAATCTTTAGTACACGATCCTAAATTCTTAGAAAATGTGAATTCCTTGTTATCATCAGTGAATAAACTAGGAACAAGCTAAAGTATAACCACTTCACAAATCAATCTAGAAAGCAACTAGTTTCCTAAACATGCTTCGCTTTCTATATGATACTTTGATTTTGAAATCGGCTCAACCTACATTCTTGAAAATAAAACCTGCAAGCAGTACACCCATCATTGAAGTGAAAAATGTAACTTGAAGTGGACTTTGCGTTAATTAAGTATACATGGATTACGCATATCCAAAAACGGATTCATAACTGTAGGAGTGTTGTCGATGCAAAGGATCCTGAAGATAGTGAAGTTGAAGGAGCAAAGAATACAATCAAGATGACTGCATGAATGCCTCTGCCTCTGTAGGAAATAGACCGTTTTAATATTATAACTTTTTTTTTTCGACCCATGTATCTATGAACAGCCCTAAATCATTTAAAGGCATTAGAGGATTTCTGTAGATGCCTCTACATCTTTATGAGTTAGCTCGTAGAATGTATTGAGTCTATTCTTGCATAATAGATCTTTTTAACAACGAAAAATCTTGTAATTGTGGGGGTGAATTTTTGAAGCTGAGACACAATATAAGCGAAACGTAATTTTTAAATAGCTTTCATTCCTTTGATTAGATAAGCTTTTGCAACTGAGAAGACTTACATATTTCATTCTCTCTTTTTTTTGAAATTATGACCTTTTGTGAGAAATTATTTTTGCAAGTAAGTACGTTGATGTGTTATTTATCCACCAAACCTCCTGAGAATGTCCCTGCGAATGGTGGAACTGATATAAGATGATAAGCTATGCCCTCTCCTATCCATTTTGGCCGGTTCTTTTCTTTTGACATCCATTTTCAAACAGAACATTTTTGTTAGATTGTCGTTGCAAGATACAACGAAGCAAAGAAACAAAAGCTGAAGAAGAATCTTCAAGATAAATGAATTCTATAAAGTAAGTAAAAGTACATGGAAGAAGTAAATCAGCGGAAGAAAAAAGGGAAAGGTATGGATCTACCGAGAAAATATAAAGCAGGAGGGACCATTTACTTTTTGAAAGGATCTATTTTCATTCGAACAGCGAGTCGTAACAAACGAGAACTATGTCGTAAAAAGAGAACACTTACGTCAAAAATTACATGTTTTCACCTCATTTTTGGAATTCCTTTACACCAGTATACATATATTACAAAAATGAGGTGAAAACAAGTAATTTTTGACGTTTTTTGTCATTTTCTCAACAAAAAATGAGCTCAAAATGTAGTCAAAATTTCACTATATTAGGCATTGACGTGTCCCAAAATGTATATGATAAGACATTGACATGCCCAAAATCTATATGCTAAGACATTGACATGTCTAAAATATATATAAGAATGTGGAAGTCAATAGTTTTTACACAAAAATAACATTTTAGACATATCTTTAATGGGTGGATATCTGATTGTTATTCAAAATTGCTACAAAACATGGTTTCATTAACCAAACTACTTTGAGGCATTTACATAAGCACTAAAAATGTCTGAGAGCTTCAATGCAACTCACAACTTTGTCGATCTATGTCTACACCCTCATCATCTGATGCACTTGATTCAGTCTCATACTGTTGAGAGCTCTCTTCTTCTTCTTCTATATCCACAAGAGCTCTATCTTCATCCACGTACATACCAAATTCTGCAGGATCATGCACAACTCTTCTTGTTTTCCTATGATTTCCTGTACCACATACATCTGGAAGCTTTTGTTTTATCATGTTGATTGTTGCTTTCCTCAAGTGACCAGTTTTTGTCAAGGAAAAATCATAAACAAGAATATCTACATCATCCATTTTAAGAGTGGATGTGCTTCGAATATTCTTTTTCCTTTTTGAACCTGTTCGTTTAGCATCACACACCATTTCTAAGTTATATTTACCTGTGAATGCATTACTACTTTTAGTGTAATACCAATGCACCACCAAAGCCTCTATTCTTCTCTGATCAATATCTTTAGTTATCTCTAAAACCTTTGCAATCCAAAATGGTCTGGTAGCCTCATCACCATCAGCAAGTACTGCAATAAGCGTTCCAACATTTATCTCTATTAAATTTCCTTGCCATCTTGCTTCTGCCTGTTTTGTCATCCTTGGGCCTACATAAATATTTCTTTCTGGTGGATGTATAAAACTTTGAAGTGCATCTGCATTACATGCTTGGGCCACATTCACGGATCTTTGTGTACAAAAGTCCCATGTGAATGGAACATCAACTGGCCAGTGACCTGTAATTGTATACTGTATAATCTCTTCTTGATGATTGAAAAAGTCCTCCCACCAAGATACATCTTGATCTCCAGCATATTTTTTTGCACGCTCAATATGTCTCTTCTTTTCAATGAGTGCATGCATCCAGCTTTTACTTTGATCAACCACACTTCCACATCTTTCTGTATTGTTTTTATCTTCATATGGTGATTGTTCTGCACCATACACTGTTACAGTAGACAAATTAGGCACCTGCAATAAGAAACTGCATCCCTCTTTAGGCTCCCACCCAAGAGAAGATGAATACTGCTTTGCAAATAAAAGGGTTATTTCATCAACCCTCCTCATCAAGAATACATGGTTGAAACTAATATTGTGCAATGGAGCCAAAACCTTAGCACTGTTATCAAGGCCCATTGAGCAAAAGTGCTTAAAGTCATAAATCTGTGTGAGGTGTTGAACTTCTGGTTTTGGAGTATATGCTTCTGAAATCAGCTCAGATAAAATCGGAAGAGTAAAAGCATTGTTACGTGCCAACTTCTTAGAGAAAGTACTGAACATTTGATCAATGTGATCATGAGTGTGGCCAACCAGAAGAAAATTTACCTTAACCTTCTGAAATACCTGTTTTTCAACAAGCATGCTTAAATATCCAAAGACTGTAGAATTTTTATTCTCTCTTGGAGTATTATCTAGTTGCAAATATAGAGTTGGTGGCAAAAGACCCTTCCATGATTGCAAAACACGATGAATGACAGTAACTGTAAGGTTTGGATCATTATGCACATTCGGATATGTGAAGAAAACCTTGGACATTACAGTTCCATTGTATACCAAAGCGCCAACCAAATGCATTTGCACAAGGACTTCATCTCCAATGTCCTTAGGGATGCGATAAAAATGTGGCAAACAAGTTTTTTTCTGATCCATACCATCGATCAACAAACACATATAACGCTCCGGATTTCTGAGTGCCTTACTTCGATGATGAATTGCTTTCTTTCTCTCTAATGCTTGACTCTCACGATGGTTGTTAAGAAGGTTTTTAAAATTATGCTTTTCCTGTGGTGTTGTAGCCCCTTTTGCCATGTTTTTCAAAGTGGCGCAAACTGAACATTCACCCATTCTAACTTTACGAGGAATTTCATCATCCAATTCATTGCATGACGTCCAACAGATCCTTTGGTCCCAACATGGAACGTATCCAAAATGAGATCCCCATTCAAAAACCCTTGTTGAACCCTATGTATTCTAAAATTTCCTACACCCATTGCAATTTTAAATGCAGCCCTACAGCATGGCATCCCTTGAGTAAAGAAATATTCAAAACCAACACGCGTTACTGACATGTTATCCTCAATCATTTGCATGCAAGAAACAAGGTATATATCTTGCCTTTCACTATCTAAATGGAGGAATTTTTCTCTTATGTGCTTTAGTTTCTTCATCCCTAAATTATACAAGCATTTCAAACCACAACAATGCTTCACAATATCCAATGCAATCTGTCTATCTGAAGTAAGAAATTTAAATCTTTTTCGACTTACTTCACGAGACCTTCTTTTAAATCGTAGATTGAGCTTGCTTTGCTTTTTCGTTGCTCCACATGCACTTGAATCAGAAGGGAGATCAATGGTTGGATCAGATGGGAGATCAAGAGGTGCATTTGTATGAGCAGCATTGCACTGTGAATTGGATAACTTAAATGACTCAACAGAAAACATGGAATCATCAGCACGTTCTAAATCATAGGGATCATCACTTCTCTGGAAAGGCTCAACTGAGAACAATGAATCAATATGAGCAGAGGAAGCTGATGCCCAAGCATCCACTGAAAAGATTGAGCTCATCTTCACTGAGTTCAGAGAAGACTGAAGATGAATGACCTTTTTAAATAAGTAGAAATCCGAGATCAAGTGAAGATATCACATCAAATGTCACATCAAGAAGATATGAAATCAAAAGCTTATTAAAGTACATTAAATAACGTAAAACATCAAATTACATCAAATCACTTAATTACTCAAATATACACTAATAAGGGAACCAAAGATTTGATTCACTTTTGATTCAAATGATCTTTTTCTAACTTCATATGAGTCATTCAGTCTAAGCATTGTGAATGAATCAAAATATATCAAAGTTGTGTTCCAATAGGAATATATAATAAAATTGTTTGGATGAAATTTTACAAGAAGAAATTTTACAACTGGAATATATCCAAGTTGAGTTCCAACTGGAATATGCTATGCCATTGAACACTATACAAGAAGAAATTTTACATTTGGTTAAGATTTCAAGGATTAGGTTTTATTGTGGTCTTGGCTAGATATCAAAGAGGTAGATGAAAGTATATTGAAAAAGAATTATGTGTAAAAGAGGCACACAGAAAGTATATTCATACATTGATTTTCCATTTCAACAATGTGTTACAAGATAAATGTGAATATGAACTAAAGTGTGGAGGATAACACTATAAAGATGTCATTAATCTCACAACTTAGACCTAATTTTCTCCCAAGCAACAGAATCTAAGAAAAAACATCTACATGAGATTAGAAATCCTCATGTACATACCATACTGTTGCCATTGAAGTTTAATTTCCATGCAAATGTATATAAATAGTTGCAAGGTTCTGTACTAGAATGTTTATTCAAAGTGATTTTCCATTTCAAGAGTGAGTTACAAGATAAATGTGAATATGAACTAAAGTGTGGAGGGTAATACTATGAAGATGTCATTAGTCTCCCACATTTAACACAACTTTGACTTGATTTTCTCCCAAGAAAGAGATTCTTAGAAACAAATCTCTACATGAGTTGAGACATCCTCATGGACATACCATACTCTTGCCATTGAAATGTAATTTCTATGAAAATGTATATAAATAGTTGTAAGGGTCTATGAATATTTCATTAAAGTGGCTCTGAAACAGCCTATTTGTGTGGGTGCTATTCCCTGGTTAGATAAGTTGACAGATTTAGTTAGCAAGTGGACTCATTCAGTTAGATCCAGTTAGTTTCTGGTTCAAGTTACCCAATTGCCTATAAATACCAGAGGAGGAGATCATTCTCATTTTCAAAATCCACGAGCAAGAGAGAGCAGCAGAGCACAGACAGCCATGGAGCACAGAGGTCAACATACCAGCAAGCCAAGCCTGATGGAGAAGAAGAATGTTGGCAAAAGTACCAAGAGGTAGACAAAATCATAACTAAAAAAAAGATTCCAAAAAGATTCCCTCTGTATGTCTGTGTAAATTTCTCATTTCTAGGTCTCTATTTTTCTTGCCTGTCGAAATATGGATCCAAAGCATGTACAGGTCGATGCCTGGCATCGACTTTAAGGTGTAAGTCGATGCCAGGCATCGACTTAGGATTGCAAGTCGATGCCTGGCATCGACTTGCTCCTGCAAGTCGATGCCTGGCATCGACTTGCTCCTGCAAGTCGATGCCTGGCATCGACTTGTGGGTGCAAGTCGATGCATGGCATCGAATTGCAGCCCCAAGTCGATGCCAGGCATCGACTTGGTCCAAAAAAACGATGCCAAGCATCGACTTGCCAGCATCATCATGCACTGAAAAGTCGATGCCAGGCATCGACTTTTGGGTGCAAAATCGATGCTTGGCATCGGCTTTTGGGCCCAAATCGATGCTTGGCATCGACTTTTGTGCCCAAGTCGATGCCAGGCATCGACTTTGTGTTCAAGTCGATGCCAGGCATCGACTTGAGGGTAAAAGTCGATGCCAGGCATCGACTTGGCCCAAAAGTCGATGCCAGGCATCGACTTGGGCCCTCAAGTCGATGCCTGGCATCGACTTGCACACAAAGTCGATGCCTGGCATCGACATGCACTTAAACATCGATGCCTGGCATCAACCTGAAGCTGAAAATCCATGCCTTGCATGGACATGGGCTGATATTTCTTATTGCTTGATATTTCCAATTGCTTTCAGGGATGCGGAGTACAAGGATGAAAGGCCCATTAAGAAGCTCAGAGTCACCATGGGCTCTGCTGACCAGCAACGTGACAAAGGCAGTGGTCACCAAGCAAAGGCAAAGAAAATTATTGCACCATTATCCTCTGAGAAGGCCAGCAACCCACTAGGAATATCCTCAGGTGGACAGAGTAGCATTAAAATTCCTGTGGAGGATCCAAGTATGAAGGAAAGGTCGAGGGAGACAGAGGTCATGAAGACAGATCGTCCACTTCGGGACATGACAAATCTCGAATGGTGCCTTCAGTACGTGGAAGAGAAGAATGCAGTCCTCCTTGTGTTCGCAGGGGCCTATGGCAGAGGAAAGATCACGACAACACAAGGTTTTCAGTATGGCCTTGTTTACAAATTGGATTATGAAGATGAAGATTCTGACAACCTGCTTTTCTTGGTGGAGACATCCAAGGGATTAAGAAATGTCATATGCAAGATGGAATTCTTGTGCCCAAAGTGCTGTGTTCCAGAGGAGCTAGCTCAGATGTGCAGAGACTCAGTGAATTTCATCAAGGACCTGATGCCATGGATACAGGGCAATATCATGCCAACACAGCACAAGAAGACGACCCCTGTAAAGGCAAGGGGTAAGCAGAGTGTGCAGAAAAAGCCCCAAAAGAAAAAGAAGATAATTGCAGAAGAGGACTTTTCTGACTCAAGCTCTAGCTCTGGGGACATTATTGTTGCACCTGGTGGAGAGCTTGCATCTGGTGTGCTTGGCACTGAGCAGAATAAGATGAGGGAGGACATAGCTAGAAGAAAAATTGTGAAGAAGGGGCAGTTGTTCCACCTGCCTATTAATATTATCCACAGGCCACCAGTGGATCCAGTCACAGGGAGGAGGCCCCTTGAGATCAGGGAGCCACATAATTTGCATGTCCAAAATCTTAAGAAGAAAATGAAAATTAATCCTCATGCTACTGTTGTGCCATTCCTTGTAATGGTGGATCCGCATGAGTGCAGCTGTGTGGAGGATTTCAATGAGAATTTGTTTGAGGAGTACACTTATTATGTGATTGGAGGTTCACACTCTGCAGAGGCTCGTAGACAGTTAGTGAAGGAGCACCCTACTACATTTTTCTTTAGGTATGCAGAGTGTAAGATATATGCTGGTCTTACAACTGAGGAAGCCAAGCTTCTTGCTTGTGATCACAACAACGATAATGACTACAGGCAGAAAATGTCCTCCATAGAGAGAATTCGGTTCTTCCACCATGAATACGAAGATTGTCTTGTGAAGGAAGCTGGGAGAATACATCCCAATCTACGAAAGCAATGCCTTATTGAGGTTGGAATTGCATTGGATGAGAATAGAAAATCAGATGCTTTGAGGAAATATGACCCATGGTTTCAACTGGCATTCAGATCAGGTGAGATCTGGGATCTTCAGGATAGAATCTTCACAATGTGGGAGCATAAGGAAGTCAAGGGCCAGAAGCAACGAAAGTCGAGGCCAGACCCACAAATTGATCTGAGGGGAAAGGGAAGGAAAGTTGACCTTTCACTTGAGGAGGCTCCTGAGGACATGAAGCTGACCCCATGGAGGGCCCTTCAAGGAATCAAGGATGATACATTGATCATATCAACCTTGTCAAGGGTAATCTCGAAGGAGTTGAGCCTCGAGGAGATGGTCACTGAGCTCAATAAGTATGTATGTTATTCTCAGATCCTTTTTCCCTCCTCCCATGCTTCTTGTCTAACCTAGTCTCTTTTATATTTATGTGTCTGTAGTCATAAAGTGTGCATGAAGATTCAGGAGGTGATGATGAAGAGGCTGGGTTGCTTTTCTTGGACAGAGGTCCAAGCAGACTATCCAACCACATCATCCTACAAAGCCTTATCAGAATATTTCATCCTGTTTCGTGATTGGGTAGATTCTCTTATCAGAATATTTCATACTAAACAATTTGATGCATTGCATGGCATCAACATGGGGGCATAAGTCGATGCCTGGCATCGACTTGGGGGCATAAGTCGATGCCTGGCATCGACTTCCAGCATAAGTCGATGCCTGGCATCGACTTGGGGGCATAAGTCGATGCCTGGCATCGACTTGCAGCATAAGTCGATGCCTGGCATCGACTTGCAGCATAAGTCGATGCCTGGCATCGACCTGCAACAAAAGTCGATGCCTGGCATCGACCTCGTGGCAAAAGTCGATGCCAGGCATCGACTTAGGTCCCTAGGTCGATGCCAAGCATCGATTTTTAGTAGAAGGTCGATGCCTAGCATCTACCCCAACAAGAAATCGATGCCATACATCCGTTCTTTATGTTCTGTTTGCTGTACTGAAGAGCTCTTCTAATTGTTTTTCCAATTTGTTCTGCAGAAACCAAGGAAAAGTAAGTCTACAGAGGTACTAGATGACTGCCCCCCTGCATTCCTTGCTCACATTCAAAGAGCAAGGCATGAGAAATCTAGACTGAAAGCGAAGGAGATGGATTTTGATGATGAACCCGATCTTAAATGTTTCTCCAATCCCCTAGACCCCCTTAGGCCTGTATATTACAATGTGTTCTGTAGTGATGTAAATAATATTTGTTCTGTTGTGCCTAGAAAACATTTCTCCCTTCTCATAGCGGACATACCCTATGGATTTAGGATGTTAGGATCAGTTAATGATGATGAACCCTTCAAACACCCTCAGATTCGGAAGATGGTCACTGATTTTGCAGAGTTAACTATGTCTCCTCTTTGGAGGATAGTAATTTTCCATAGCAGAGACCAGTCTTTCTCTGTTTCAACTGCTTTGAAAGCAAGATGTCATGCTGTCGAGTGCCTCACTTGGTAAGTAATCTTCTTTCTATCTCCATGGCTTTCATGATGCCCTATGTGACTCATAGTTCTTTTTTGCAGGGTGAAGACAAACGTAAATCACACTCCTTTGCATCGGTTTGTGAGTGCCACTGAATGCATTACAGTGGGCTATTATGATGAAGTAAGCAAAAGGAGAGTCAGGGAGCATTGCAATGAGAATGGGATCTCAAATGTGCTCATGTTCCCAGCCGTTACCAAGAAACTTCGTCATGTAGCTGGGGACATGACATTGGTTAACCCTTATCAGAAGCCACAAAAACTCATAATGAGATTGCTTCAGCTATTTTCCAATGATGATGACTGGGTCCTAGACCTTTTTTCGGGCACAGGTAATTTCAATTTTCACAATTTTCATTAGTCATTGTTGATTGAAGCCTCTAATAGGTTTTCTGCTGTTTCAGGAACGACTCTGGCTTGCTCCTTAAAGATGTTCAGGCACTGCATAGCTGTGGAGAAGGATGATGCTCAAGTGAGCTTCATTAGAATGAGAATCAATGGGCTGAATGAATGCCCAGATGAAGACCAAGAGGTTGGAAGGAAGCACATTGCAGATACGGAGAGATTCCAAGCAGCTTCAAGGGAGCCTGTTCCCCCACTTGCAGATGAACCTGGGGACATGGCTGACCTTGAAGAGCCAATCTTGGAGCAAGAGAGGCAAGATAGGTGTTCTAATGTGCCAGAGGATACCAATACCCTTGAGCCTGAGGAAAGCTATGATCAGCTTCTATTGTAGATTCACATAACTCTTGTAAAACACATGAAATGTAAAATATCATTTTAATGGAAATATAATTTGGAGTTCTGCTTCCACTTCGTGTTCAGCTTGATTTATCTTGAGCATTTCTCTGATCATGTGTGAATGTTTCTTAGTATAATTTTGTTGAATATTATCTTCTCTTGGGAATGCTTTTGTGAAGTGTATTTCATATTCCGTTAATATGGCCAGGCATTCAATGGGGATCTTAACCATACAAAGGGGATGATCTTAATTGCCTTGTTAAAATGCTCTGATTTTTACAACACATGTTCTCTAACTTTCGAGTAACTCTTAATTAGCTATCTTCTGTGCTTATTGAGGTTATAGATGTAATGAAGGAGCTTCGCGAATTCTTACATGTACCTTTTCAACTCTAATCTATTGTCCAAGATCATGATGTGGGATTCTTGGTAATGCTCAACAACTAGTTTTCATGGCAGCAAGAATTTTAGTATATCTATCTTGACTACTTGGGATCTGAGATCAAGCTTCTAAAGACAATATTTACAAGCAAGACTCGTGATGCTTTCTAGATATTGTAAAATGCCCACTTTTTTGCTTCATATAATGGTATTTAGGTAAAAAGAAAAAGAGAACATGTCTTTGTTCTCCTTTGTTGTGACTCAGTGTTATTCGGAAAATCAATTTTCTTGTAACTATTTAGCTAATAAGGTTTCATTAGTTTAGAATTTTCTACTCTTTTGACTTCATCTACAAATGGGCCCACGTGGTAAGAGGCTAATATATAAGTAAAAATAATTGATTTTGTGAGGGATTTTAAGATAGTGTACGCTCTCTTGTTGATCATGTTTTCCTTGTATGTGAGGTTTCTCTGCGTTTAAGGATTCAAAAGAGATTCACCAATAAGCTAACATTAACCTGTTTTTGTGCTTGTTTTTGGTTTATTTTATATGACATGAGCTCTATTATGGATATATCAATGTATAATTAGCACGCACATCTATTTTTCCACATCTTGTGAGTACGTGAACTATCTCTATGATTGAATGCCATATTTGAGAAAAATTATCATGTAGTCATTTCGAACAAATGTGTTCTCTTTAGGTTTTACCTTATGCTTAAGCGATTACATTAGGGCAAAAAACGGCCGAAAAGGGGTTGTTTGTTAATGGCGGATTAAGGAAATTGACAAATAGAGTCTTTCCAGATGTACAAGAATATAACATTGTTGTCTCCTTTAACCGTATGAAGAAATTCTTTTTTTAAGACAATATGTTGTAAAAGCATTGTGAAAATGATGAAGTTTCTTGTATTCAGTGTACAATTTTTCGGTTTGATGCAAAAAAATATATTTTTGCACACCACACAATGCATATTTTTAAAGTTCCAAGAAGGAAATGATTTTTGAAGATACTAAATACTTTTGGGTTCACGAAATTCCATGGTCATTCGATGACAGGGTTTACATCAGATCAAAAGTTTCCATGTGTACAAAGCCTTTTTATCTATAAATACTGCCAAAGTTTGTGAATGTCGGTTTCTCGCTTGGAGCATTCTTCTTCTTCTCAATTCGAATGGCTTCTTCTACTCATCGTCCTTCCAATCGTGTAACCTCATGTGAGGTTTACAACAAAAGAGAGGATTCTTTGTGGAAACCTCTTTCTGTGAAGGGAAATGATTGGGTTACGATGCTTCCTAGAGCTGCCCATAAAAGTCAAGAGTGCTAAAAGGGATGACACAAGAAACCATTGGAGAGGATGTATTCTCAGTTTCAAATTGAAGAGATGTGGTTGGTTTGCAAGAGTACAACATGTGTACAACGCTAAGGATCTTGTTCTAGAAAATCTTCTGCAATTCCCTTCATATTGTAAATGAAGTTTTACGATGTTATTTTATCATTTCAGTTGTTTTTGTATAACAACATATGTGTTATTACAGAAAACAAAATCAAAGTTCAAATTCTCTTTCATGTATCTTTTATTTTGGTCCAATATAATCTCAAATTCAATCGCAATTCGTGTGAGAGTGCTACCATCTAGTAGATGATAATTACGACCATCTAAGAATTCCCATCCTAGGATAATATTGTGTGCAAATGTTTCATTATCACTAGAGTATGATAAAATTTAATGAGAGATTTTTTTTTGTTTCCTCATAACTTTGCTAAACATCCACTAGTTTATCTACCTCATCAAGTACCCTATATTCTTGTTCCCGTTATTGAAGCATATCCCATGCATGAAAATTTTGTGGTGATGTATGGCCTACCTAGAAAATGCATGAAAAATCTTGTTGGCCATGTTGGCGATAAACAAATGCCTATGTATAAACATATTTTGAGTTAGAAACACAGCTCATCACACTAGCATGAATAAAGGTTTATTAGTGGTATATATAGACAAGGGCCAAAAATTATACAAAAATGGGTTATTTGCTAGTCATTGATTAAGGAAATATACAATACTATGTAGCCATATGTACAAAAAAAATGAAATTATTGTCTCTTAATATCATGAAGAGACGTTTTATTTTAGTAGAAATCCTCTAGAAGTATCCTTCTATTGGCAAAAGTTTTCAAATTTAGTGTTTTATTCTTTTGTTTCCATAGAAAATCTAAGGTTTTCACAAGATATATGGTGAAAATATCTAAAGTTTCAATAAAGAAATATAGTCAAAGATATGAAATATTTTTTCATTCAAAAAATTCAATGTTTCTATCTTCACATTTAAAACATCAAGTGAAATGACTTAGAAATCATGTTCTTTATCTACATATATTATATAATTTGTTGAGTGTTAGCTTACTATTTTTGAAATCTCTTATTGATCTTTTATATATTTTCTAAGAATTTCAATGGCTTTGTATTCCTCTCTTCCTTCTTCCAAGCGTATCACTTCATGATGATAAGTTTACAATAGAAAAGAAGATTCTTTTTCAATACCTCTTTATGTGCAACCAAAAGGTGATAATGTTACTTTTTAGTGAAGCTGCATAAAATAAAGCCAATATTCTTTTTCAATACCTCTTTATGTGCAACAAAAAGGTGATAATGTTACTTTTTAGTGAAGGTACATAAAATAAAGCCAATGAAGAGAGGCAACATGAAAAATCATTGGAAAGGTCATATTCTTGCTTTCAAATCAAGGAAACATTGTTAGTTTGCTAAAGCATATGTACAATGTGAAAGAATTGATGCTCAACATATTTGATCACGTCCATTTTCCATCATATTGTAAGTAATACCTCATATTTAGTCTCTTTTTCACCTTTCTCATGTTCTTATTGTTTCTCATAAATTCGTTTTATATATTCTTTTTCCATCCAAGGTTGTTGAGTGGAAACATATGGAATGCTAAACAAAACATTCAAATCAATTCATAAAGAGTATGCAGCCATTATGTATGTGGATAAATCTCTAATGTTTTTCAATATCATGCAATTTCTTGTTTATTTTGAAAAATATAAAGTATCATCACACAAGAATGCATATAGAAAACTTGTTGATCTTTTAGCTCCTACCATTTCATCTTTGGATTGAGTTTGATAATATCAAATTTTTACAGAAAGATAAAATTTGACATTCAAAGAGAAATTTCACCAAACCAATTTTCAGAGCTAGACAAAAAGGAATCGTTTTTTCATCTTCATATTTTTATGGCATGTTTTTAAACGTATGATTTTATAAAATACCAAAAAAATGTGGCTGAACAATAGGGTTCCTTTTTGACAACTTGATTATGTTTTTACATAAGGATTAGAGTTTAAAAGAGGTTCAAAAATTAGGAGACATCACTCATTGTATAGTACGTATCAATTCTCTTTCAATTTCATAATCAATCCCTTGTATTATGATCTGATTATTGGTGGAGATAAATATTGGTAATCATTACAATTATATTTTGAGGAGCTATCTAGAATTCAAATTACAAGTGATAATGCACCTTGATCTTGAACATAGGAAAATAATTATCATAGTGAAGTAGAAAATCAAACATTTTAGTGAGTTAATAGAGTATCTTGATGAGGTTTTCTAAAATAATAAAGTTTTGACCTCTAAGAATGTAACACTCGCATTCTGATGTGAAGAAAAATTTTATACTTAATAAAAAATGTTGTTGGCATTTTTTGCACAATGTGATACATTGTGATACAAATACACACTATAAAGAGCTATAATATGTTTTCTCTAAAATTTATTGTGAAAGCTGTGTTTTTAAATTCATTTTGATTTAAAATAACCTCCGTGAGCTCCACAATAAATATGGTACAGTATTATACATTTTTGCTAAAAGTGATTATGAAGGATATGTTCTAGAAGTCATTGTGATACACTTTTTATATAACTTGCTTGAGGTGCACAATATTTTTCATCATCTAACAGCATTATAAAAGTCGAATAAAGTTTCATGAGCAACACTATAAATGTGATACCTAGTGATACATTAAAAAAAACTCACTGTGAAACCTATGTCATGAAAGTCATTGTGATAATTCTTTTCAAAAACTTTCATGAGTTACACAATAAATGTATTATCATGTAACACCATAATAAGATTCGAACAAAGCATAGATAATGAGATAGGACAGATAATGAGACAATGCTTAGAAAACGTGTTAAAACCAAAAAGCTTTGTGCGATACAATCTTCATATGTTCATAGATTTCACGTCACAAAACGTTTTGTATACAATGTTTTACAGTGCTTCCCAACATAGACGACATAATGAATACATACCCTCCAAATTCTATTTGTACAAATGCATTTGAATATATATATATATATATATATATATATATATATATATATATATATATATATATATATATATATATATATATATATATATATATATATATATATATATTCATTGCTGCAATTACATCAAAAGGAGGCATGGTGCACGAAAAAAGGGGTATATTCAAAGGTCATCTTTTTTTTCTTTGGATTTTCTTTTTTCTTTAGAGTAACCTGTTTTGGAGACGTGTCACCTATCTAATGTGTCTTTTTGGTTCCATAATTGAGTGAAGAATGTACTAAGGAACCCTTTCTTTTCTTTGAATTCTTAATGGGTGGGTAACCTTATTTTCCTCTCTAATATCTTCTAATTGGAGGTAGGGAATTCGGATCACAAGGAAAAATAGCATCCTTCATGATGCAGCTTATTGCTTTCTCTCTCATTATATTAAGACATCTAGATATTCATGTGCACCCAAATCAAAAGTTCCAAAGTTTTACTGAATGAATCTCTATGGGTTGGCTATACTTCCCATCCCGAAGATGTGAAATCTTGTTTAAGGGCACAAATTATTGGACATAGAATAAATTATAACTGAATCTTAAAAACTTTGGAAACACACAAAAGATCAAATCATAGAATGCCATTAAAAAATACATGTATATGCAATAACATTCATTTGAAAAATATGTAGGCTAAGAGCATCACACTTTGCACTCTCATGGAAAAAACCAAAATGACTCACTTGATTCTAGGACAAAGTATATTTCCACTAGGGAGTTATCTTGTTGGACTTTGTGAACTAGCATCATTTTCAATAGTGATGTGTAAGTTTTGATTCCCCGATGCCCTAGGCTTTTCACCAAGAAGATAAGAGAAGAATGGTGCCATGACCCCCCTCAAAAGAGTCCTCAAGGCCTAGAGAGAAGTAGAGGAGGATCATTCTTCCATTAACGCCTTTGTGCCCCCCTTGGTGGCAAAAATTTATTGTTCAAGCTCTTCAGACATTGCTCCCAATGCAAGGTCAACTTCAAAAATTCATATTTGAAAGTAGAAACAAGATTCTTAAGAGCTCAAAAATGGATTATTGACCAAAAACTTATGTCAATTGGTGTCTAAATAGGCTAAGAGGACCTCTATAGGGTCTATGTATTGCAAACCTTCTACTATCCTTTTTCTACCGTTATGAAGACTTTGGCTCTTGAATAAGGACAAATTACTCAATAATTTCACAACTATGCAGGTCAAAACTTCCCTATGCTAGGTCAATTGTGGATTTCATATTCACTAAAACTTTTAATTTTTGGGCTTTAAAAGTCTCAATCTTGTTCCTAGACCTCTTGAATTGTTCAAGGTATTCCAATTCTTCAAGAAAATACACAAACTACAACTCAAATCGCTCTAGGATAGGAAATAGTCTATTGTATTTTAGCAAATTCAGAGTCATGTTGAATGCACGAAATGAAGCTTAGAACACTGCTTGCAAAAAGAAATTGTTGTGTTGTTTGTGCATGTGTTCCAAAGAATTCTAAACATGGACTTTCAAACTCGATTATTGAGCCTTGAAGATTCAACACTTCGAGAACTACTTCCTCAACGTCAAAACTAGTATGAGGAAGAAAGAAAAGAGGAAAAGAAGTCTAGAATGAGTAGAAATGGGAAGAAGAAAGGGATGGAAAATTGAGTTTTAATTGATATATTGCTAACCCCAAAACTTGATTTTCACATATTTCTAACTATGTACTCACTGAAATCAAATGGAAATGAGCTGAAAATCATGGGGATAGACTGCCAAAAAAGAAAATAAGTGATCCTTGAAGCATGATGACCAACAAACTACGTTTCCTGAAAACATCACCAAAGTGTATGAGGTAGAGATGCTCACATGACGCGTGTACCAACCAGTGTCAGGAAAAGGATCCTTTCATCATGCTAGGAGTCATGCGCACATGTAAAAGGAGCCTAGCACATGCATATACGCATACATCCACACATACCTACAAGCAAGCCTCACTTGTGGAAAAGATAGAATAACTCCCAAGAAAAACACACTTGATTAGAAGAGAAAATGAACGAGAATAGGAAGAATTTCACAAATGATCAGGGTCAATTCACTTTTATAGGTAAGTTTTAAATTGTGCCCCTCTTCACACTATAATTTCTACCCTAGTTAAAAAATAGGTCCCAAACCCCCATTTGAGGTCCGACTTGAATGCAGATAAATCCTTTAAAATCCTAGATGGTTAACAAACCACTCCTCAAGCTAGATGAATCCTTTGCTTGCACAAATATGGAGTAGATTACAAGAAATGGCTTTCAAACATATTTTTAGAGAGTTTTTCTTTTACAATGTCTAATTTGAGGAATAGTTTTGGAGCTTTTGGGTTCCTGTTAGTCCATTGTGTTGCTTGAATTCATCCATCATTCTTCTTGCTTCCATTATTCACAACCTTGACCATGTTCTATCTCTTTGGATTTCAAAAGCCACTTTGGTGAGTCTCCATCTCCAAAAATAGACATTCAAAGTCCTTTGCAAGATCCCATGTTCTATTTATAAAGAACAAAGATGGAACCATCTCAATGTATGTAGATGACCTTGGCCTAAATAAAATCACTCTAAAAAATAGATATCTTTTGTTGCTTATATTAGAGTTCTTGGAATGTCTTGGAAGAGAAAAATTACTCACAAAGATTAACCTTCAAGGAGATTACAACCTTGTAAGGATTGAGAAGGAAACAAATGGAAGATAGCATTTCAAACCTTGTTATGGCCATTTTGAATATGTAGTTATGCCATTTGGTCTCACAAATGCTCTAGCAATCTTACAACATATGATGAATGATATCTTTTGAGAATATTTAGATGATTTTGTAGTCATATACCTTGATGATATCTTGATGTTCTCAAAGGATATAGAGGACAATTAACATCATGTAAAAATAGTTCTAGAGAAACTAAGAAATATTAACCAAGCAACAACATTTCCATTTAGTAGCCATCTCTTCAAGCCACTAAGAAGATCCAATCTTGATCCATCTAGCGCATAAGTCTCTCGTGCATGATGAATTTTTTTGTAATGTCAAGTAGAAAATTCAAGAAGGGAAAGTTTATGAAGTTAATGAGTTCCAAGAAAATGATGGACTATTATATTACAAAAACTTATTGTACATCTCTCAAGTGAAGCCTAGAGTCCCAATACTCTAGAAATGACATGGTAACCTTGAAGGAGGTCATTTTAGAGTGAATAAGACAATAGAGATTATATCAAGGGTCTTTTGGTTGCCTCAAATGTGGAAAGAAGTCAACGAATGTGTTACGTCATTTGAAACTTGCAATAGATCTAAGAAACCTCTCCATAAACTCCATGGTCTTTTGTAAATTGTACTTGTCCTAGAACGTCCATGGTCCTAATCATCTATGGACTTCATCAACGACCAGATTCCAATAAGTATGATGTCATTCTTGTTGTAGTGGATAGATTCACAAAGATGGCTCAATTTGTTCCAAACTCTAAGGATTTCATATGTATTCACTATTAGAATTTTTTCCACATACATCTTTAGGTTACATGGATTGCCTAATGATATTGACAGTGATCGAGGCCATAGTTCATATGATTTTGGAAGAGTCCCTACAAGATCCTTGGTGTCAAAATTAAATTATCTATACCCAACCATCCACATATCAATGACAAAAAAAGAAAATCAAGATCTAGAGTGATACCTTTGTTGCACAATCAAATATCATCAAAATTATTCGTTTGAGCTTTACCTTTTGTAGATTTTTCCAATAATAATAGCACGTCATACATGTACCAAGCATACTCCCTTCTTTGCAAACTATGGACAACACCAAAGGATGGATATACAACTTACAAATCATGTGAAGAACCTTACTACTAGAGATAAGGCTTAGTACCTCATAGATATGCATCAAGATCTTAAGAAAGATATTCACTAATCCCGAAACAAAAATCTAAGAGTATATAGACCAATACCACATTCAAAATCCATCCTACGATCTTGGAGATAAAATGGGGTTACTAAAAAAAAAAATCGGACTTCAAGACATTGTGCGAATCTGGATCATTAGAGATTCAGTCCTTTTACCATCATAGCCGATATTACATAGTCACCTTCAAGATCCTATTACCAAAAATTCTGAGAATGCAATCCATTTTTCCATGTAGACATGTTGGAACCATATCACACCAACATTGGGGGGGGGGGGGGGGGGGAGACCTAGTCCTTCACCACCTATGGAGATTGCCGATTATGAAGAATTTGAAGTTCGAGCACATCCTAGATTCAAGAATCTCCCAATTAAGATGGGATACGATGTTCATTGGAAAGAATATGACATCAATGATCGTACTTAGGAACCTACAAAAAATCTTCAGCAAACACCAATCAAGGTTTGTGAATTCCATAAGAAGAATCCAATGAACCCCAAGCCTAAGAACATGGTTAATCATCATGGAACTTGTTGCTTGAGAGGGAGGTTATGTCATGGACACAAAAGTACCATCTTGCATCCCAAATTTCATGTGGCTTTGCATATCTCATGATAGGTGAAGAATTTCGAAAAACTAACATGACCATCGCCTCCAAAGCATGCCAAAACACTAAGAATGATTGTCTACTTTTGTTATGTTGAAATCTAGGTATTTTGGTTTGATGGTATCATCAATTTGTAACCACCCTTCAAGACTTGTATAAGCATGGCTTGGCCACATATATCCTCAATCTTTCCAATTTCCAAATTTAATTGAGAGAGTGCACGTACGTAAGTAAAATGGAGCACATAGCAAAGTGGGGAATATAAAAGAATGAGTAAACGATGGAATAGGATAAATTACATATTGGATAATAGTGATCATGCCAAGATCACTGTTTTTCTTCTTGTATAATGGGGATGATATAAAAGAAGATTGATGGGAAGCATCCCAAATACAATGTTAAGAGCTCTACAAAATAGAGATGCGCTCATGTGCAAATGGAAAGAGAACATTAAAATTAGATGCAAATAGAATTTATTCATAAATTCTTCAACATCCCTTTTATATGTTCAGTTTGAAGTGTTTGCATGTTGTATATGTCCATGAAAAGAGTAGTTCGAGCATGGGACAAAAGTAACATCCACAAGAATGAGGAACAAGAGAATGCATTGTAGAGTATGTCCACCATAGTCTACCAAAATTCTCCAAAGAAAATAAATTATATGGAATAAAATCTCATCGAAAAAGTTCATTGCCATATCCAACCAACATCAAGATCCCAAGATGAGATGAGAATGAGCATTTCAAAAAGTCTTTTAAAGATGTGATATAAGGCATAAAGCACTGAAGTATAATAGCATGATAAGAAATGTTTTTTATGGCATTTTTCCATGGAAAAGAAGATTGATTTCATGATTGGACCATCATCTAAATAGTGTGACAATTCCAGGCCGCACTCAACCATAGTGTGAGGCTCAAAAGAGTGATGTTATTCGGTGCTAAATGGATTAAAGTATAATATGAGGTGTTGTTGAAGGCTTTAAAAGCTCTCATCTAAACTCAAGATGTAAGCATTGATTTAAACTCAAGATGTAAGCATTGATCTAAATTCAAGATGTAAGCATTGATTTAAACCCAAGATGTTGTTGTAGCTTCGGTAAAATATGGAGCGTACGAATCCATGTGCATGAGATTAGAATTTTGAAGAAATGGTGATCACTTGACTATGTGATCAAGTTTGTGCTATATTAATGACCTAAAATGGTAGATGTTTGGAATATTACATTTTGGGGCACTTGGCCTATCCTAGAAACTTTATTTTTTACTTTAACCGATGCTTCAAGAAACTTTAGCCTATGTTTAAAAAGAGCAGATTACAAAAATTACGACTCATCTCTTTCTCATTTAGCTTGAAGTGTATGTGATAAAAGAACTACCGTATTTCAAAAATTGTTCAACGAATGGAGTGATCATTCTTTGAAATGTGAAGGCTAGAGAATCCAGACCTTGGGTCCTCAATTTGAGGTATGACTAAGAATAAGGAAACCAATGTGCACAATTGATAATGTCCTCATAAATAGTAGATCATAGAGCTTTGGCCTTGCAAAGAACACTTTGGTCAACAAAAATGCTACTTTAACCCAGAAGCACGCACGCACATAATCATCACATAGAAAGACTCTAAAGTACCCTATGGAAGGTTTCCCTTAACAAGGGTTATGTTTCCAAGAGCATTAGTGTAGCCTCAATCCAAAAGATGGGTTACTTTGTGTGCTACATTCCAAATTTTGCAATCTAAATCTTTGTGGTGAAGCATCATGTAAATCATTTCCATGACAGTTTGAATCTTACAATCACCTAACTTTATTTCTCTCAGATGGAATGTTGGCTTGGGCCTCTTAATATCTTTGGACACCAAAACAAATCTTGGATAAATACGTTTTCATCTTGCTCGTATGTAGAGATTTACAGCGCTCCAGGGAAAAATGCGTCTCCTACAGCCTAGAGCTCCTACATGACGTATCTCTTACATTAGAATTTAGAATAGTTTTTCTTTTCCCTGCACGGTCTAACTAGGTATCTAAATTCCTATCTCATCTCTTCACAAAATTAGTCAAACTTGGCCTCATAAAATTTTTACAGCTTTATTCACATCTAGTTGGCTTTATCAGTTGTCCGAATCTCCTAAGTGAGCTCAAGTAGATAACTAAAACGCACGAATAACTTCGATTTGATTAAGGGGTGGATAAATATCTATGAATGATTGATTACACATATAACTTTGCAGATTTCAAGGGGTGAATGAATATTTATGAATGATTGATTACACATACTACTTTGATCTTGACAAAGATGTAAGCTAGAGTCGTTGGCTATTAAGATAAAGATCGTAAGCACAATCACGATGGTGCGCACAGAAATTAGTGGCCTAGAGATTGAGCAAGTCGAATAGTGGTTTCGGTGGTGTGATCAGAGGTCGGCGGAGTTTTTCTTTATGAGTTTGTTAGAGCAAAGAAGTTTAAAGGTGGCAATGCTTTAGATGAAGATCAATGGTCACGTTCGATTGAGGCTCTCGTGGTCGTGCTACTTGTTTTTGTCCATTGATCGGTAGGAGCCACTGCGGGTGGAGGTGTCATGCAATACCTCCTTGGGAGGTATCGTCAACACGTCCCAGTGTGGTGTGTCGTGATACCTCCATCATCCATGTGAGGTATCGTCGACATTGCCTGGTGCCTACTTTGGGGTTGACGTGTTACAACATTGGTATGTCATATCGGGGCCGCCTATGGTGCTAGGTCCTTGCCTAAGGCGAAATGGTTGTGGCATGGGGCAAAATTGGCATGTCCTTTCTAGGTCAATTCTAGTGTCAAGCGCAGTCAAGAGCAAAACTGGAATATTATAATGTTTGTTGCTGCATGGCCTAGTGTGTTGTTGCGCCTGGTGCCTAGGGTCTTGGTTTTTGTAGCCCTTTGTGCTTTGGCCTCCTATTTTGTCCTATGGCCAGCACTTCTTCCACCCTTATGAGAGATAACGTAGAACATGGGGGATGTCTAGGTGGTTGCAGGTGCTTCACTAGAGCTTTCTGGGGTTGCCCCTTTGACAATATCTCTGTGAAGAGATGTTGTTTTGGTGAAGAACAAGGAGCTTAAGAAAATGTGCCTTATAGGCCACTTTTTTGGTGCTAAACCCTCATTGGAGTCCCTATGCAAGTGGTTCAGAAAAGAATAGTTCCCGAGGGGTCTAATCATTTTCAAGTCTCAATTTCTCCCAATGAACAATGCTCTTGATTTTCAAGATTGAAGAGATGGCCTTCTAGGTGTTGCAACCTAGAGCGTGGAAAATTGGGTGCACAATGTTGTGCCTATTCAAGTGGTTCTCACGTTTTGCCCAAACAAGTCCAAACCACTTCACCACCTGCTTTGGTGGAGCTCCCTAACCTGCTTTACTTTCTCAATGGTTTTCTAAGGGAGAATATTGTTCATCCCATTGGACGTCCAATGCTACTTACACAAGCCTAGACGACACCTTTTATCTTCATATTGATATCATAATATCATCTATCATATGTTCAAGCAAAGCCTTACAGAAATCACATTGCCCCTTTCATATTGACAAAAAGATTGTATCAAGATTTGACACTTCATGATATTAGATAGAACATCTAGCATCTCAAGTTGAAGGGAGTTCAATATTGTACATACAAGTCAATCATTGGAGAGACATGCCTCTTTCTTTTTTGAAGAGGAGAGAAGTGAATTAATAATTAAAAGAGTAGAAAACCATCAGAGAGGAAGTCTATCCAAACTTGGAGATACAAACAAGAGGTATTCTAGGACTAAGAGAAGGAGGATGAACTTCCTCTAACTATAAGGGTGAACAACACGTAAGGGAAGAACAAAGTTGAAAAGAAGGTCAATTCCAAGACTACAATGGGCTTCCAGGTTTGAATTCTAAAGACTCCAAGGAAGAAAGAGGTTAGAATGGTTTTTGCAGAGGCCTCTTCACCCAAAATAGGGTTTACTAATCTTGTGTAGAATGAAGAATGGGCATTTACCACTGTTTGCAATTATGACCCATCTTCTCATGAACAGTGTATGTTTGGAGCAGACTCAGATGTTTGCCAGTACTTTGATAGTGGGGCAACCAAACATATTACCTCGCAGCACAGTTTCTTCACTTCACTCGAGCTTGCCGCTATAGGGAATACTATCAAATGCACCAACAAATCCTCTTATCCTATTATGCGAGTTGGTAAGATCATTCTAACTACTATTGATGGTAGTTCTTTTACATTGTCAGATTCTTTATTTGTGCCAGGGATCAAGAAGAATTTGTTATCAATTTTAGCTTTAGCCAAGATTGTCTTGTTTGTGAAATTTGTTGATGACAGATGTACAGTTCATGATTTGTCAAATAGTGATGTCATTATTGCTTCTAGCATTTTATTTTGAGGACTGTATAAGCTAATAGGCTATGAGAAATCTATAAATAATTCAGCATGTGTAGTACATTGGGCTATGTTAGATGCAAAGCTTTGGCATGCACACTTTGGAAATCTGAATTTTGCTAGTTTTCTATGCCTGCAGAAATCTAAAATGGTGTCCTCTCTGCCCAAACTTGAAGCACCTGGTAAACATGTATATGAAGGCTGTATTTTGGGCAAAATGTAGCATTCCTTCTTCCTAAAAGATGGTTCAGTTCGAGCTACTCAATAATTGCAACTTGTTCATAGTGATGTTTGTGGTCCTATGCAGACACCTTCTTTTGGGAACTATCTTTACTTTGTGACTTTCATCAATGATTTTTCCATACATGCATGGGTATATCCATTGTAAACAAAGTTTGAAGTATTTATGTGCTTCAAATAGTTTTTGGTTTTGGCTGAAAATCTATCAGCATGTAGAATGGGCACCCTCTGTTCTAATCGAGGGGGGGGATATATGTCTGTTGACTTTAATGCATTTCTAGTTGAATGTGGGATAAAATATCAGTGTACAGTGTCGCGTACATCTCTACCAAATGAATTTGTTAAACGGAAGAATAGTTCACTCATGGAGATAGTGAGGTGTATGTTCAAAAGTCAGGCTTTACCATATAGTTTTTGGCGTGAGACTATCATGTGTGCAACATATGTACTTGGCAGGTGTCCCGCTAAAGCATTCTAGTCTATCAATCCATATGAGGCTTTGCATGGTCGCAAGCCATCTATTGCTCATCTACATGTTTTGGGTTTTCTCGCATATGCATTAGTGTCTGAACAACAACGCAACAAATTGGATGATGAACCAATGAAATGTATTTTTGTTGGGTATAGTTCTGAAAGCAAAGGCTATCATCTATATCATCCACAAACTAAATGCATTCTGGTTAGGCGTGAATTGTTTTTGTGGAAGATGTTATTCAGCCATTATTTTCATGTACTAAGGAGCCATCTGTTAGCTCCAAAGACATGTATGATACTTTGTTGCCTCTTTTTACAGGTGGCCAATCTAGTGCTGATCCTAATGAGGAAACTTCTTAGCATTTACAAGTTCCATGTGATGATGTAGATCATTCCACTTCTGATGCATATTTACATGAAGCACTTGTTGATGAGAGAGCTAATATTGAGGAGGCAAAAGCTATGCCAAAATGGTTCAGACTTTGTGTGACAGCAAATTAGATGCACCTCTGGCATATCGTACTCGTTCAAGCTCTCATAGTGCCTCTTTTGCATCAGATTGCTATGTTATGGCTTCCTCTAGTCTGTGTGATGAGAATGAACCTATTTTTTTTTTACGAAGCACAAAATTCTAAAAATTAGATGGCTTCTATACAATTTGAATATGATGCTATCATGAAAAATGATACTTGGTCTTTATGTGACTTGCCTCCTGGCAAGAAGGCCATTGGCACTAAGTGGGTATACAAGCTCAAGCGTAAGCCTGATGGAACAGTTGACAGGTATAAGGCTAGGATTGTTGCAAAGGGTTATGCACAGGAAAGTGGCATTGATTTTGATGAGACCTTTGCAACCACATGTCGAATGACTACTGTTCATAGCTTCTGTGCATTTGCTGCTCACCATGGTTGGAATCTACATCAGTTGGACATTAAAATTGCATTTCTGAATGGTGACTTCCATGAAGAAGTGTATGTTTTTTAGCCCCGTGGCTTTGTGCAAAAAGGGCATGAAAACCAAGTGTGTAGGTTGAAGAAAGCATTATATGGTTTGAAGCAAGCACCATGTGCTTGGTATGAAAAGATACATGCCTATCTGATTGCACATGGTTTTGAGAACAGTCCAACTAAAAGCACCTTATATGTTAAGTGTACTAATGATGTGCTTCTTATCATTGTTGTGTATGTTGATGACATGTTGCTCACTGGTCCTCATGAGAAGCATATTGCTGATTTTAAGGCTGATCTGCATGCCTCATTTGAGATGCCAAAAATGGATTTGTTACATGGTGCCAAAATCGCGATCTGGGCGTGACATATGTACTTGACAGGTGTCCCACTAAAGCATTGCAGTCTATCAATCCATATGAGGCTTGGCATGGTCGCAAGCCATCTATTGCTCACCTACATGGTTTTGGTTTTCTGGCATATGCATTAGTGTCTGAACAACAATGCAAGAAATTGGATCATGAAGCAATGAAATGTATTTTTGTTGGGTATAGTTCTGAAAGCAAAGGCTATTGTCTATATCATCCACAAACTAAATGCATTCTGGTTAGGCGTGATATTGTTTTTGTGGAAGATGTTATTCAGCCATTATTTTCACGTACTAAGGAGCGATCTGTTAGCTCCAAAGACATGTATGATACTTTGTTGCCTCTTTTTACAGGTGGCCAATCTAGTGTTGGTCCTAATGAGGCAACTTCTTAGCATTTACAAGTTCCATGTGATGATGTAGATCATTCCATTTTTTATGCATATTTACATGATGCACTTGTTGATGAGAGAGCTAATATTGAGGAGGCAAAAACTATGCCAAAATGGTTGGTGCAGACTTTGTGTGATAGCAAATTAGATGCACCTCTGGCATATCGTACTCGTTCAAGCTCTCATAGTGCCTCTTTTGCATCAGATTGCTATGTTATGGCTTCCTCTAGTCTCTGTGATGAGAATGAACCTATTTTTTTTATGAAGCACAAAATTCTGAAAATTAGATGGCTTCTATGCAATTCGAATATGATGCTATCATGAAAAATGATACCTGTTCTTTATGTGACTTGCCTCCTGGCAAGAAGGCCATTGGCACTAAGTGGCTATACAAGCTCAAGCGTAAGCCTGATGGAACAGTTGACAGGTATAAGGCTAGGATTGTTGCAAAGGGTTATGCGTAGGAAAGTTGCATTGATTTGGATGAGACCTTTGCAACCACATGTCTAATGACTACTGTTCATAGCTTCTGTGCATTTGCTTCTCACCATGGTTGGAATCTACATCAGTTGGACATTAAAATTGCATTTTTGAATGGTGACTTGCATGAAGAAGTGTATGTTTTTTAGCCCCGTGGCTTTCTGCAGAAAGGGCATGAAAACCAAGTGTGTAGGTTGAAGAAGGCATTATATGGTTTGAAGCAAGCACCATGTGCTTGGTATGAAAAACAATTCTTGCTCAACCAAGATATACATGAGCTACCAAGCATGAAGCAAAAGCCACTAGTGGACACATGAGTGTCATAGCAACCATACCCGTCAGAGTCAGAAAAAGAATGTAGATATGGCGATAGTGATCCCCGCTTGGGATAAAACAATCCAAGTAGCCTGGTACCACTGAAGCAGGGAAATAATTAGGGGCAAATATTAGCCCAATGGTGAATATTTAGAGAAATCCATAAGTTTTTGCTAGATTTAGTGAATAGGAAACTTTTAAAAATATCCCTATTTTCAACAAACCTTAGTTCTAACTTTTAGAACTTTAGCCTTTTGTGCTATATGCGTGGATGCTCATCAGTCTTCAGTTTCGCCAGATTTCCTTGGAGTACACTGTCGACGTCGTCTGCAGGCACCCGTGGCTAAGGGGGGGGGAGAGAGAGAGAGAGAGAGAGAGAGAGAGAGAGAGAGAGAGAGAGAGAGAGAGAGAGAGAGAGAGAGGGAGGGAGGGAGGGAGGGAGGGAGGGGGGGGGGGAGAGAGAGGGAGAGAGAGAGAGAGAGAGAGAGAGAGAGAGAGAGAGAGAGAGGGGGGAGAGAGAGAGAGAGGGGGGAGAGAGGGAGGGAGGGGGGGAGAGAGAGAGAGAGAGAGAGAGAGAGAGGGGGGGGGAGAGAGGGAGGGAGGGGGGAGAGAGAGAGAGAGAGAGAGAGAGAGAGAGAGTCATATTAATGTCTTCTGGAGGCCAAACTTGGCCTATGAGACAAAAACCATGTACAAGTGTAGTAACCATATGTAGAAAATGAAATGAAATAAACACAAAGCTATCTAGGGCTGGTGAAAGGCTGGGGAGATGTGGCTCTGACTCAGCAGATAGTGGCCACCTAATACAAGGGGATCCATAATATGAGTGAGTAAAACACCCTAGCTACTGGTGATGGGGGAGGTGGGTGTAGTATATGGTACATCGGTGGTGGTATGAGTGCCTCCTGAAGGAAGACCACCCAGGGGGGGTGGTACGTCTATGCTCCATCATGTGGTCGTAGCCTGTCCTGATGCGTGAGATATCCTCCTGATATAATCGAAGTCGACGATATCCTACCATGCGTGGTCGGCGTCGTGCTCTCTGTACTGCTGCCTGGTGGAGCGTGAGCCCAGTAGGCCTCTCTGGTGTAGCTCAGCTCGCTGAAAGAACTGGGTAATGGTCTGCTGGGTCTCTGGTGTAGCTGAGCTCGCTGAAAGAACTGGGTAATGGTCTGCTGGGTACTCACCGGTAGCTGATGTGTGGGCTGTAGTGACCGCTCTCGCCTCTCGTATGCTGCTGTGAGGAAGCGCCCCAAGCGTCGCTGGTCTCCCATAGTCATGCACAACTGGAGTGACTCCTCTAGCTGGAACTGTGCTCGTAGGTCTAAGTATGCTCGGCATCTGATAACAAAATGTTCCTCACTCTCTACCACTGTCTTGCATACTGGGCACCACCTCTCCTCACGGGGGACTCCCCTAGACCGATCCCTCTCAATCTTGAGCTGATGTGATGAGACCCGGAGCTGCCCAATGACGACTCGGAGGTGGTGGAGAAGGTATGTCTCCATGTATCTCGGGATCTCGATGAAGCCCGCGTCCGATATATGTAGAAAATGCTCACGGTAATAGAGCATTTTTGGTGGCAATGTATCCCTAGGGCTCACCCATGTCCTCTGTATGTATGTATGCCATATCTCTTGACGAATGATCCTATTCCTCTCTTGATGAGAGAGCGAGTAGGTGGGTGCATGTGAGTCGTACTGTAGTGGTGGTAGCCTATGTCAAAGCCATGGTGAGCCAGCCAGTCTCGTGTCTGTGCATACCATGAGGAGGTGTCACCAGCTAATGCCATATCACGTGATGCCTGGAAAGCACGATAAGCAATGCGCTATGTATCCATGCTCCGAAGTCCGTGTAATAGGCATACTGTCTGGAATAGTGCCTCAACTAGCATCGGTGGTGCAGCGAGCTCTGCTCTAATGATATCATGTGGTACTGAAGGCTTGCTGCGGATAAGTCTCGCAATCATGAGGATCTGTGGCCTCTCTAGTGCTGTCCATACTGATGTAGCTAATCCCAGCCCCCATATGGGTGCCCCATACATGAGCGCTCGCGTAACCAAAGTGTCAAAGAGCCACCCCTTTGTGCGGGGCTCCTGAAAATATGCCTGGTGGCACTGTCTCTCCATCAAAGCTAGTGCTGCGGACCCACGTGTGATGCGGTCACGGGCTGCCTGAGACATAGAGAAGACCCCTGATGCTGCTGTAAATGTCACTCCCAAGTAAACATATCATCCGACCACCTCGATCGGTCCACCCGCTTCTGTGAACAAACTATGTCTGCGTACCTGTGCTGATGTATGAAAGATCATGACCTTGGTTTTACCAAGGTTCACAGATAGCCCTCTGTGTCTGCAAAAGTCATCTAGGCCATGTAGATGATGTTGTAGACCCTCTGCAGACTCTGAAACCAATACAATATCATCAGCATATAAAAGAATATGGACAGTGGAACCCTGTACCTCAATGCCATCTCCCCCTGCTGCAGTATGTAGTCCGCTATCTCATGTAGAGACCAAAGAGGGTGGGTGAAAGAGGGCATCCTTGCTTCACCCCGATAGTGCTAGCAAGTGGATCAGATAAGCCCCCTGGACATCTGACTCTACCAGATACTCTCTCGTATAATGCGTAGATCCCCCATATCATCTCCTCCGGAGCTCCGATATCAAGTAGTCGTCTGAAGAGTCGGTCCCTGGGAACCATGTCAAATGCTTTGCGGAAGTCCACAAAGCAACAATATAATCTCCTCTTCCTCACCCTTGCCTGGTCGATCAGGCATCTGAGAGTGAAAATGTGGTCAATCGTAGAGTAATCTCGTCTGAAACCTGTGCATACGGGTTGGAGCATACGGGTTGTGATGTGCGCATACGGGTTGGAGCATACGGGTTGTGATGTGCGCATACGGGTTGGAGCATCTACCTCATATAGTGAAATCCGGATGTCAGAAAATGTGCACATACAGTTTGGAGCAATTACCTTAGTTGGATCCCTGCTTTGAGACCCACTAGGATAAAAAGGGTAAGAAGAAGAGGATAGTGGAATGAGGAGTTGAAGGTTCTCATGGGTACAGTTCATAAATTTGAGAAACATCTGTTCAAAAGGGGGAGGGGGGGGGGGGGGGGGGTACATATAGGCTCTTTCAGTTTTCCAAGATGGGGATGCATAAATTAAGGAAAGTTCAAGATGATAGTACTCTTCCATCATGTTGACATGTCCAAATTTGTAGCTACACATTGTTTCATTGGAGATCGATGCTAAGTATTGTTAGAGAAGCAATGTTGGGGTCATCTGTTAATGTTTGCTGGTGAGCTTGAGAAGGATCAGATGCATTGTAAAGTTGAAACGTCATTGCATAACCACCACAAGAGAATAAGATGGAGCCCAAATCCCCTCGAGGGAGGCCTGATGGATAGCTAGAGGACGAGCAATAGTAGCATCCCATATGTGAGAGTGATAAACACGAGTCCTCCTTCATTTGTCCATTTTTTTAAAGGCAAAGGGATGGGCAACATCTAGAAAGGGTGACGATCAGAATAGAGAAGAGAGGGCTTGTTCCTAGGCATTTTGGGGAAAACAAAAGAGGACAGAGAAATGGCAGCTTTGAGGGGATTTCAAAAGTGCCAAAAAAATCAAGGAAGGCAACATCTTGGTCTTCCCATTTGGCTTGGAGAGGATTCAAGAAGGTAAAAAGCTAGAAGAGGTGCTACAGAAAAGTGGAAGGCAATTATGTGAACACTCTCCCGTGGTACAGAGGAGAATCAAAGGTGTACAGGACAGAGAAGGAGCTTTGAGTGATGAAGCGAGAGTTGTGGATGTTGTAGTTGAGCTTGGGAGGACTGCCCTCCTCGTTGCTACAAGTATTAAGTGAGAGAAGCTTAGTGGTTCTGAAGTAAAGGAGAGAGTGCAGGGGGATTGGTTCGAGTGAAGGTAGCCAAGAGATACATCACCCATTTGACATTAGCAAGCAAGAGAGAGGAGGGGATGCTTCATCCTTGATTGCGAGAGAATCAAAGGGTTGGAGAGAGCTTCATTGAGGAACGGGAAGCTTTCCTTTTGGGTGGTTTTTTCTTTCATGAAGTTAGATGATTGTAAGGGAACCACCCAATGTAGAAGCTTTTGGAAGGGGGGTGTGTTTCCCTTGGGGGATAGACAACACTTTTGGAGGTTACCTATAGAAGGGTTAACTAGGAGCTTTCTCCTTCAGGTGTCTGGGTCTTCAAGGAAGGAAGAACAACAACAACCACTAGATTTTAAAAGGAGATGCCACATGCAGAGCTGGATGGGGAGGAGGATAATAGAAGACAGGCACCTAATAAGCTATTGTCGAATGGGGACTTGTTAGAGAGAACGAGTATCAAAATAATAGTCATATCCAGGTGTTAAAAGGTTTTCTTACAAGGGTCAGAGAGAATTATATTATTAGTAGGCTGTGGAAGAGTTTGTAAGTAGTAACAGAAGCTTTGAAGCTAGTTGCTTTGATAACTACAGGACCTTGGGAGATGTTTAGATGATGATTCTTTGATCGCTGAATATTTTGGTAGAAGACAATGCGAGCCAGGGTTCAGGAATTTATGAGACTCATCTTAGATTAGATGTTACTCGATTAGCTAAACTTTGCTCTATTGGTAGATACAACAACGTTTTCCTATGTTTAGACATTAAAACTTGTGTCTCAACACGTTTTTTTATTATAAACATACGTGTGGATAGTCATAGTGATCCTTATAAAGAGACTCAGCAGCAGGTTTTCTCTGAAGAAAGCATCTGGCTATAGCAATGCAGAGGGTGTCCCAGAATATAAAATTTCTTTTTGAAGCAGAGAAGCAATGTAGAGACTCTTCTGATAAAACAACATGGTTGATGGTTGCACTCCTTTATTTTGCTTTGTCAATAAATAATCCTTTGTATTCTGAACAGATGGAGCTTCAGCATCAGCCACTTTCTGGGACTGCATCTGTTACCATTACAGAGGGTCCGCTAAATGACATGTTGAGTTCATCTGAGACCTCTGGCTCTGGTTTGTTGTGAGAATGAAATGTTATATCTGAGAAGAACAGAACTCATAAGTCAAATGGAGCTGTACAGGAATCATAGTTAATATCTGATACCACCACAAAACGTCAATGTCCTTGTGTCAGTCTGTCAGAATGGACAAACAGTCTAGAATTTGATCTTGAGGAGTTGTGGCAAAGATTTTTGGATTTAGTACATTCTAGTGGCCTAAGAAAGTTATAAATAATAGAAGAAAACTAATGTTGCTTATACTTTCTCTTTTTTTGGTTTTGAAATGCAGAGGAGGTGACTGACCTACAGCTTCATTTTTGCATTTGAGGGTCCAGTCTATTACTGTACCTGCTGGCTTCTTTCATTCACTATATACATCCGTCCTCTGGTATTTGGACTTGAGCATGCTCATACATTTATTCTGCTATGTTGTCACAATATAAGCAATTCACCACTGCAGAAATCCAGAATGAAGCCTGGGACAGAAAATTCTTTTGAGATGTCTGTAGATAGATAGATAGATAGATAGATAGATAGAGATTTAGCGTTTTTGCTATAATTCATTCAACTACTTTGATTACTGCTATATTTAATATGTATTATAACCATGTTGAATAAATACCTAACATTGAGACGGAGTTGATTTAGCTATATTGGGATGAGTGTTTAATTGAGGACATGTGTGATTACTTTCAGGTTGTTGGTAGAATCGAACTATTTCATGTACTTGTAAGTTGTAGTTTGTTGTTTCCATTTTATTCTTAATCAGATAGACAGAAAAGAAGGCAGTCAGACAGACACACGCGCGCGCGCACACACAGGGAGAGACACACACACACACGGGGAGAGACACACACACGGAGACCACACACAGACATGGAGTCAGAGAGAGAGGGAAATGAAATGAAATGAAATGATATATTTACGTCTTCAGAAGGCCAAAATGACCTATGAGACCAAAAGTTACAAAACTAGTGAATCTGATACAAAATCTGAGTACCAAAGGAAGTGGTATTGAAAATGAAAGATGTAAAATAGCTGGGAAAAGGCTAACACCAAGACTAATACAACAAAGGGCTGATACATAGGAGGGATTTGCTGATATACAAGGCTGGAGATCTATTCTCATCTGCACTGTGAGCGTCTGAAAAGTACAGCTCGAATCCTCCACTGAATCCTCCACTGAATCCTCCACTGTAGTCTCCGTCGATATTGTGAAGCACCTCTCATTCTCGGTCGTCTAGATCTCCCTAGCTCCACTGCTCGGTCTTGGCTGTATGAGTGTGGACAGAGCTCTGTACTAGATGCTCTACTGACTGCTCCTATAGCTGCCCAGTGTCTGGTGTAAAGAAGTAATGTGTCTCTCGGACTGTCTCCCTCCAGCTCTCCTCAGTAGAGTGTCTCTATGTTTGTGTACCTCTAGTAGATATAGTCCAAGACATCTCTGATCCTCAAAACTCATGACTCTAGATAGAGGCCCAAAACCCTCTCTGAATAGACAATGAAAACGGCCCCGTATCTCATAGTATACCGTGCAATGACATATGTAATGTAGCTTTGTCTCTGGCTCTAGGTGACATAGACGGCATATCCTGCTATCTGTTGGTACCCCTCTGAATCTGCCAGTCTCAATCTCAAGTCTCAATCTCAAGCTGATGTGAGGATGTGCGCAACTGGCCAATGGCACAACGCAAGGCATGGGAAAGGTGTGTATCCATATAGCTAGGACGAGTCACAAACCCATCCGTTGTGAGGTGTAGAAGATGCTCTCTATAGAAAGCCATCTTCGTACCCAACTCCTGTGTAGGCTCAATCCATGTCCTCCTGGTGTCGAGCTTATCAGATCGTGACGAATGAGTCTAGTAATCTCCACCCGTGTCAGGTACATCAGGGGTGTCGGGGTGTCGGGGTGTCTGTAAAGAGTACTGGAAAGGAGGCAGCCTGTCCATGGTAAAACCATGTGTCTGAAACCATGATGTCATCTGTGCAAACCAGCATGATGTATCCCCCTGCAGAGCTAGCTGTCTGGATGACTCGAGGGCCAGCCTCGTATATCTATCTCTGGTAGTGTCCCACAAGTTGTGTACAAAGGAGACTTCTCTAGTGAGTGCCTCAATCTCAATAGGGGGAGAAGCTAGCTAATGATATCATGTGGTACGGAGGCCTTGGCTCTAATCAACCTAGAGATCATAGATACCAAGGGTCTCTCCATGACTTTCCACCCATCCCGACCTATAGAAGGTCCCCAAACGTGTACCCCATATAGCATAGTAGAGGCAACCAAAGTATCAAAGAGCCATAACTTTGTCCTGGGTTCCTAAACTGAACTTGCGAGCACATGCTCTCCAATCCTCCCAAAGCTGCAGATGCTCTAGTCAGTCCAGTCTCTGGTGCTCTCCTCAAGGAAAATCTCGGTCCAATGAATACTACCCCCAGATATGTGTATGCATCTGTATACTCCACAACCTCCTGCCTATATGTGAAAATAGGTGTTGATCTCCTGATCCACTGCGGTGTGGTGTTAAATACCATAACCTTGGTTTTACCAAGGTTTACAGACAGACCACTATCCTCTGCAAAGCTGTGTAGAGCATCCAAGTGTCGTTGCATACCCTCCGGTGAGTCAGATATCAAAACAATATCATCAGCATATAACAACAATGGGATCCACGTCCATGCCAACTCGGCCCCTCTATCACCCTCTCTGTCAATGTAATCAGATACCTCATCAACATACATACCAAATAGAGTAGGAGATAGTGGGCAGCCCTGTTTCACTCCAATAGTAGAGTGAACTAAATCAGATACCCCTTCTGGGGTGCAAACTCGTCCCACCACTGATCTGTACAAAGCCATAATCCCCCACATCAACTCTATGGGTACCCCCATCTCCTGTAGTCTTCGCATCAATCGAGCTCTCGACACCATGTCAAATGCTTTGCGGAAGTCCACAAAGCTACAATAAATCCGCTTCCCGTGTGACCTTCCCTCTTCAATGATGGCTCTAAGTGTCAGAATATGATCAAGAGTGGAGAGACTCCTCCTGAAACCTGCCTGACCCTTTGCCCGCATACCCTCACCCTCTGCCCAATCACTCAAGTGATGCTCAAGAATGGATGCATACAACCGTGCCAATGTGTGTCCAACCATAATAGTGCGGTAGTTTCCCGGCTCTATAGGATCCCCTGCCTTGAAGATAGGCACAATAGTAGACAATCTCCAAGTCTCATGTAACCCTTCACACATGGCACGATTGAACAACACTGCAAGAACCTCCATCAACATATCCCTAGCATGAATAAAATGCTCCGCCACTAGACCGTCATGGTCATATGCCCTCCCGTTCCTCATCCTGTCAATGGCCCTCTGTACCATTCGAGCGGTAAAGAAAGTGCTCGTGGCTGGGCACGGCTCTGCAGGGCCCGGAAGGGGTTCCTGTCCAAGAACCATATATAGTGATGTCGCATACTGACCCCATACATCAGGTGAAGTAATCGCTGGGGGAGTGGAGTGCTCATGAAAAAGTCGTCATGCCTCTTTTGAGTCCCTGCTCAAAAACATCTGATATAAATCTCGCTCCAACTTAGCCAAGTAAGCCTGCTTCTTCCGTCTCACAAGGCAACGGAAAGCAATCTGAGACTGTCTGTAAGTGACAACTCCTAGCAGAAGATCTCTCTGAAGCTGGGCTCTCATCTCTCTGCATTCCTCGTCATACCAACTATTCTGGGGCATGCTCCCAGACTGTCGCCTCCGAACCGGCCGGGTGTGTGGATATGCCACTGATGCGGCACTATGCAATGTCTCCGTCGGTAGAGTGGTGCACTCCTCTAGTGAGAGACTTGGACCAACTGTGCGTAGACTGTCCCAGATCTCCTTTGTATAAACGGGCCTCGTCTAGCTCCCACTGTGAAATCCTGAATGCAGGGGATGAAGCTCGGCTTTGTCATGATATAGTCCACTGTACTGGCTCCATGTCTATGTGGAAAGCAAGTGAAACCAGATGCTCCAGGAAATCGGTGTAGGCCATTAAGTATGGCTAACCCATGCGTAGTCGTCATCTCAATGAGATATCTCCCAGACAAAGATATCTCCCATACTTTGTCTGCTCTCTATCATGCGAGCATATGTCAAGCCCCAACTCACCCACATCCATCTCTCTAAGCATCTCATCTGAAGTGTCGTAGAAGACCGTATGAGTTTCCCGTTCGGGCATTGAAGTCCCCTAGGAGAATGATATCACCATCCCTAGAGAACTCCCAAATATCATCATCTAGAAGAGAGAAAGGTGATTGCCCACTGGGTGCAGCATATACAGACGTACTGGGAGGGAAGTAACATATGGCAATGTATAAAAATCGACCTGTGTCAGCTCTGAGCCTCACCCACATATACAATATATGTATACAATATATGTACAATATATACAATATATGTACAATATATACAAAATATATGTACCAATAGATATATACAATATATGTATACACATAGATATATATATTGCCATACACACACACACACACACAGATGTGGTAGTGCTGGAGATTGCTATGAAGGTCTTTGATCGTAACTGTCTACTTATGTGGTGAATTTGGTTGTTTGTTACATGTTCTCCTGTTATAAAGATGTCATGAAGACATTGGAATGATTTTTCTGTGTGTTTGACTGGATTAGGGTGTACTACATGAGGTTTTTCCCCAGTCATTCCTGGTGGAACAAGTTGAATGGATGGCATTCACTGGCAAAGGGAGAGTAGTAGTTATGTAGCTCTTCTTATACAGCTATCTGCTTTTAGCATTTATAAGAGAGATATGTTTTCTGCCTCTAACACTAATACAACTTATGTCACTATACACAAGAGCTTGACATTGTGCATGCTAATATTCACCAGTGCTCACCTATCTTTCTTGGAAGCTATGATGATGTTGAGTAGATAAAGCCTTTGTATGAAGCAATAGCCTAGCTGTATTGTAAAATGCATTCCTCAAATATATAATATATCTGATGTCTTGGGTTCTCTTCAAGGAAAATCTTCAATATATTTTGTTCAAGTAAAATGATTTTTTCTGGTTCTTTCCCAGGACATGTTCCTTTCCAAGGCTTCTTTGTAGAAGTTGATTAGCATTCTTCTAGTCTTTGGTCATTTATTTCTTAGCTAGCTGTGATCAGATGGATTTATGTGACTTGTCGCCCGTGGGCATAATATCTGCTAAAGATTGGTGCCTGCTTCAGATATGACATTGCTCTTTGGAACTTGTGGAGAAGCATCATCTTCTGGTACATCTGGAGAGCTAGGAACTCAGTTTTGTTGAATGGTGCTATTATGAGATTGTGTTTCATGTATTTGTTAAATTTTTTCCTTGTTGGATTACCACAAGTACAAAAGCTCTCTCGACTATTCTCTTTGCCAAGCCCTACTAGTGGTGTTTGCACTAGTGTAAGTGAAAGTGCCTTTATGATTTTAATTGGGTCTTGTTTCTTCTCCAAAGCTCTTATGCATCAGATTTTTGGTTCAGCCCAATGCCCAAGCATTGGTACTTTGGTGATGGCTCTCTACTCGTTGGACTTTTTGCTTTGCTGGCTTACTAGTGGTATAGAGGGTCTCTTTAAAGTCTCTTTGCCAAGTCTTATTAATGGAGTCTGCAATGGTATAAGGAACAGTGCAATATGGTTTCCATTAGGTTTTGTTTTCTCTTTAAGCCTCTTCTTCTCTGGCTGCTGCTCCATCAGTCTTGTGGTTCAGCTCATTGTCCAAGCAATTGATTTTTTTGTGCTATCTCGGTGCTAGTTGTGTTGATGTTGGTTTATTTCTTCCCTTGCAAAGTGCCCAAACTGCTTTGGGCTGTCCTTCATAATCTGTGCAGAGTGTTGTACCCCAAGAGATTGATGCTATTTGTTGCTAAAGTCTTTAGAATTCAAACCTGGAAGCCCATTGTAGTCTTGGAATTGGCCTTCTTTTCAACTTTGTTCTTCCCTTACGTGTTGTTCACCCTTATAGTTAGAGGAAGTCCATCCTCCTTTTCTTAGTCCTAGAATACCTCTTGTTTGTATCTCCAAGTTTGGACAGACTTCCTCTCTGATGGTTTTCTACTCTTTTAATTATTAATTCACTTCTCCCCTCTTCAAAAAAGAAAGAGGTATGTCTCTCCAATGATTGACTTGTATGTACAATATTGAACTCCCTTCAACTTGAGATGCTAGATGTTCTATCTAATATCATGAAGTGTCAAATCTTGATACAATCTTTTTGTCAATCTGAAAGGGGCAATGTGATTTCTGTAAGGCTTTGCTTGAACATATGATAGATGATGTTATGATATCAATATGAAGATAAAAGGTGTCGTCTAGGCTTGTGTAACTAGTTGGGAAGGTTGAGTTTTCTTTTCTCGTAAATATGAAGACTATAATAAAAGATTATAAATGGAGGATGCAGATAGATTAAAAAAGATGATGATTTAATGAAAAAGTGATTTTCCATTCCAATAATTTACTGGTCAGATTAGAAATATTCATTTGATTTGAACACCATCTAACCTATTTAGTAGTGGTATGGGTATGAGCTAGAAGCATTCAATACGTGATAGGTCTGACTCGATGAGTTAGCATATTTGGAGTGAATATATTGGAAGCGATTTTTTTGAGAAGACGTTCATCCTTCCACTATGTAGGTACTCAACGTTGTTATATATTGGTGTCCATAGAGCCATCTGATTGCAATTATTAGCAGTTGAGTTTCAACTTTACCATTCTTTATGCTGTTCCAAAAATAAAACATAGACCAACTTTCAGAAATAACTTAATACCTCAAAGGCATCGATTTTTCATTTTTGTCATGCAAAATCATCGAAATTGTCAATTTTAGCCTCTCATCAAAATTCGTGAGAATTTTAAAATTTAAATAGTAGTTATCATCAAGATTCGCCAAAATATTTATAATTATAGTATGATATACTTAGGGAATTTTGCCCATATTTGTATACTTTTGAATGAGGGGGATGGTCTTATTTTTTATCCTGCACTGAAGTAGTGAAAGATGCACTTAACCGCTTGGCAATGCTTGACACCTAGGCAATGCATAAACTTGCTCATCTATGAGACAAAAAATTGAATATCTGGCCGAGTAATGCATAAGTCAATCAAGCATCCAATAGTGTGCTGATAGAGAACATCATCAAATGCATCTCCAACATCATGAAGACTCAATTGTAAACCTGTCTCTATAGGAGTGGCAATAGGTTTACAGTCTTCAAGGCCAAAATGTAGCAATAATGTGTCAATATATTTTGTTTGACACAAATCTATTCCACCATCAACTTGCATAAATTGAATGCCCACATCATGATGCAAATGCCCCAAATTTGGCATCTCAAATGAGGCATGCAGATCAGTCTTAAAATCAGCAATATGCTTCTCATGAGGACCAGTGAGCAACATGTCATCAACATACACAACAATGATAAGAAGCACATCATTAGTACACTTAACATATAAGGTGCTTTTAGTTGGACTGTTCTCAAAACCATGTGCAATCAGATATGCATGGCCACTTTGAATTGTGAGGCTGAGTATAATGCAAGTTTCACAGTGACTGTCGAGTGTGTGTGGCTCAAACACCTTATGGCTGATTTGGGTGTTGGTCAGTCTCCTGCCACCACCATGTTCACTAGCGGTCAAAGCGCATTGGCAATTGCGAGGAACCTTGTGTTCCATGCTCGCACTAAGCACATTGAGGTGCATTATCATTATGTCAAGGAGAGGTTCTCTACTGGAGAGATCAATTTAGCATATGTGTCCATGCAGGAGAACATTGCATACCTTTTCACGAAGGCTCTGCCTAAGGAGCAGTTTGAAGCTGTTCGCAAAGCTTTGGGCTTACTTCCTTGTGGTTTGATTCCACATAGCTTGGCACTTCCTTACACGAGTGCCAGCTCCTTGTTCACCGCATCACTCCCAAGGGGGATTTGTTGATATATTTAGGTAGTGATGTGTGTGAACACACTAGGATCATTGGGGCACTTTTTTCCCTCTTTAGGAGGTTTTTTCCCCCGGCTTGTATATATGCCTATTGCCCTAAGGGGTTACTTATCTTTGTACATTCTAGTGGGTTACACATAACGCAAGGTCTGGAAGGAGACCATATACTTCCATGCACTACTAAACTGTCTTAACATTCTTGTGATTTAGTTCATTAACAAAAAGATGACAAATAAAATTAAAAATTAGAGACCTATTACAATGTTGCACACTGGGTAAAAGATTTTTGCCAAGGTCATCACTGATTGCATCTCCAACCACCTTAATATTTGGCTCAAGTAGGACCAAAAAGGTTTCATCAAGGGTAGGTCCATCCTCAAAATGATCATAGATAGTTAGAAGGGATGGAACTTTCAAAAAAGTCCCAACAGGATATTGTATTTCTCGACATTGATTTGGACAAGGCCTACAATACACTAGAGTGGGACTTTATTCTTCGATCTTTGAAGCGCCTGGGTTGCGGGGATAAATTCATGAGGATGGTCTTGACTCTTTGGGACAACGCTATTTGGTTGCATCAACATTAATGGCACGTTATGACAATCAATTAGATTAAAAAGATCAATCAAACAAGGTTGCCCACTGGCTCTGCTGTTATTTGCTATTGCCATTGATGGCCTTAGTTGTCTAGTCGATCAGTTAGCTAAGAACAAGCAGATCTGTGGACTTGACTTGATGAATAGGCAAGAACTTATTATGGGATTGTTTGCAAACAATACAAATGCTTTACAGTTGCCCACTCGCTCTACTGTTATTTGCTATTGCCATTGATGGCCTTAGTTGTCTAGTCGGTCAATTAGCTCAGAACAAGCGATCCGTGGTCTTGACTTGATGAATAGCCAAGAACACATTATTATGAGATTGTTTGCAAACAATATGAATGCTTTACAGTTGCCCACTAGCTCCGCTGTTATTTGCTATTGCCATTGATGACCTTAGTTGTCTAGTCGATCAGTTAGCTCAGAACAAGCAGATCTGTGGACTTGACTTGATGAATAGCCAAGAACACATTATTATGAGATTGTTTGCAAACAATAAGAATGTTTTACTACGAAACGACACATTCAACATATCGGCCTTTTGGCAATGCCTCGATACTTTTTGTTGTGCCTCGAGGTCCACAATTAATCACATGAAGACTGCTTTCATGTCTATTCCTGAGCATCAACCGCAGAATCTTCTAGAACAAGGGTGTCAAGTGATTCTGAATGGTCATATATTCAAGCTATATTGGGTACACCGTTTGGTTTCAAGGTTCCCATGTAATAAAGATGGCATTGGGTTATGTCTAAGATCGACAGAAAGTTGGGATACTAGAACAAGATGCAAATTAACTTGACTAGTCATGCAATGGTGACTAACATGTTTCTCATTGCATCGACAATTTATTTTATTTCTTGCTGGAGATCGAAAGGCTCTAAGTCAGCAAAGTTGGAAAAAATGTGCAGAAACTTGATTTGGATAGGTGGTTATAACAAAGGAGGCATTTCAAAAATAAAATGGAAGATTTGTTCCAAAAAGAAAGAGTGGGGAGGTTTGGGATTATGGATGTTGAAGACTTGGTTGACAAATTGGTGACCAAATGGATGATGAAAGAATGGAATAGCATAGATACGTCAAGGGCCAAAGCGATCTTCAGAAATAGAAGTATGTTTACTCTCGCGGGTCTACCTAGATGGAAAAGACACGATCTCATCACTACTTTTCTCTCCATTTTCGATTGCCCCTAGAGGCTCACATTTGGTGCATTCTTTTTGGAGTACCTCAAACAAGACGAAGCCTTACCTCAAGCTAATGAGGATTGGAGGTAGGTTGCCGAAATCAGACAACATTTGATTTGGTTTTCGATCAAGGGCCTCAAAGCCGTCAACATAGACAACATTCAAAGAGCAAAGAAGTTATGGAACAATGGATTCCATGTGTAAAATAACCTATGGAATCAAGACAAGATATTGGATTAGCTTCGAGGAAACTAACCAAGAGTGGAATGTGGACGATGACAATTGATGCCTATTAAATGAGAGAATGCTTGTGTGGGACTCTTCAAAGGCCATCCTTCTCCAAGGAAACAATCCCCCCATTTAAAATGGCATTAATGGATATAACCTAGATAGATTCCCTATTATTCAAAGAAGTGGAACACCTATTCTTTGTTAAATAGGAAATGATGTCTAAAGTGGACAAATATCATTTAGGACCTCAAAATTCAATGGCATCTAGCATCCTCTCATTGAGAACAAGAAATCAGTCGTGACAAGGCAAATCCTTCATCGAGGAATCTGGACTAATGTCAAATTCAACAAAATTTGCAAGACCACTCCTTGGTGTAAAAGGTGCTTCAATGGCAAAGAAGACATAGGGCACATATTCTTCTCATGACCTAAGAGCTGAGTGGTCTAGAAAGCTATGGAGAAATTCTCTCATTACAAAGCTATGGGAGAAATGCTCTCATTACAAGTTCAGTGCATTGGAAACAATGCCCTCCTTGGAGAAGTGATTGGTCACTCTACCTCTTTATCGGTCGCCATTAGGGATGAAGTACTTGAAGAATATGGAAAGAGAGATGCACAACAAACTTCGACAACCCAAAAGAGTGATCAATTAACAACACATTGAGCATATTAAGAAGAAGAATCAACAACAACCGTAAGAATACTCCACCCTTTAGACATCATAGAATTTTACGTTTAGAGAACAAGTCATAAATCAGATGCCCCCCCCCCCCCCCCCCCCCCCCCGCGTGAGGTTGATCAATCTAATCTATAAATAAATTTGAAACCATACCTTGTAATGCCCTCAGGCTTATATACAGACAAAGTCTACCCCAGCTCTGTGGGATAAGAAGGATCCCACGAGCACTGTGCCCCCCCTTCTTTTGTATATCAGTTCTTTCAATTAATTCATGCAAGGAAGAGTAGACCTGGGCAGGACTTCCTCGTTTTAAAAAGGAAACGTGTACGAAAAGCGCTTCGCAGTGACATATCACTAATGTTTACTACAGGTACTGTTTAACATTCATAATCCTGCAACAAAACCTATCAGAGACGCATTTAAATCTCGTGGATCGTCATTGTCAAATGGGAATTTTGGTGGAATGTTTTCAGCACTTCAGCAGCAAGGAAAAGACACAGATATCCTACCAAAACAGATTAAAAACATCCAAGAGCATCACATAGCGCCAAGCAATCCACCAATTACGAAGTGGCACTTGGATTTGAGAATTGCAGACATTCTGTCATTCACAAGCCTCGCAAGTCTCACAAGATATTATAAATTAAAAGCAAGCTGACAACCTTTGTGAAATACAGACTTGCAATTTCCGCATAAACTTCAACACAATCATTCCTCAAATACACACAATATATAAAGCAAGAACAAGAATAAAGGCATGTCCGAGTAACATAAAACTATAAATACCAAAGTTAAAGGTAATAATACCAACGTCAGTTGTAAAGATACAAATACATATATAATGTCCACTTCGGGAAGACGACAATGCATATGCACAACCACAATACTGAGAACATGTCGTAGCAAGATGTCTGAAACAAATCGAGCAAGATGTCTGAAGCAAATCCAATCAGATGTTCCTTCTACTCCTAGGCAGATGGCCAGGGTTCAAGTCCCGCCTAGGGCTGGATGCCTCAGAGTTTCCCAAGATGGGCGCCCCTACCTTAGGAGGTCGGGTGTGTGTGTCTTTCCAATTCATTGTACTCTCAAAAAAAAAAGATGTCTGAAACAAGTCAAATGCTTCCCAAACAAGTTATTTTAAGACCAAAAACTGCGATATCATTACCCTCTAAAGAGTTTCAGAAGCCCTCTACATATCACAAAGGAGTGGGTCATTCTTCACGCAGGCAATTCAATACTCTCAGCACTCAAATCCTTCGACATCCAAATCCTTCAGAAAACCATCCGCTGACGCTCCAGTCACTCGATCGGATTATGTTCTACCACTCAATATCCAATTTGTGACAGAAATTGCTCAAAACAAGATTTAAAAAGTAACGAAGCGTCATTTCTAATACAATTAGGCACAACAATTATCAAAAGTAAAATCACCAAGAATAATAAGAATAGGACGATAGTCCAAGTGAAGCACAATAAGATTAATACTTACACGATACATATACTTACTACATTCCAAAACCATACAAGTGTTTTGAAACTTGACGAACTAAAAGGATCCACAAGCGGGTAATAATTACAAATGAGAATTACAAATGAGTGATCGACTGATTGTAATCCAGATTGCATTCTCTAAACATCCCCTATGACTTCATATTTATTAAACATGATGAGAACAAACCTCCAAATCGAATGTTCCGAAATGAACATTACAATGTTAGCAAATCAGACCATTCAAACCTAAACCCTCCTATAAATCCAGACCTGAAGACATCCAGCAAACTATACTTCTCCAGACATCAACAGCATACACCTACAGTGCATCTGACTCCATAACTAACACTGATTCTATTAGAAATTAGAAGATAAACATGAGATTGTATCAGTGCTGACAGATCTATTGGTTTACCACACAACAAAACCTCTAAATGCAATATCATGCACATCATGTAAAACGCTTCCCTGCAGCCAGATGTATGTTTTTCATGATACTCCACTGAACATAATACGAGCCACTAGCTCCAACAGTTGATTCTTAAGACCTTGATTATTATCTTATTTGTCAATTGAGGAGAATAAAACTGTCGGTTATTTAGATAATACCTGTATTTTCCCAGATTAAGACTGCTATAGACACATCTACGACTCTAAATCCTAGCCTTTAAGAATTACCAAATATCATGAAGGTGTCAGAATTTTAAGTAGACGATCTGCAACTGTGCCAAAAAAAGCAAGTTCACAACATATAAGTTCAAAAAATCATAATCACTGTAAAGTACTCCAGACATGAGCACATCTGATGTAAAAACATAGCAGCTGTCAGATCATCATGCGGCAAATAGACCAATAGACACTAAATGAGTTGGTGACACCAATTTCCAGTATTACTTGTCACAGTAAATGCTCAAAACATGAGCTCTCAAACCCTTGACATCGGTAAACCAGTTACCACAAAAAATGTGATGTAGTAAGACACCATAAGAGTCATGACACTCCATGTTAAAGTACAGATTTAGGAAGACCTAAACCAGAAATCCCTTGCATTGACTGCTGCAGAGGTTTAACTCATTTTTAATTTCATCCCCAAAATGTCCCCTTTAATTTCAAGTCCTATTTAGCTCCGATGGTGACTGATAAACTGAAAACAGGCAGAAAAATTTATGTTCATACTTTGAGATGATCCTGTTACAGGCAATAAACCTTTATCATGCAATCTGTTCAGAGCATTTTTTTTGGCCTTTTCTTTACTGTTGAGCACACTGAACTCTTGGACCAGAAGCAGCTTCTTCCTCCTCTTCATAAGCCTCATGCATGTGTTGCTGTTGTTTCCTTCTCATTTCTTCTTCCATGTTAACATCTTGCAGAATGGTTTCCTCACATTCATCAAGCTCCATATCTGTCATCTCCTGAGATGGCTTGGAAGGAAGAATTGCCTCCAGAGCTTTGCATTGATCCAATGTGAGAGAACCAGATTCAGGAAAATCAACAGAAAAGTGGATATATAATTTACCCTTCATAAAGGGCCTTTGGTACATGGGCATTCCTTCATCATTGATGGCCTTGAATTGACCTGCCCCAACAGCAAAAATAAAGTAAGAGAACGTACATAAGAAAAACAAAATGCAATATTGCTTCAATATCCTTTTCTTTGAAATGAGAAACTTGCCTGGCTTAACTATTTCCCCAGGGGCAGACTTGATCAATAAATGCCTTCCATCAAGATGAACAATGACAAATTGAAATCCACAAAGGGCTTCTGTAAGATTAAGAGTGTGCTCCACAAAGAGGTCGTCACCCTTCCTCTTGAATTTTGCATGCTCTTTGAGTTGTAGAACAAATACGATATCACCAGTGATAGTATCAGGCTGTATAATTCAATGAAAAAATAAGCTGTCATATGTCGAGTGGCATTCATGAGGGAATGTCACATCACTTTACCGATTGAAAATGAGAATACATACAGCCTCATCAGCCTCTCCAGGAAATGTAATCTTCTGTCCATGTTGCATACCCTTCTCAACATGCACTTCAAGCGTTTTCTTATCCTGTACGACCTTTTCACCCTTACATTGTGTACACTTATCCTTTTCACTTATAGTTTCTCCTGCAGAAAATGATTGAAGTATTTTACTAAAAAAATGCATTTCGTGATGCTACACTAGAATTTTGGGAAATGGTAAACACTAACATCATACCTGATCCTTTACAATCATTACACATATGCTGCATCTGCTGAATCATACCAGGTCCAAGTTGTCTAATGGAAATCTTCATGCCAGAACCTTGGCAACCAGGACATTTCATGGAAGCACCAGATTTGGAGCCCTTTCTGCAGTATGAGTAACAATGAAATTCATATATACGCACAAGAAAACATACCGTTACAACTTCTACCAAAAAACCTAACACTTAATTCACATACCCTTTGCATTTTGGGCAAAGAATGTTTCTAGCCAATGATAATTTTTTTGATGTTCCATTGTATAAATCCTCCAGTGAGACCTTCAAAGGATGCACTACATCCTCTCCACGCCTTTGTCTCCTACTACCTCGACTACTGCCACCTGTGCGTCAGAAATATGAAATATTGTAAACTAAACTATAAGGCCTGATCAGCAGCTCACATTGCGCTACACACTCATTTTAATAATATCTAGAAGGTTGTCTTTACTATGTACAGAACAACAAAAATCATGAGTGGAATCAGGCACATACGTACCTCCAAAAGGACTGGCTCCACCAAAGAACGATTCAAAAATGTCGAAAGGGCTATGACCAGCTCCACCACCCATTCCTTCCTTAAGTGCATCCTCTCCATATTGATCATATATATCTCTCTTCTCTGGATCACTCAGCACTTCGTAAGCTTGAGCTAACTCCTTGAACTGGAATAGAAAAGAAGTTGTATTCATTGGCGAGCACAGATAGCATCAAGTGTGTCCAAAAGAGATCGCATATGATTTATTGTGAACGCTGTTAGATTCTCAGTTCAACTACGAGTGATCCAGTTCGATACATTGATGGCAAAAGATAGACAATAAATTCTACTGCCCGAAAAAGCATGACATGCAAGCTAACCGTTCAATGCGTTCGAAATACTTGTACTAGTCTACATTGGTTTAAGTGCATGTCCAATAGATTTGCAACGGTTCTCATCAATCGATCACATAGTGCCACGGATGCTCTTTAAGACCCATCGAATGAAGCACTTCAGAAGTCGGGCGTCCTTATTTGTGTACATATATGAAGCTTACCTTCTCCGGATCGCCTCCTTTGTCTGGATGGTTCTTAATAGCAGCCTTGCGATAGGCCTTCTTCAGCTCGTCAGTAGAAGCAGTCTTGCTGACCCCGAGAATATCATAATATCGAGTGTTGTCACTCTTCTTTGGGGCACGGCCGAACATTGTCGCAAATGCGTTCTGGAAAGAGAGAACAAGGGAAAGAAAAACTTGTCAGAAGATCGACAACGATCCCTACCGAATACGCGCAAGCGCTGCGGCAACGATGGGGATCGATCTTCCTGCTCCTCGCTTGTGGCTGTGGCTTGTGAAAGAGAACGTGCAAAGGCCGGTAGCAGGAGAAAAAGGGCGAGATGAATAAATGTCTGACGTTGGATGGGCTGATAGATCGACGATGGTAAATTGCATGAATCTGAGCCGCCCACTGGGTTCCATCGTATGGTGCTAAGAAGGTTCGTTATTGGACCTTCACGAAGTTTCCTTTGGTCATATGGGCATTTATACACAAAGAACTCCAAAGGTCACATCTTGGGTTTCATGTTGTAGGTCTACAAGCCATGAGGTGTGAGTATCTCACACTCTCACCATTCATTTAAGCGGTCTACAAGCCATGAGGACCATTGCCAATGCACAATAGGAAAGAGGTTTCATCCATTCTAGCAAATCCTTGTGATTATTCATGTCAATCAACATGTATAGCATACTTGAAGATAATTCACACCATAGAACGGAGAATCACAAGAACTACCAAAATCTTGATTGGTACTCCCTTTTGTGCTATATGTAAGAATAAATTGGGCCAGACATTCGAACCCTCCCCCTCAATTTACAAAATATAGAGAGCCCTATAGGGAACACTTTGATGCTTCAAAGATTAATATCTTATAATAAACCCAACAAAGCAAGCTTATTACCTTCTTTACTCAACTTTACAATGTCATCAAAGGAGAAAACATTGAGACATAACTAACGAGAATTATGTCATCTTCTCATTTAGTATTCTCTAATTTTTTTTTTTTTTAATCAACTAAACTTGCTCTATTTTTCTTATTCAACATCCTCATCTACACATACAACTTGAGATGCCCTGAAAAAGCTCCCAGTTCAAAATCAAAAGCACTAGTAATGGCCAAATGTTTTGAACCAAATAAAAAAACTTTTTTTGCACAAGGAAATGGAAATTATTCTCGTGGATGCAAAGGCTTGCTTTAAAGAATGTGTTCTTACGGATGGGACACCTTTGAAGTGCAATAATTGTGGAGACCCATTTCATGGTTCAATATCTGGACCACAATACTCTTTATAGTATGCATGCTATAAAAGAACCTCAAAAATGGAACTAATATAGTATGCATGCTATAAAAGAACCTCAAAAACGGTTCAATATCTAGACCCAAAATATTCTTTTATAGTATGCATGCTATAAAAGAACCTAAAAAATGGACCCCATTAAATGGTTCAATATCTAGACCACAATACTCTTTATAGTATGCACGCTATAAAAGAACCTGAAAAATGCATACTCTTTATAGTATGCATGCTATAAAAGAACCTCAAAAATGGAACGAAAAATACCTGGTATCTATTCATTTTCCAAATGTCAAGTAATGAAGCCCCATAGACATTAAGACCTCAAAAACATTCCATATCATAAGAATAATCAAATTGAAGTACATCACTACAATTACATGATGTGACTAGAAGCCTTATCTATTTAGAAGTGAACAATTGCACTTTTAAAGAAACTTGGAGATAGGCAATGAAGAACAAAAGACTATTGAAGAAGTGAAACACTGGACAAAAATGCATAAGACTCTCAACCCATAGAGAATATATATTCATTCATTGATCAACTTACAAGGTAAATGCACATGCATATTCATCTTAAAGACAAGCATGTTATCCTAACAATGATAGATAATAGCGAGCCGTAACAAACGAGAACTATGTCGTAAAAAGAGAACTCCCTCCTCAAAAATCAAGCAAATTACATCTTATGTTTGAAAACCCTTTACACCACTATACATACATTTCAAAAATCAAGTGAAAACATGCAATTTTTTGACATTTTTGTCATTTTTTGAAAATGTAGGAGGTCAAAATGTGACTAAACATTTGGATCTATTAAACATTGATATCTATATGAGAAATATAAAAGTGATAAAAAATTCTTATATAAAAAATAAAGATTAAACATGTCTTGATAGAGGATCTTTGACAATGATTCAAAAATGCTATAGAACATGGTTTCATTATGCGAAGTGCTTTCGAGCAGTTGTAAAAGCACCATATATGTCATAGATTTTCAAATTAATTCACAACTTTCTTGATCTATGTCTACACCCCCATCATCGGATGCGTTTGATTCAATCTGAGATTGTTGAGAGCTCTCTTCTTCTTCTTCTATATCAACAAGAGCTCTATCCTCATCCAAGTACATACCAAATTTTGTAGGATCATGCATAGATCTTCTTGTTTGCCTATGATTAGATGTCCCACATACATCTGGAAGCTTTTGCTTTATCATATTGATCGTTTCTTTCCTCAAGTGCAATGTTTTTGTGAAGGCAAAATCATAAACAAGAATATCTACATCATCCATTTTAAGGGTGGATGTACTTCAAATATTGTTTTCTTTTGAGCCTATTCATTTGGTGTCACATACCATTTCTAAGTTATACTTACCAGTGAATGCATTACTACTTTTCATATAATACCAATGGACTATCAAAGCCTCTATTCTTCTTTGATAAATATCGTTAATGACCTCTAACACTTTTGCTACCCAAAATGGTCTAGTAGCCTCATCACCATCAGCAAGTACTGCAATAAATGTTCCACCATTTATTTCTTTCAAATTTCCTTGCCTTCATGCTTCGGCCTGTTTCGTCATCCTTGGGCCTACGTAAATATTCCTTTCTAATGGATGCATAAAGCTTTGAAGTGTATCAGCATTACATGCTTGGTCCACTTTCATAGATCTTTGTGTGCTAAAATCCCATGTGAATGGATATTGATCGGCCAATACCCTGCAATGGTATTCTTTATAATCTCTTCTTGACAGTTTAAAAACTCATCCCAAAGATACATCTTGATCTCCAACGTATTTTTTTGCACACTCAATATGTCTCTTCTTCTCCATAAGAACATGCATCCACCGTTTACTTTGCTCAAAGACATTTCCACATCTTTTCATATAGCTTTTATCTTCACATGGTGTTTGTTCTGCACCATCCACAGACAAATTAGGCACATGCAATAAAAACCTGCATCCATGTTTAGGCTCCCACCTTGGAGAAAATGAGTATTGCTTTGCGAATAAAAGAGAATGTCATTAAGCCTCCTCATCAAGAATATGTGGTTGAAACTAATGTTGTGCAATGGAGCCAAAACCTTAGTACTGTTATCAATACCTGCTAAACAAAACTACTTAAAGTCATAAATCTGTGTAAGGTGTTGAACTTCAAGCTTTCGAGTATATGCTTTAGAAATCAACACAGATAATATTGAAAGAGTAAAAGCATTATGGTGTACCAACCTCTTAGAGAAGGTATTGAATATTTGATCAATGTGATCATGAGTGTGCCCAACCAAAAGGAAATTTATCATAACCTTCTAAAACACTTTTTTTATGAACAAGCATGCATAAATATCCAAAGACTGTATAATTTTTATTCTTTGTTGCAGTGTTATCAAGCTGCAAATAGAGATTTGATGGCAAAAGACCCTCCCGTGATTGCAAAACTTTATGAATCACAATAAACGTAAGGTTTGGATCATTATGCATGTTTGGCTATGTGAAGAAAACCTTCTTTACCGTTCCATTGTATACCAAAGCACCAACCAAATGCATTTGCACAAGGACTTCATCTCCAATGTCCTTAGGAATGCAAGCAAAAGGGAGCATACATGTTTTCTTTTGATCCATACCATCAATCAACAAAAACATATAATGCTCTGGATTTTTGAGTGCTTTACTTCGATGATGAATTGTTTTCTTTCTTTATAAAGCTTGACTCTCATGATAGTTCTTTAGAAGGCTTTTAAAATTATCTTTTTCTTGTGGTGTTGTGGCCCCCTTTGCCATGTTTTTTAAAGTGGCACAAACTGAGTATTCACCCATTCTAAATTTACGAGAAATACTCACATTGTTAACCTCTTCTTTCCATAATCGATTAAAATGTCGATATAGAATATACTTCTCATTTTTACTTTCCATCTCTTCTTTATAAACTTGAAATACTTCTCGACGAGTAAAGTTATCCAACAAGTGTAACCTTCAAGTTGTAGGCATAACTTCACAATACAAATTAAAATAGTTCATCATCCAGCTCATTGTTGATATATTTAGGTAGTGATGTGTGTGAACACACTAGGACCGCCAGGGCACTTTTATCCCTCTGTAGGAGTTTTTTTTTTCCTCGACTTGTATATATGCCTATTGCCCTAATGGGTCACTCATCTTTGTACATTCTAGTTGTAATACATTCAGTATTGTGTGTTGTGCTCCAAGCTTATTCTTCTTCCTTGTATTATTCGTGTGCTTTCGCAAATCTTGATCTCTAACAATTGGTATTAGAGTAGGTCGTCGCTTCATCTAGGTTATCGATGACACTCCTCCGGTCATAGTCTCAGAATCACACAAAATTTGATGCCCATATTCAAGGTGATTAGGAGATCAAAATAGCTTTGTTGTGTGGTGTCGAAATCGCGATATGAGCTCGTTTCAGCCTCCGAATGCACTATCACAATGCTTGTGTAGGCTATTTCATCTTTTTGTGCCAGAGATATATACACGTTTTGGTTTGCCAGTATAACCATCTCAAAGTCTGCTACAAGTCTAGCAGAACTCGTTTGGGTAGTTCTGTTCAACTTTTTCAGATACAGTCATTTTTTGGCATCTAGGTATTTAAGTCAGTGGCCATGGTTGAAAGCAGTGATGTATTCCGTATGTTGGTTGTTGAGGATAAGTAGGATAGCCATTATCCATTGTGGGCCTATATGATGCATCATGTATTGGTCACAAAGGGACTATGGAATATTGTGCAAGGTGTTCAAAAACGTCCTATTACACCTGCAAATACAGGTACTACAAGTATAGGTACTGAAGTTGATGCAGATGGTGTCGAAGATGGTGATATTATATAGATTCGCGTTCGTGCTACTATTTTTTTGCAAATATTGCAGAGCAAATTCTTTGGGATGGCAGAGATGCTCAAGCACATGCATTGATAGCCTTGTCTGTCAAACGTGCCATTATTCCTCACATTCACTCTTGCATAACAACTAAGGATGCTTGGGATACACTTACCACATTGTATGAGGCTAGTAATGAGGCTCATGTTGCTTACATCCGAAAATAGTTGGAGAGTGAGCACATGAATGAAGGTGATTTTATAACAATTTTCTAACAAAGATCAAGGATTTGAAGGAACAATTGATTTCTACTGATGAAGTCCTTCCTCACAATTCACTTGTGTAGACTGTTCTGAATGGTCTTCTCGATTCATACTAGAGTTTTGCTTCTACTCTTTGTTTGATAATGAAAGGCAATCAAAATGCCTTAACATTTCAAGAGTTAGTTTCTGTTCTATTGCAAGAAGATCAGTATAGGTAGAATAGGCCGTCCATTATGCATGTTGCAAATCAAGCTTTCCTAGCTAGTCAAAAGGGCAAAGGAAAATGGAGCTCTTCTTCTAGTAAGCAAAAATCTGATAATTTTGCACAATCGAAGAAGGAAGACAAAGATGAGAAGAAACTAGAAAAGCATAAATTGTTTTGCAAATACTCTAAAGCAAATGATCATGTCATTAGAGCTGTCCAAAAAGGGCTGCTAAAGAGGCAAAGAAGAAAGAGGCTGGAATGGTTGTTGCAGAGGCCTCTACACCGAAAACAAAGTCTCCTAATCTTGTGCAGAATGAAGAATGGAAGTTTACTATTGTTTGTAGTTTTGACCCATCTTCTTATGACCAATGCATGTCTCTAGTACAACCAGATGTTTGGTAATTTGATAGTGGGGTTCCCAAACATATTACCTCGCAGCGTAGTTTCTTCTCTTCACTCGAGCCTTCCTGTCGTATAATTACATGGGTCTAAGGGGTAGAACCCTTGGGTTTCTAGGTGTGAAGCCCTTGGGATTTATGGTTTATTTACACCTTTTAGATGGGTCTTGAACCTTAGGGCTAATTCTCTAAGGTTGAGTACCTTACGCTTGATTGGAAGCTTCTCCTAGCTACTTGGTTTGTACGTAAGAGCTTGGAGAGTCTTATTTTAGAAGCCATGTGATTTCATGTGATTTCCTAAAGCTTGGAAACCATGTGAACACCTTAGAGACCCATGTGATGGAAGGTACACATGTCCCCTTGAGAGGGACCTACCCCCTTGGACATGGAGCTATATATTGGAGGGGTTGGTTGGGTCGAAACACATCTCTCACTCAAAGTGCGAGCTTGGATAGTTAGTATTCTTAGTTTGTGTGGAAGCTATGGAGCTCTTCAACAACACTGCCCCTATAGGAATATTGTTACATGCACCAACAACTCATCTTATCCTGTTATGAGAGTTGGTACGATCATTCTGACTACTACTGATGGTAGTTCTTGCACTTTTTCAAATGCTTTATTTGTGCCAGGGATCAAGAAGAATCTGTCATCAATTTCAACTTTAGCCAAGGTTGTCTTGGTTGTGAAATTTGTGGATGATAGGTGTACAATTCATGATTTGTGAAATGGTGACATGATTATTGCTTTTGGCATTTTATGTCGTGGGCTGTATAAGCTCATGGACTACGAAAAATCTATGAATGATTCAGCATGTGCAGTACATGATTCTCAGACTATGTCAGATGCAAAGCTTTGACATGCACACTTTGGTCATCTGAATTTTGCTAGTTTGCTACGCCTGCATATATACAAAAATCTGAAATTGTGTCCTCTTTGCCCAAACTTGAGGCACCCGATAAACATGTTTGTGAAGGCTGTATTTTGGAAAAAAATGCATCGTTCCTCATTTCCAAAAGATGGATCAATTCGAGCTACTCAAAAATTGTAGCTTGTTCACAATGATGTATGTGGTCCTATGCACACACCCTCTTTTGGAAATTATCTTTACTTCATGACTTTCATTGATGATTTTTCCAGGCATGCATGGGTATATCAATTGAAAGAAAAGTCCAAAGTGTTTATGTGCTTCAAACAATTTTTGGTTTTGGCTGAAAATCTGTCAGCATGTAAAATGGGCAACCTCTGTTCTGATCGAGGGGTGGAATATATGTCTTCTGACTTTAATGCATTTCTAGATGAACATGGGATAAAACATCAGTGTACAATGTTGTATAAACCTCAACGGAATGGCGTTGTTGAATGCAAGAACAGGTCACTCATGGAGATGGCGAGGTGTATGGTCAAGAGTCAGGCTTTACCACATAGTTATTCGCTTGAGGCTATTATGTGTGCATCATATGTACTTAACAGGTGTCCCATTAAAGCACTGCAGTCTATCACTCCATATGAGGCTTGGCATGGTCCCAAGCCATATGTTGCTCATCTATGTGTTTTTGGTTGTTTGGCATATGCATTAGTGCCTGAACAATATCATAGAAAATTGGATGATAAAGCAGTAAAATGTATTTTTGTTAAGTACAGTTCTGAAAGCAAAGGCTATCATCTGTATCATCCACAGACCAAACACATTCTGGTTAGCCATGATGTTTTTTTTGTGGAAGATGCTATTCAGCCCTTACTTTCATGTACGAAGGAGACATCTATTAGCTCCAAAGACATGCACGATACTTTGTTGCCTCTTTTTACAAGTGGACAGTCTAGTGCTGGTCCTAATGAGGCAACTTCTCAGCCTTTGTAGGTTTCATGTGATGATGGAGATCATTCCATTTCTGATGCAGATTGACATGATGCACTTATTGATGAGAGAGCTGATATTGAGCAGGCAAAAACTATGCCAAAATGGTTGATGAAGACTATGTGAAAGCAAATTAGATGCACCCCTATGATATTGTACTCTTTCAGGCTCTCATAGTGCCTCTTTTGCATCAGATTACTATGTTATGGCTGCCTCTAGTATCTGTGATGCCTGTTTCATTTCATGATGCACAAAATTCAGAAAATTGGATGGTTGCTATGCAATCTCAATATGATGCTATAATGAAGAATGGTACCTGTTCTTTATGTGACTTGCCTCTTGGAAAGAAGGCCATTGGCACTAAGTGCGTATACAAGCTGAAGCATAAGCCTAATGGAATAGTTGATAGGTATAATGATGGGCTTGTTGCAAAGGGTTATGCGCAGGAAAGAGGCATTGATTTTGATGAGACCTTTGCACCCACATGCCGAATGACTACTATTCATATCATTTGTGCACTTGTAGCTCATCATTGATGGAATGTACATCAGTTGGACATTAAAACTGCATTTTTGAATGGTGACTTGCATGAAGAAGTGTATGTTTTTCAACACCGTGGATTTGTGCAAAAAGGGCATGAAAACCAGGTGTGCAGGTTAAAGAAGGCATTATATGGTTTAAAGCAAGCACCACATGCTTGGTATGAAAAGATACATGCCTATCTGATTGCACATGGTTTTGAGAACAATCCAATTGAGAGCACCTTATATGGTAAGCGTGCTAATGATGTGCTTCTGATCATTGTTGTGTATGTTGATGACATGCTACTCACTGGTCCTCATGACAAGAAGATTGATGATTTTAAGGTTGATTTGCATGCCTCATTTTGAGATGTCTGATTTGGGGCATTTGCATCATTATTTGGGCATTTAGTTTATGCAAGTTGATGGTGGAATGGCTTTGTGTCAAACAAAATATATTGACACATTATTGTAGCGTTTTGGCCTTGACGACTGTGAGCCTATTGTCACTCCTATGGAGACAAATTTACAATTGAGTCTTCATGATGCTAGAGATGCATTTGATGTTTTTCTCTATCAACATGTTGTTAGATGCTTTATTTACTTATGAATTACTTGGCAGATATTCATTTTGCTGTCTCACAGATGAGCAAGTTTATGCATTGCCCAGGTGTCAAGCATTGGCAGGCGGTTAAGCACATCTTTCGCTACTTGAGTGGTACTTGGCTACTTGGATTGTTTTATCCAAGGGGGGATCACTACTGCCAGATTTGCATGCTTTTTCTAACAGTGACTGGGTTAGTTGCTATGACACTTGTGTGTCCACTAGTGGCTTTTTCTTCATGTTTGGTAGCTCATGTATATCTTGGTTGAGCAAGAAGGAGCCTACTGTGGCCACTTCTAGTTGTGAGGCTGAGTATAGGGAAGCTTTCACAACGATTATTGAGTGTATGTGGCTCAGACGCCTTATGGCTGATTTGGGTGTTGGTCAGTCTTCTGCCACCACCATCTTCACTGACAGTCAGAGTGCATTGGCAGTTGCAAGGAACCGTGTGTTCCATGCTCGCACTAAGTACATTGAGGTGCATTATCATTATGTCAGGGAGAGGTTCTCTACTGGAGAGATCAGCTTGGCATATGTTCCCACGCAAGAGAACATTGCATACCTTTTCACAAAGGCTCTGCCTAGGGAGAAGTTTGAAGATTTCCGCAAAGCTTTGGGCTTACTTCCTTTTGTGGAGTGATTTCCACATAGCTTGGAACTTCCTTATACATGAGTGCCAACTTCTTGTTCACTGCATCACTCCCAGGGGGTATTTGTTGGTATGTTTAGGTAGTGATGTGTGTGAACACACTAGGACCGTCGGGGCACTTTTTTCCCTCTTTAGGAGGTTTTTTTCCCCTAGCTTGTATATACACCTATTGCCCTAATAGGTCGCTCATCTTTGTACATTCTAGTTTTAATACGTTCAGTATTGTGTGTTGTGCTCCAAGCTTCTTCTTCTTCCTTGTGTTGTCCGCGTGTGTAGCTCAATGATGAGTAGCACCTCCTTTAATGTCAATCCGAGAATATAGCATCCCAATCTATTGGCCCTGGAATGTCTGGATGTGGAAATCGCAATTGATTTGAGTGTAAGGTCCTCTCCATAGCGAACAGTTGGAGGAGATGTGAGGGTCTGGGTACGAATATTTCAGAGTGGTATTCCCAGAACCCTGTAATGAACATCTCTTCGAAAGTTTGTTTGTAGCAAGCTGGAAGGTACTTTATTCTGGCATGCCAGGCATATATTACATTGATTGAGGGGGTTGTGCTCATGTCATACACCAAGTCTAGGTTGCCTGCGGTGAAGTCAACTCCTGATAAATGTGGATCTTTAATGTTTTTGAATGTTCTGAATGTGATCAACATTAATTCAAATATCTTCATACACATTTGTGCCATCACATCAGGGGTGTTGCGTAGTCTGAGACCCCAGTGATGGATGGTGGAAATCATATATGCAACCGAGGCCTGTTCTTGTGGAGGTGCTAGATAGACATAATTCAACCATTTTGCACAGCCTTTGACATTCTTTACAGCAATGGCAAACTCAGGCCAGGTGCATTTTTGTAGGACTGGAACGTAACATGGATTATACTTGATAAATAGTGGCATGTTGTTCCATGTGCGAACCATTTCTGGATAGGTTTCAAGGAGATGAATCCTCCAGGTGGATTGGAAGGTTGATCCTTGTTTCGCACGTCGAGGTAAATCTTTAGGACCAAATTGAGTGGCAAAGTCGGGGCTTTGCCACACCTTCTTTGAATCTCCACATTGTAATCTGCTAAGAGCACACAGTAAGGCACGTATTGAGCATCATTTGCTCCTATCCAGCGGTGATGTGACATGTGCCTGAAGTACTCGGAGTTTATGATAGTGTCCTCTAGTTTAGCCATTGATTGGATTTGGACTACAACACGATCTTCATGGGTTTTGGCTATCTTTTCGAGTTTCTGAAGCCATTCGGGTGCTTTGACTTCTAGGGTGTCCATTCCTTCTGATGTTTGCTGGCCGCATGGCATCGGCATAGGTTCATATGGTTCCTCATACAACTCATCCACTTCGATGGGCACCAATTCGTCTAGCTCTGGTTCGATAATTGGAGAGGGTTGTCTTTCATACTCAAGTAGCCTCTTTTGCAATTCTTTCACCTGCTCTTTTAGCGCCTTTACCTCCCCTGAATTCGATGCTGACTCTATGATCTTGGGTTGTTCTTCTTGCTCCCTTAGCTAGCGGTGCAGTGCATCTCGTTCCTTTTCCATATCGTCATGTGCTTCCAACAGATCAACATAGCTTTCCAAATTTGTTTTCATTGTATCTGAAGAGACTGCTTTAAACTATTCTGGGTCGATCTCGTGGGGGGAGCCTTCCATCGCAGCTTCTAGGTTTTCTTCGTTCTGTTTTTTCAATCGCTTGTTCTCTTTGAGTGCCGTGGCCATGTGTTTTCTGAGTAGGGTCAAATATGCCGAACTCTAAGATTATCAGTTTGGTAGACTTCGAGTAAAACTTCGAGTTGTTTGACGTCTGATGATTTTGATGGTTGGGGTGTCTCCAGGAGAGTTTGATGGGCCTGTTCGAGTGTGGTGTAGCGTTGATTGAGGTCAGCATTTTCTTCTTCTATAGTCGCAAGCCACCTGTGTAGTTGTTGGTGGTCCGTAGTTAATTGACGATGGCGATCTTCGAGAGTCTGATATTCGCTCTGTAATTGATATACACATTGATGTGAAGTAGAAAACACATTATTTACATTTAAGAATGCTGGGAAAGGAGAGGATGCAGGGGGAATGGGGGAAGGGAAAGGGAAACATGAATGAGGTGGAATGAAGTGGTGACGTGGGTGGAGGGGGTATGGGAGATTGTGGTTGTGTGTGGGGAGGGAGTGGTGCTGTGGCTGGTGATGTTTCCATGGTGTCAAAAGTGTGTGTGGTCGTGTAGATGGGGACAGTGGGTGGGGCGGATGTGATGTTCATGAATAGTGTTGTGAAGGTGGGCATAGTAACCCCTCCAAGATGGATGCCTGGAGAGAGGGGAATTCCCATAACATATGTGGTGATTGTGGAAGTTGGGGTGGTCATGTCATGGGGCGAAGTGAATTGTGCAGTGATGGGTGAGGAGTGTGGTGATGATGGTGCCACCTGATGTTCTTCCGTCTGTGTGGTATCTCCTGGTGCCAATACGTCTATGTGGATTTGCTTTTCAGAGCGAAGGGGACGGGTAGGCACTCGTTTCTCAAAGCGATGAATGTAAGCCATAGCTGAATGAATGGCTTCATCCAGGCCCAGCGCATCCGCATGCAGGTTCAGGGATTCAATAAACAGTTCATCCACTCCTTCTTCTCCTAACATTAGACTTATTAGCATCTTTCTTGTTTCCAGTGATAGCTTGTGATGCTCTTGGACTCTCTTCATAGTCTCATATAATCTTTTGATTTGCATAGTATAAGCTGGGGCACTTGCTAGTTCGGAGGTGTCTTCGTGCACTTGGTCGTGCTCCTTGTCTGCCTCCTCTTCATCAGTCTCTTCTTCATCCTCGTCTACTTCCACTACTTCAGGTTGGGTAGGAGCTGAAGTCGTTGTGGTTGGTTGTGGTCCTCGGGTCTGTTCTACTTCCGTCTCAAGATTGGTCTGATTAATCATGCGGGCAATTTCTTCATCTATCAAATCATCCAGGGTGTAGCCCTGTGGGAACTCCAAGTCCAATGGAATCGGAGGGAAAACAAGACTGGGTCCTTCTGTGCTCTGTTTGGGTAAGTGAATCGTAAATGGACGGACACGTCGTGTTTGAGGTGGTGTCACCTCTAGTGTGAGGGTGGCACCCCTTGCTTGTGCACAAGGTATTTGAACTGCACCCCTCATTTTCTTCGAAGGTGGCCCTATTGTTGATGGCCTTCTTTGGAATTCCTGAGCTCTGGACCACACTAGTGCTCTTTGAATAGGAACATCATAAGCTAAGCATCTTTAAATGATCCTCGTTAGCGTGCAACATTCATGAAGCACATTCTTATGTTTCTTATTCCAGCATTGATGTGCTAAGTGGATTTGATCTATGATCCAATGGGGTAGGTTGATGGTGATATTTTCTATCTCTGCCAAGTACAAGTTGAACCAAATTCTTTTGGGTGGCATGGTTAACCGCTCTTGAGCTGGAAAGGCGAAGTGTTACATGACAGTGCGTAAGTGGAGAGCGATGGTAGGCGTCATCGCTACCATATCCTTTAATTTGTTCAAATCTTTGTGCTTCATTCTTCTAGGGATCACAGTTTCTTTCTCTATGGGAATGTGCATACCATTCATGTCTAAGGCTTCCCGTACTAGGTTGAGGGTTAGTTTGAATCTTTTTAGCTCGTGGCCTGGCGTTAATGAGGGTAGCACAAAGGTACTATTGCCGCCCTTGGCTCTGCTAGGGGTAATGGTACTGATCAAGTAGGAGCAACACAAAAAATCAGGCTTAGGTAAGAGTGCTCTAAAATAGCTGTCCAAGCTCGCCTTCGTCCATACAGATCTCATTACTTCTGCATCCTGATATTTCTCGAATTCACGGGTAAAGAAATGGTATCTTCCCCATTTGCCAATAAATTCAATTTCTGCTTCCCCAAAGTAGGTGCCCTCACCCAATGGGCCTGCAACATCGCTGAACCAATGTGCATGCTTTCCTACTTGAGAAGTGTGTCCTTGCGGAGGGTCCTGAATGCGAAGTACATGCACAACTCTGAGTTCTTGAGGCCTCTCGGTGAGTTGTGGTTCGAGGAGGAGAGTTTCAATGTCCACAATTTGGGCGTTGGACCCCGCCTGGGAACTGGTACCTCCTGCTTCTGCCATGTTACTGCCTGTCGATTCTGTGAGAATATAGAAGCATGTGTTAACATTGTACTGGAAAAGATAGAATATTTTTTGTCCCCGTTACAACATTAACATGAGTGCTTAGTGATAGGTTAGTATGTCAGTGAGTGCTCGGTGATTGTGTGTGTAGTTAGTAAATGACTAGTCCTCTGAGCTAAATGGAAAGATGTAGAGTGAGGGTGATGCAGTTAGTAGATGGAGGTGAATTTACAATTGGGGGTCGGGGTTTTTATTACAAGCTTTGGGTTGCCAAACACAGTGGATGGCTTTCGGTTTTGAATTTGTGGAGACTTTACTTTCATAGAGGAATTTTTGAGAGACTTCTTATTAGTGTCCTGTCGTTGAGCACTAATATAAAGTTGAGCCAGTGGTTGTGGATTGATCGCAACAGGATGCTCGCCTTTTTGCACCCACACTTGTTTCAATGGTTGAGACACCTTGCTTCGTACTTTCTTTTGGCTTTGAAAATATGTCATCTGCTTCTTCTGCATTTGATCCGCCTTTGGTTGCCGTATCCCTATGGCCTTTGGAAAAGAAGGGAGTTTCATCGTATCTTTGACTTATTTGTTGAGATAATCATCCCTCTGCATCACATAGTTTTGGACAACAATAGCATCGTCATCTTCATGTGTACTCCTGGAAGGACCAGGAGTTGGTGCCTTTCCTAGTTCTGTGAGTGCTTTATTTTCTAGCTCGATTAAAATGCAATTCTGATTTACCCAGACCAGAAGAAGTCCACTTCTTAGGTTTAGGTTGACTGCATGATCATAGATCCAGTCTTGACCCAAGACAAGAGGTTCAGTGAGGTCCTCATCTTGACACACTAGTACTTTAACTGTCATTAAAACATCTTGAATGTAGAGGGGAAGTTCCACCTCGCCCATGCAAGGGGTTTCCACACCTCCCAATCCTATGAGGTATGCTTCTACAAGATTGACATTTAAGTTCAATTCTCGACAGTAAGAAAGTTTAACAGCACTAGTGGCTGCACCTGAGTCAATCAAGGCCCTTACGGTACTTGCACTCTTTCCTTTTCCTATCTCTAAGGTTACAAAAGGGCGTCGATCAATTATTCTTCGGGAACTTACACTGAGACTTCGCACATAGCCATATGATATCTTGGATCTGCATAGGCATCTGTCCTAGGTTGCTCTCTACCTTGTCTTCTCAACTTCATTCTTCGGATGCGTTCCAATGCTTCTGTCTGTGCTTCTTCTCGAATTCGCTTTTCTTCTTCTTTACGTTCCTTTGCCGTATTAAGTCGACTTAACATCTCCTCCGTGAGAGGTTCTTGATATAGTTTGACTCTGCATCCACTAATGTAACTAGGGAGAACATCACCTTCCAGGGTCGCTAATTGAACTGCTCCACTTGTGGAGATCCTATTTATGATCATAGGTCCATAGCCTCTCTTCTGTAATTTCCGTGCATGTTGCTTCAAAGTGTAGACTAGGACTAAGTCTCCTGCTTTCAAACCCTTATCCTTCACATGTGCATCAAAATATGCTTTTTCTCTTTTCTTAGATGCGTATATTCCTGTTGCAGCTCTCAGTCTTGTTTCACCTAGTCGTTCAAGGTCAAAGATTCTAGAGGAGAGCTCATGGCATGTCCACTCGTGCTCCTGTGCTACTTTCAATGTAGGTATCAAAAAGTCCAAAGGTAGCACTGCATTTTGGCCGAATGCCATCTGAAAGGGTGTGGCTTGGAGCACCATTTTATAGGCAACTCTGTATGCCCAAACAACATGGTGTAACTGTTTCTCCCAATCAAAGCGTTTATTATTCACTAATTTGATTAGCGCATTGAATTGAATCTTAGTTGTGCTTTCGGCTTACCCATTAGCTTATGGATGATAAGGGGCAGACTTCTTATGTACTATCAAGAATTCTTGGAGAAGATTTTCAATAACTTCATTCAAGAAGTGAGTGCCTCTATCACTTACTAGCTCGATAGGTAGCCCATACCTAGTGAATACATTCTCAAATAAGAACTTAGGTATCGTTTGAGCATCGTTCTTCATGGTGGCCTTTACCTCTACCCACTTGGTTAAATAGTATGTGGCCACAATGATATATTCAGCATGTGAACCCTTAGCTGGGGGATTAATAGGACCTACAAAGTCTATTCCCCGCTTAGAGAATGCATGTCCATCCATCATAGGTTTCAATGACATCTCGTCTTTACCTATAGGATACTGAGTTCACTGGCACACATCACATCTTTTCACATAGGTATGTGCATCCATGTGAAGAGTGGGCCACCAAAGACCTGCAAATAGTATTGCCTTGATCACCCGATCTGGTCCAAAATGTCCTCCTGCTATACCTGGTGAGCAGTTTCCAAGATCTTAAGATATTTGCTCTCGTGGACACATAATCTAAGATACCCATCTTTTCCTCGTCTGTATAGATTATCTCCAATGAGAGTATAGTCTATAGCTTCTTGTTCTAAGCTCCTTTGTCTAGCCAATGTCATCTCTTGAGGGAATGTTTTCGTCTGCAGAAAGGCTACTAATGGTTCACTCCAATCTGGTATTAGAGACACTTGGTACAGAGTAGCATGTTCCATAGGTGCTTTAATATAATAGACTAGGCATTCTTTACACAACTTATGTACATCTGCTTCCATAGTAGGCCAATGCACTCTGAGTCTCCTTAATGTCGTAGGGTTCTTTGCCTTGAGTAGTGTTGCTCTAATGCACCTACATGTGCTAATTGCAACCATTTAGTGTACTCATCCTCTTCCACACAACAAGCTAATATCCCCTGATCTGTGTCCTTGTACATACTCCCTGTCATGATGTGGTACTTTTGGGCTTTCACTACCTTTGTCTTGAGTGTTTATTATTGGGTGGTTGGGCCCGTATGTCAATACTGGCACTAATGTTTTAGCCCACTGAGGTACAACTTCCAAATTAAACAAGTAAGCATCAAGAAGGTCATCTGATACTCCTTGTGGGGCCTCTCTGGATGTGAGCCTAGAGAGATGATCTGCTCTAAAATGAGTTTTCCCTTTCCTCACCACCACCTCAAAGTCGTATTCCAAAATTTAAACTTATTTGCAAGCAAATAGTGTCTAAACTTCTTAACCGCATATACCATGCCTAATCCTTCTCGTTCAGTGGTTGTATAGTTTTGTTTAGTTGCATTCAACTGTCTACTAGCGTAGGCAATTGGGAGGTCCATATTACCTTTGCCTGTAGGTTGTGCAAGTACACACCCAATAGCATAATTGGATGCATCCACGTGGACATGGAAGGGCTTATTCCAATATGGGGTAGTCAAGATTGGTTCTGAACATAATCGTCATTTAAGCTCATTGAAGGAGTTTTCACATTCTTCAGTCCACTCAATCCATTGTTGCTAAAATTTCAGCCCAGCCATGAGGTTCAAATTCTTTGTCAAGGAATACTACAAGTGCATAGGCCGGGTCTTGAACTGATCTATGGGTTTCCTTCGCACCTATCTCTCTGGCTTTTTCTCTCTTCTCTTCTTCTACTGCTACTTTACACATCCATAATTGAGTGTCTTCATGCATCCATGAGGATCCTGATCCTATGGAATGCACTGACTCAGTATCATCTTTGGCTCTATGGATGGGGTTCCACTGGATGGGAGGGACATCTCTATGAGAATAGTCCTTGAGATTAACTTTGGTCGTGACACCTAAGTGTTGCAAGTACAAGGAATTGGTTCCCCAATCCTGTACTACTTGCAACTACCATATAAATGGTCTTCCCAGAATCATCTCATAGGCTTGATTTTTGCTAAAGTCACATATAGCAAAAGTATGCTCAAACTCCAAACCACATGTAGTGAGAGTGATTCCTTCTAGTAATCCTAAGGGTCTTTCAATGTGACCATCGGCCATCTGCAATTTCATTCTCGTTGGCCTGAGTGCTTGCTTGCCCCAACGCTTCCATAGGGAAGTGGTAGCAATTGCAACTCCTGCACCTGAGTCCAGAATTGCCTTGGTTGTGTATCCTTGATGGGTAATGGGAAGATAGGTGTTTCCTTCTTCTCCTTCGCTCATGTCTCCTATCTTGTCCAAAGGTATTTCTGGCACCGTTCTACGAGAACCTACCTGGGAACGAGGTTTCGCTACTTCTGGCACTTGATTGGCTACATGTTTCCATAGCTCTGGCCTAACTTTGAGTAGCTCTTCTAAAGTGAGGTTGCACTGCACTTTAGTGTTTTTCACTACCTCGGTGTTCCTAGGTATGACTGAGTCTTCATTTCTCACCATGACCGTGGGTGCTCTCATACAAGTAGACTTAGCTTCCCATGGGCCTGTGAAGTGGGGTAATTCCTGTAAAGAATTAGACTCCAAGTTTAATCTCTCATGAGATTGGGCACTCTCCTGCTCTTCATAAATAGAAGGAATGTCTTGTGGGATTTGATCATGCACGTCATCCACGAGTTCAATGGGAGGAGGGACTTCAGTTTCTTTAGCCCATTTCTCTTCTTGAATCTCTCGTAGAAATTCTGGTGAATACCAATTCATAGAAGAAGAGGTGTCTGGTTCAGTGGAATTAGGCACATAAGTTTCCTGGGGAGGAACGCTTATTCTTTCATTTGCCTTGCCTCTTTCCTGGAAGTTGACTTCCTTATCAGATCTTGCAATTATGCTCTCTAACTTCTCCAACAGTCCATCAAAGTGCAACTGCGCCTTAGCTGAGCATGAGTAGTTGAAGAGGCGACTGGCTTCAAACATGGTCTGAGCCAATGCTACCATTTTAGCACAAAGCTTGGTTCTCTCTATCTCTAGATCAGCTCTAGGGTAACATTTGTCATGATCTGTCACATTTGGCCCTTCTTGGATTTTGGCCTGATATGCCTTAAGCATCATGTCTATGTCTTCAGGAGTGGGGTCAGCTAATACTGATCCTACTCTAGGGGGAGGTGGAGTTGTATGCGGTGGGTTGAAAGATGGTGGGTTAGATGGTGATAGGGATGAAAGTGGTGGTGGTATGTGAGAGTTTGTTTGAGAGGTGAGCTCAACAATCTTGGCTTTTGTTTCTCTTATGCTTTCTTCTAATTCGCTCATCTTCTTAGACCATTGTCTTTTCATTCTCTCTTGGCTATCTTTCCAGGCTCTCATCCGTTTCTTGGTTAAGCTCTCAGTTTCACTAACCTCAGCGCTCTTTTCTTGGCCTAAACCTTGGTTCTGCTATAAAGCTTGAGCTCTAGTGACCACCTGTACTGGTGCAGTGGAAGTTACACATCCTGTAGGGTCTACGACTAACCCAATAACGTTAATAGGAGTGATTTTTGGCATACTTTTGGGATTCTTTGGGCAATCTCGTAAGAGATGCTCCTTTCCACAATCTTGACAAAAGCCCTGGATTGTTACTGACTGGGGTTGTGTAGGTGTAGGCATGGGGAATCACGAATGAACTGATCTCCCTGACATCTGTAGCATGGTCCTCTAGGGAATGGGGGTCTTACTTGCCTAGGTTGAGGTCTAGGGTTGGGATTGGTGTACATGATATTTGCATACTCTGGATCCCAACTAGGTTCACTTGGTTCTTCACAATAGTAGGGCTCACTATGCTCAGGTGACTGCATGTAGTAGGCCTGGGGGCTATCAATATGTGTAGAATCAAAACTCTGATCACTGGGGTCACCTTCTGAAGGCAATGGAGTGACTGGGACTATGGCTCTATTTAGATTTTCTTTTGCAACTGCAAACTTTACTGGAATCACATTAGCTGGAGTAGGGGGTTGCTGTGCTAGAACTGGTTGAGGTCTTTGCTGCCCTTGATAGGGTGGCTGATAGGGTTGCTGGGGCCTACCATACTGCTATGGTGGATACTGGTTCTAGTACCTACCCTGTTGTGGATATGGTTGAGGGTAATTTTGTTTCACAATTTGTTTGTTATAGGGCCAGTCTTGTGCGGTGTGGTTGGTGTATCTTCGCTCTATCGTGCAATACTGGCTACTAGGATTCACTTGGGGTTGAGCCATAATGGGGCATACACTCGCCAAATGGTCACCTACATAGGTATAGCATCATCTCATTGGGGTAAATCGGGGTATCTGTTTGCTCGAGACACCTAGTTTCTGAGCTACTTTCTCTGCTAGTTCCTCAATTGATGTAGATTGTATGGAAGAGAGGCTAGAAGAGCTATCTGAATCTTTGTAGATTTTTGAAAGCTCCAACTCCTCTCCTAGATTATCCTCAATGTCTATGCACATGCAGACATACTCTTCTATGGTTCTAGGGTCCTTCAAGTACACATATGATCTCAACTTTGTACTCAACAGTCCATCTAGGAATAAAGCCAATTGTTTGCTGGTGTGGGTAACTCAGGAATAAGACACCTCTCTAGGTATTGCCTAAACCTCCTTCCTTCCAGTCGAACTGTCCCTTGAGGTGTCTGCTTGAAGCTATGGATCAATGAGGAAGTATTATGCCTTATACCACTCTTAGAGAATTCAGTAATGAATGCCTCTAGAAGTTGGTCTATGTTCCTGAACTGCCTCTCATTCAGTGGTTGAAACCATGTAAGAGCTGTGTTCCTTAGGGTTAGACCAAAAGCATTGTACTGCGTGAATAAGTCCTCAACTTGTTCAGCTCTCAAGACTTGCCTAAACTCGGCCACATGATCGTATGGGTCTCCCATGCCATCGAAGTAATTTCTCATGGACTTAACGAGTTGAGTTGGCCTCAATCTTCTAGTGTGTTCTGTAGGCCTTGGCAAAGGAAAATCATCAGCATTTCTTAGGTTCCTTGGGGCTCTAGGTCTCTCGATTTCTTCTCTATCGATCTCTGTTCTCATCCTTTCTCTTCCCAAGGGGTTGGCAAAAATTACCTCTGGCCTGTCTCTACTTCTGTGCCTCTCAGCTCCATGAGCTTGGGATGTTCCCGCTCCTTGGTGGCCATACGAGACATTAGATCTTGGTTGGGGAAAAACAAATTCACCCTTCCAAGTGTAGGCATGCCTACCATGGTCTGAAACCACAAAGATTCTTTCTGAAGTATTGTCTAAATAGGTCACTTTGCCTGGGCGCAAGATCTTTGAACTCATAGATTGTGATTGTTCCTACCTCATTCGGTTGATCAGTCTTATACCTCCAAAGGGCTTCATCAGTCTCTCGGTTCAAGAGCAGATCTATGCTCTTATTGTCCTGGGGAATCCACTCTGGTGTGATAATTCTAGTAAGAACTAATTTGTCTCGAGGGGTTTTAGGCTCTCCATCTATGTTTCCTTGCTCTAGGTCTCCTATGTCCGTTTCTAGGATCACATAACCAAATTCGTCTGTCCTATCTAGGTGGGTGGTGACTACGTATATGGTTCCTTCTTTGTCCAGGTATGCTCCATTTTCAAACTTGACTGCTGGATGTTCTAGTCCAATGGATTGATTTGGGTTTTTGATTTGGGCCACATATCTTCCTAGGCCGTCCTCATAGATGCATGCACCTAATCGGTTGGTCCTAAGGTATTTAAGTTGCATCTTGTAAGGGTTTTCGATCCTTTGTAAGTATGGCACACCTGAACTTCCTATGGGTCTCTCCATACCATGAGACATCTCGGACTCGCTAGTTTCAGAGTTAGGGTAGTGCTAATAATGGCTCAACTGCTGGGCCCAAGACCTCGCAATATGATTGACACTAGCTTCTGAAGACCTAAGACTCTGTCTATCTCTCCCTAGGTGTTGTCCTGATCTAAGGTTCATATGCCCAATTGAGTAACCCCAAATTTCCCAAGTACAACTTCGTTGCTGAGTTCTTTTGTATTAATCACTTGTTCTTTTTAATTTTTCTTAGGATGTCACTTCTTGTCCAATCAATCTTCGTCACAAGGAACACTTAGGTTTTATCGTACTTGAGTTTGGTCGCTTGATTTCAATTCTTTTCCCTTAGCTTGTTTTGCAAATGTAATTTCTTTGTACTTGCACGTGAGTGATTAGAGTTCTTTGACTTGGTAGTGCTTAACGTAGCCCTAATTGATCAAAACCTCTATCCGTACTTAGCCTAAGCTAGGAATTGACAGAGGGTGTTGAGAATTTCCAACCTTTAGTTTCTCTCCTTGGTTGCCCTTGTGTGCCCAGGAAGCGTGTTCCCAAGCTTGCACTTACTCTTGCTTAGAATGCCCTTTGATGCTCTCAATGGACCTGTAAAAGTCCCAAAGTTAGCTTAAGATTTGAATTCAATTGACACAAGAAAGCATCTTCACTCATGCAATTCAAAGATCGAATTGTTCTTTGGCTTTATGGAAAACAATCCTAAAGATCCCTCAGTTTTCTTCCCCCTAGGTATGGTCAACTTCAAAATACTATATCTAATAATCCTGGTATTAATATTACTGTAACTAGTAGAAGCTTTGGTAGTACTCCCCACGAGCTTTCCAACAAACCCAAAATCATAGCAAATGGATTTCGTATGAGAAAGTTATGCCAGTTCAGGGTTCTGGGGCTAAAACAGGGTCAAAACAGGCTAACAGGCAAACATGATTCCTCGAATTTACTTTGTGTAGCGGCCTCACAATGCTCTAACAAACTTCTAATGTTTCCCAAATAGTAGCCAAAAATAGACCAAATATCTTTGCCCTAAAAAATGGTCGAATTTGCCCGTCAATCATGATCGAGTAGTCTGTCAATCGCGATTGATATGTCAGTCGAGATCGACATGTCGGTCACGATTGACAGGTCCGTCGTGGCTATCGATCGTGATTGATGGGTCAATCGCGATTGACACGTGGCCCAAAAATTTCATCAATCATGGTCAAACAGTCGTTGACTGAGTCGATCGTGATAGATAGGTCCGTCGTGGCTGTCAGTCGCGATTGATGGGTCAATCGCGATTGACACGTGGCCCCAAAATTTCGTCAATCGTGGTCAAACAATCGTTGACTGAGTCGATCGCGATGGACAGGTCCATCGGGACTGTCAATCGCGATTGACGGGTCAGTCGCGATTGATGGGTCTGTCGTGGCTATCAGTCGCGATTGATGGGTCGATCGCGATTGACATGTGGCACGCGAAAATTCTGTCGATCGTGGTCAGCCGATCGTTGACTCTGTCGATCGTGATCGACGTGTCGGTTGCGATTGATAGGTCCATCGACAAGTGTCCATTGTCATTTGTCGATCACGATTGACAGAAAACAGAGGAATGTTAAAATTTTAAACATACTTTTGGAATGCTCTAGGCCTACACATCATGCTTATGCACTTAGTTTAGCAATTTGGTTGATTTTTTTGTCGGTCGCGATTGACAGAGGTCAACCCCTTGGGACCTGCACAGTAAAAAATTTGTACCTGCTGAAGCTGGTGCAACTGCTGGGGATGCTGATTCCTTCAGAAAATCTCAAAAAACACAGAAAAGCACAAGCATGCAAACGCTCCCTCTCACAAGTGAAATGAGGGGAAATGGTATGGGAAGGGTGATATGACCAAAAAACTGAAAATGTGATGATGGAACTAGTGTAGCTCAATGATGAGTAGCACCTCCTTTAATGTCAATCCGGGAAGACGTGAGGATGGTATGAAGACCTCGAACAAGTGATGGCACAAGTGTGTGAGTGAGAAGCACACTAACATGCACACACATACACACACATGCGCACACAAGGCAAGAACAAAGAGAGAGACAATGGAGTTCTTTAAATTATTCAAAAGTGCTCTTACAAGTTCAATTCTACAACAAGCTAACCTCAAAAATGAGCTCTCTAGCTCTTTTTATAGTTTTTGACTAGCTTTGGCCCTGTGTAGACCTAGTGTCTGGCCTAGTTAAAAATTAGGTTCTAGGGCCTATTTGAGGGCTCAACGGAGTCTAAAAAATATGAAAATTGATAGGAAAGTACTTCTAATGCTTCTCAAGGTCAAGGACTCCTTGGCTTGCACAAAATGGAGCTACAAAAATATGAAATGATATTTACAATGGCTTTTAGTGATGAAAATCACTATTTTTGTAGGGATTTCTTTTGAAAATTTGACATACACTTCCTGGAGCTCCCTACTTGCTCCTTATTCTTGTGTGTCCACCTCTTTGATGTGCTCTTGTGCTTCGTCCTTGACCTTCAGCTTTATGAAAAATGATAGGCCTATTTGCCAGATCTTCTTTGCCTGCTTGGCCCTTCTCGTTAGCTTCCTTGTCTCGTAAATCCGTGACTGCCCTGACCACTTCCAACAGCGTGCTTCTGTAGAGCTAGATCTCTAACACTCATTGCATGACGACTAGTAGAACCTTTGGTCCCAACTCCTTGATATGTATAAAAAAATGAGATCTCCACATATAAGCCCTTGCTGAATATTATGTATTATGCAATTCCCCATGCCCATCACAATTTTAAATGCAGCCCTACAACATCGGATCCCTTGACTAAAGTAATATCCAAAAGCAACATGTGCTATTGACATGTTATCCTCAATCATTTGCATGTGAGAAACAAGGTATAAATCTTGCCTTTCACTATCTAAATGGAAGAATTTCTCTCTTAGTTGCTTTACTTTCTTCATTCCTAGGTTATACAAACATTTCAAACCACAAAAATGCTTCACAATGTCCAATGCAATTTATCTATGTGAGCTAAGGTATTGAAAACTTTTTAGACTTAATTCACGAGGCCTTTGCTTAAAATGCCACATGCTTTGTATACTCTCTCTCTCTCTCTCTCTTTGTTGACATTCTTTAGTCCACATGCACTTGAATCTGAAGAGAGATCAATAGGTGGATCGAGTTCAACAGATGGATCGGATTGATCATTGTTGGATTGAGAATCTAACTTAAATGACTCAACTGAGAACATAGAATCATTGATACATTCTAAGCCATGGACATCGTTCATGAAAGGATCCACTAAAAACAACGAATTTGAAAGTCTATCAAATCGATCACTAGAGACATGTGCTACCCAAGCATCTACCGAAAAGAGAGAGATCATCTTCATTGACAGTGGAAGTGTAAGAGAATTCCCTTTATAATATACAAATAGTGGAAGTGTAACATCAAGTAATTATATCTGTCAAATCATGTATCTAGATAATTATGAAGATGGATTGTGCCAATTCTTATGGGTTGTACGATTTGACTTTATTTCATAATCAAGAACCATTAAGAGGTATGATATGATTGCCCATTGAAAATTGGAGAAGAGCTACATGATAGGCAATCCATCAATATTTGAAAACAATGTACAATCCATCAATGTAAAATTGAAAACAAGATGGGCAACCTCAAAAACACATTTTGATATCAGATAAATCTTTTTGTGTGAGATCATGTATAGCATTTGACAAGTGGGCTAGACCACAAATGGATAGAAAAAATATTCAAAGGAAAACTATGAATCAGTATTCTTTGAATCTTTTTTCTAATTTCCTTTGATGGTTTATTTCTTAACTTTCCTTCAATCATTTATTATAAGTTGGTGGTTGACTTTATTATAATGCCTTAAGGTGTTAATAACATGTGATATAATCTGTTTGCGTGTGAGGACCTAACCAATCATGTAGGTGGCACATTGTTGGACTCCTTTGGTCCAAGGGAAAGTGCCTATTCTCAATGATATTTTGCCTTTTTTTTTTTAATTTTTTTTTTTTACACCATCACCTTGTTTCACAACTATCCTCAAATCTATACACCTTGGACGTCCCGAGCAAAAGCACCGAGATGAGCAACCGGCTCCTTTTCCTTCTCAACCTCTCTTTCTCTTCATACACTCACATGCACCCGTCACTACCCTCAGTCACCCTTTCTCACCTAATTTTTTCTTTTTCTTTCACTCACACACACACATCCACATTGACTTTCTCTCCCTTTCTCTATATCTATCTCTCAATATCATCCTCCCTTTTACTTCCTTTCTCTCACTTCCTTCTACACACATGCATTCTCACCCAAACTCACGCACATATATTCAAACACACCATGCTCACATACCCACTTACTATTATACACCTATATTCACCTGCACACAAAATCGGACCTGTATCTTCAACCATACACACCCACGTGTACCCACATATACTCGCACACACATATTCTTTTACCCTATCACACATGCCATTTTTCTCACCCTTGGTCTCAACTCTCCCCCTTTTTTTTTGTTTCTATCCTCATTCACCCCACCAAGTGCCATAATCAATGGTGCAAGGATTTCAATGCTTTCAAAGCAGTTTCCTCATATGCGCTTGAATTTGTGAGCGAGTTTGCATGACTGAATGAGCGAACAGAAACGACATCATCATTGGAAGCATATGTAGAACTTGCTTCAATCCTGATGGGACTAGGACATTAACTCACATCCTATGTCATATAAAAGACAAATCCCTAACAAAGTCAATGGAACTGCCATCGATCACTTGCCCAATGCTCACATTCGATTGCACTATAGGCCGGGGATTGGTTGGCACACATCCGCATACTGCTCACACAATTTCTTCTCATGTGCAGAATAACGCAGGTTTATGCTTGCGTTCAAGTTTGAAGAATAATGGTTGTAGCTTTCTCTCTCTGACTACATAAGCATATCAGAATCACCCCCGATCTCTCTTACTGATTCCCCTTGACACTTCAAATCTCTACACACCATTACTCCTTTTACAAAAAATTGCCTCATACCATCGTGCTTATGAGGAAGCCGGAAAGAAGATGCACGTTACACATCGGGGTCAGCAGGTATGCAGGCTTGTCTCAGGTGGTGTACTCTTTCAAGGGGGTGCAATATTAAAAAGAGTTCATCAGCAACTGCATTGTTCAAAACGATAGTAAAAGAAGGAACATCACAATAAATGAACATGCCTCATTGATAATCATGTAGCATAATAGTCTTAGTTCATATAGAAACCTGAGCTCGATCAGATTACCATCACAACCATAAGTTTTGTCATCATACCTAGCCTCCGTCCCAACACATATGCACTATCGCCAAATTGCCAAGCCTGTTCACGGACCATTTATCAAGGCAAGGAATATTGAATGAAACATTAAAAGGGAATTTTTCTAATATGCAGGTATGGGAAAATATCCCAAGTCACAGGCTAAGTCGAAATTCCACAGATTAAACCAGTTCTTGTATCAAAATCGTGAGCAAACACTTGATCCCTTAGTCTCTTTGTAGGGTAGAACTTCCAAAAAAATTAAAATCAAAAGCCCATCTGCTTTGCTTGCACATCCGCCTCCAGTTCATACTAAGTAGAACGCACTAGACGCAACCAATAATGTATAGGAAGAAGCGTATATTTAAAGCACTGTGAAGAAACCTGTCTTCAGGAGAAGCAAGAGCTATGTGCAGTAGTTGTGTGCCTTATCCATGCATAGCCCTTCCAATCCACCATTTGAAGAGCGGAAATCAGCTCCAGCACATCCTCTAATCTTCCTTCTTCAGTGTTTGATGCGTTTCGGCTAGCAGTAGTACACGATCCTTATCCCCATTCGGTTGCTCTTTGTCAAGCGAGAGATATCCGAGTAGAGAGTTGGAACCCGCGCGCTCAGAGAATCATCGTCTCTCCTCCCTTGCTCTCGATGGCCCCCTTTTCTAACCACCACCACCCCTTTGTTCTGCACCGAGAAATGAAAAAGCGCTTCCCTTTTCTGTTTCTCTGTCAGAGCAAAGTATAAACGGACCTGCCCCTCTATAACTGAATGCACAATACCACAGAGGGCGGTAGATGCTAACGTCTGCACAGCTGTCAAAGTGCCATTCGTGGTAGCATCTAGGTGAGAGAGAGAGACTCAGAGACCATGACAAATATATACTCTCTTATCCGCAAGGTGAATGAATTAACACGTGAATGTGAGGGAGTGATCTCAAATTCACAATCGAGCTGAGAGATTCTAATGCCCCGGTTCACTTAGAATAATCAGGATTCACGACTGTATATGAGTTCAGGGCGAAGACTCTATTGCTGCTCCTGACTCTGGACAGTATTTGTGTGCGAGTGCGCTTGCATATCCCCACAGCGACCATACATTATCACAAGAGAGCTTGCAACAACATCATTACCCTCCATCTAATTCTCCCTAATAGGTTGTTTTCTCCATGATAAGATTTGTGACACACAATCCAGAACTATGATATGCCTTACCAACTATGTCAATACCTAGTTGGCCATATAAGGGTGAGAAGAAGCCATCAACAAACTGAACGAACCATCATGTCACATAGAACGTAATTGCAATTGGTAGCAGAATCACACATCCACTCATGAACTTTTTGGACACTCATCCCTGCAACATTGAAGCATAGGCCTGGAGAAATCGCAGCACTAATCTGTTTCGAGGCTAAATATATATGCCTGATTAGGGACATTCTCTTGATAATCCACTCCCCAACAGATAATATATTAGCTCCAACCCATGAAGACACAAAAACACCAACTCCAAACATGAAAAGGATTGAAGTAACAAAGCCAAGCCCTGCCAATTTCGAATTGCCAAGCTTATTCTCCCTAAGCTGAAGATGAAGCATTTTCCCACGTGATAGAAGAGTTGCTTCTCCAAAAACAGACAACATTCTAGAGAATGTAACCTTATTTGGCAGAGCTCCTTCCATATGCATTTGACAAAATAGTGCAATTGCATCTTGCACAAGCCCAACTTTAGCATGAGAAATAATCAAAGAGGACCATAAGAGCACATTTCGCTTCTGCAATGTGCAATAAGAAGATCCCACCGTCACCGGAACCTCCAAATCGAAGCATTCTTCACAATTTCTTCTTGTTCGAGTTCTTTCCCTTTCTCATTCAAACAGCCCATGCTTGACTTCTCATTATAATTCGTAATTGATACCCCTGTTTTTCTTTACCAATGCCTCCACATGCTTCTCATCAATCATCAAATCCAATCTCCAAGTACCTGAAATCAAATGTATTTCCTGCCAAATAGAACCACATTAGTGCATAAAAACCAACCATTTTCTGAGCTAACATACTCCCCTCTTCTTATTTGCGAAGTCGTCCCCGACAAGCCATTCTTGCTGCAATAAAATCAAAACAGCCACGAAAATGTCAGTGTACACCTATTTTGCATACCTTCCCATCGAGCCATCGTTCCAAGTGGACCTGCACTCATTGAAGTTGTTAGTGCTAAAAAAAAATCACTCATGAATACATACAAATCAGCCACTTCAATTGATTCAAGAACATGCACATATATGCAACTCCAATTCCACATACATTAAATTGTTCATGCATTCCATTATGAAATTAGTCTCAACCAAAATAACACATTCATACCTTTCCATGTTTGACACATGCCACTTTCATTGCGAAAAAACAAAAAAGAAAATACCAAAATGAACAACGACAACTGAAATGAATACAACAGGAGATGCAAAATACCCAAAATGCATACCCCATTATTGCACCTACTATTCGCTATGTACAATTATTCCATGACTAGACACTCCTAAAGAATCCCCATCGTTGTCCTACAAAAGCCGTCGAGATTTGAGTGCAAGTGAAGACCTACAAAAAAACCTAGAGTGTCCCACATACTAGAAAAACCCTCAGATAGAGCACACCAGTTATAAAGCAAGACCGTTGCATTACCTCGCTAAAGCCTCATCCATAAGTACATATAGAGTCTCTGTGCCTTCAAGAATGTTGATTCAAAGTGAGCTGATCTGTCACAAGCCATCACATACCAATCACACAAGCAAATAACGTTCCCTTCCAGGCGATCATCGCCCTCTCCTCTCTCTCTCTCCCCCTCAGGAGTGGGGAATAATTTCATAGGTCAATTTTATTTTAATCACACGTTGGCCTACATTGTCACTGGATGCGATTCGTGGACCTGACCACCCGATCAGGTTGACTCCACCCATCTACCAATGCAATGCAGCGCACAACACACAAACACACAATGATAACACATAACATATATCAGCTAGCCCATAACGAAGCTGGGTGCGGCTCATGGTCGTGACCGCCTGGCCACAATGGCTCCACCTACCTACCAACCCGTTATGGCGCGTAGCTAAGACACAAACATATACCTCCCAAGCCTATGGCAAAACTAGCTGCGGCTCGTGGTCCTAACCACCCGGCTAAGATAAATCCACCCACCTACTAGCCCACCATAGCGCATTGGTATGATCACAACAACACACATTCTTTTTCTTTTCTTTCTCTTCGTTTTTTTTTTTTTTTTTTCCTAGTTAATTAATTCATCCAAGTCCTGAGAATTAGGGAGAGGAAGAAAGGGCTTCCCCACTTTTCCCACACATGCATGCAAACATATACACTGTAGCCTTTGACAGATCAACCACCTCTTCACTCCATTCTCTCAATTACAGACACTACATATGTATCCATCGAGTTGACTTTTCACTTGGTAACCACAGTCGGCTATGCCTTAGTCCCTCGTATACCTATCCTTAGATGATCTAGAATGTGGGTCTCCGGGATGTCTCATGTAGCCTCACATCGTACTCGCATCCCGACAACTTCCCTAGGGCGAGTCAGGCTCAACTTCAGGAGCTCCGTCATCACTTCCTATTGTTAGCACATCTGCCCAAGCCCACGTGATATCGTTTTCCTCGTTAGGCATTTCCCTAGAAGGATCGAAATAGTAATATCGATCTCCCGCCCATCCTACATGTCAAATCAGGTATTCCTCAAAACACTCAATGTAAAATGCAACACCCAAACCCTGGTTTATAAAGCATACCAGCCAATGCGCTTCCTCAACATCGTATTCCGTCTCAAAGTCGTCGACATCTATGTCCATGGGGGCGAATGTTTGGTCTGAGAAATATATCCTTAGCTCGTACAAGTAGAGTTGCGTTATTTGATCTGCCATTTTGTTACTTAGCTCCTAACAGTCTCTGCATAACACAAAAAATATTAGAAGTCCAAAATTCCTAAGCTAGCAAGGAAGAACATTTATAACACACAAATCATAGCTTACATATGTGCATATATATATATATATAACTATACGTCTATGTACAAGGAGTCTACTTCGTCCTTCTGCTTGAATCTCGTCTGGCTTCTCCCGTCCTAATATCACTTGAAATATGGTTTAACTCGAAGCGCGTTAACCTTCACGGGAGCACATTCTTCTCCTAAATCTTGAATTTGCATGGAACCATTGGAGTTGAGTTCCACCACCTTAAACGGTCCTGCCCATCTTGTTTGTAACTTCCCCGGGAATTTATAATATTTACTATCATAGACTAGTACCAAATCCCCTTCTTGACTCGCATAGGTCTTGAGATTCTTATCATGCCTCTCTTTACGTCTCTTCTGGATAGCTTCCAGACTTTGCTGTGCAATGAGTCTCTTTTCTTCTAGCTTGACCAGTCGTATGTACCTCTCCTTTAATGACTCTTCCTCTCCTAGCCTCGATGGCCACTCTTAATGTTGGAACTTCTTTTTCGATGGCAATCCTTTTTCAGAAATAACATGTCCCAAAAGCAATCCTCTTCGTACTCCAAATGTACACTTTTCAGGATTTAATGTGATGCCTTTTTCGATGCTTCTTCTTAAAATCGCTTCGATCCTCTCCATCATGTTTTCATCGTCGCCTCTGATCGCAAAGTCATCGAGAAATATCTCCATCCAATCCTGCAAGTAGTCTTGATATGCAGCTATCATTGCCCTCTGGAATGTGGCCGGTGCATTGCATAATCCAAATGGCATCACACGATATGCGTACGTACCCCATTCTGTCGTGAAAGTAGTTTTTGATTGATCCTCTTCATGGATTTGGATCTGGTTGTATCCACTGAAACCATCCAAAAATGAGTACAATTTATGGCCAGCCACTCTGTCCAAGATTTGATCAGTAAAGGGCAAGGGGAAATGATCCTTCTTTGTGTGCTCGTTCAACTTTCGATAATCTATGCAAATACGGATTTTCTTATTTTTCTTCGGAACAACTACAATTGGTGATACCCATTCACTGGATGCGATAGGATATATGAATCCTGCTTCCAATAACTTAGTCAATTCCAACTTGATCAATTCCGAGTAGACTGGATTCGTCCGCCTGAGTCGTTGACATATTGGTCGGGTGCCTTCTTCCAAATCTATATAATGTTGGCAGATTCGGGGATCAATTCCTCTCAGATCACTATATGACCATGCAAAGGCCTTGCTGAAATTTTTGAGTGCCAATTTAATACAATCTCGTACTCTGTCTGGTAGCTCTGACCCCACACTCAAGAACTTTTCTGGAAAAACTTCCCATTTTTCCACTTGAGTTTCTCGCGAATATTCATTACTCCTTGATGACACTGTGATTGGAACGTGCTCTCCAATCACGCGTGCATGGTTGGCCAGTAAATCATTGTTTTGTTCTTTTTCAACCGCACCCAATTTCTTAAGTTCGGCTTTTGCAATGGCTTTCCGCACTTTAGTTCTACTTTCCGCTTCTCTGTCTGATTGTCGACTTCTCCTTAGAAGCTCTTCTTCTAGTATTCTAACCCTTTCTCTCAACTGTTGCACTTCCATTGTCGGAGCTAACTCCAGTTTCAACTCTTCTTTTGAAGTTCCCTTCTCCAGGGATTGAGTAGTTTTGTTTTTACTTGCGTCTATACTTAACATGTAGCACTCAAATTCACTTGTATGTGTCAACCATCCTAGCAACTCCTGATCGGAATCGTCGTTATAGAGCAATGGATTTTGATACTCTCCCATCTTCGTGTCTTGATTCTTAAAGAGCTGCAAGTTGAACCCGTCTTGAAGCAGATTCTTGTAGGTGCCCGTGTTCAAAGAAAACCTAGCTCGTGCAATCTCTTGCCTTGCTTTCTCCTTTTCTTTATTTTCCATCTCATCGACTATTATTGTCTTCTTCTTGTTGCTCGAGGGTTGGGATACTTGTATTTGAATCCAATCAGACTTTGGCCCTATTGAAATAAAACCTGTGCGCCAGTCATGCACACATTCGGCTTGCACCAGCCATGGCCGTCCAAGTAGGATTGAGAAGGTAGCCTCTGAGGTCCTTGGTCTTACTATCAGATAATCAACCTTAAACTCTAGACCACCCACAACTATACTTACATTCTTCAAAAGACCCGCAGGCTTCACTTTTGTTTGATCTGCCATTCTCAAGGACATCGGAGTTTCTTCCATGTGGTTGAGGCCCAAAGCTTTCATCATGAACTCATTCATAAGGTTGACTGCGGCTCCACTATCTAACTGAGCACCAGGGACTGCATATCCTTTAATCTTGACCGTCACAGCTGGAGCATTTGAATCGATTTGCGTCGTAATACTTTGAATGATCCCTTGGACATTTTTATCTTGTCGCTTTTTATCTCGAGCTTTCCTCGGCTTCTTAATATATTCATTGTAGAACAGTTTCCTATAAGCAGGTGAACATTTTAGCAATGTGCCAATGTCTAGCGTGACTTCCGTGTCAGCCAACAGTTTTACGATATTCACTTCCTCCGAACTTTGTCTTTCCTTTCTACACTTTGGAGCCCTCAGTCTTTCAGGGAATCGTGCTATGCCCGGCACAAACTCCTTGGTCACTGGTGGAAGAATCTCTATCTCTTCCCCATCCTCAAACTCTTGCTGCTCATCAAATCCTCCAACTTGGTTTTCTACCTCTTCGTGTTCAGCTATCTTCTCTTGGCTTGCTTTTTCACTTCCGTCTTCTGGATTTTTCTTCAAATACTCTTGAGTCCTTGTGACTACTGCCACAATTGGCTCTTTAGGCGGTTTCTTGGCCTGGTAAGCATCCACAAAGTGCATTGACGAGCTAGAGCCTTCTTGAGGGTTCGGTGTCTTGAACACTACTCCAATCGTAGGAACGTGCTCTTGAGCTCTCGATGTGGAATGCATATGAGTATCAACATAATTCGAGGACCCTACTGGTCCTTTTTCCTTGCCGACGGCAGCTCTTCGTTTTGGACAATCTTCATCAAAGTGGCCCTCTCCACTACAATGCCTACATAGTGGGGTACAATCAATTGGTTTCTTTTCATTTGGACATCTAGATTGAGTATGGCCAAAGCCATGGCACCTCCAACACTGGATTGGACCATCTCTTCTTTGATCCCGTGCGGCTCCTCTTGGATAGTCTCCTCCTTGACCCTGAGCACCATATCCATAAGTCGGTCTGTTTTCCCAACGAGATGTAGGTGGGACACCTTGAGCGGGCAATCCCGTGTAAGGTCTTTCTCTTGTATCTGCTGATTTCATGGTCCTCTCTTCATAGGCTCTCTTGTTGTAACATCGATCCTCCGTGTGATTTGTCCTTCCACAAAAAGTGCAATGCATTCTAGGTGGTGATCTATCTGTGAATACTCTCGAGGCTGTAGGGCATTCTGAAGCCAAATGGCCGTAACCATGGCACTTTCCACACCATGTATTTGATCGAAACACTTGATTGGGGTTTGTAGTCATCTCGGGTTTTATTGTGTATGTCTCCTGAGTCATTGTGGCAGCTTTTATAGCTTGTGTGACCAACTCTAATATTCGTTCTTCAGTTAGCGCAGGCTTTGTCTCGCCTTGCGTGCTAGTGGCAGCTACAAAAGCTGGAGTCGTCAATGCGGGACTTCCTTGGCCAGGATCTTTCATCGGTATATTTCCTGGGCCTCCCATAGGCTCGTATAAGAGCTCCATCTTCCTTTGTTGGCATAATTGTACTTCCTCCCAAAGCCTTGCTTGTTCCTTAGCATCCATTAAAGTCGCAGGTCTTGTCAGGCTGATATGCTGCTGTGCCGTAGGATCTCTCAATCCCGAAATGAATCTTCTTTTCAATGTCTCATCGTTCGGGGCATTCGCGCCCATCTTTCTTACCAACGTTTCCATTCTCTAAATATAGTTATCGATGCTCTCATTGACTCCCTGTCGCAAATAATCCATTTGTTGGGCCAATCTATCTTGGAAGCCTTGTCGTCGAAACTTTGCCAAGAAGGCTTCCTTCAACATCTGATACGTTCCACGCTCTTGTGGTGTCAAATTCCCATACCAATTGGCTGCCTCATCACGAAGAATAGCCGGAAAAATTCTCAACCTTTGATCCTGGTCAACTAAGTCATTGGCCTCACAAGTAACCTCAAACAACTGGATAAAACTATCCGGATCTTCGTCCCAAGTACCTGAAAACTTGGTGAAGTCCCCCAAGTGAACCGAAATCCGCTGAGCCATTTCGAACAAAGGTGTGATGTCAATATCACTTCGATCCCAGAAATTTAATGCACGCGGCTTCAGGATCCCTCCTTCAAACTTCCGCACTTGATTCGCGACTCTCCTATGGGAGTACACGTTTTTGGCTGATTTCTTCGAGCCAATGGAGGTCCACTCACCTGGCGGTTCCCACCTTCTCCTTTCTCTTTCAAGGGCTCTTCTCTGAGCGCGTTCCTCTCTTTGAGTTTGTGTTGCTCCTGACGATGAGCTCCCCTCGATCATGTACTAGATCTTGGGGTCCGCAAGCTCGGCCAACCTGTGGCGCTAGGCGAACCTATGGCACTCTCTTATAGAGACGTACCAAGCTAAATTCCCGGCAAACACACCAAAATGTTGGACTCCTTTGGTCCAAGGGAAAGTGCCTATTCTCAATGATATTTTGCCTTTTAAAAAAAAAAATTTTTTTTTTTACACCATCACCTTGTTTCACAACTATCCTCAAATCTATACACCTTGGACGTCCCGAGCAAAAGCACCGAGATGAGCAACCGGCTCCTTTTCCTTCTCAACCTCTCTTTCTCTTCATACACTCACATGCACCCGTCACTACCCTCATTCACCCTTTCTCACCTAATTTTTTCTTTTTCTTTCACTCACACACACACATCCACATTGACTTTCTCTCCCTTTCTCTATATCTATCTCTCAATATCATCCTCCCTTTTACTTCCTTTCTCTCACTTCCTTCTACACACATGCATTTACACATGCATTCTCACCCAAACTCACGCACATATATTCAAACACACCATGCTCACATACCCACTTACTATTATACACCTATATTCACCTGCACACAAAATCGGACCTGTATCTTCAACCATACACACCCACGTGTACCCACATATACTCGCACACACATATTCTTTTACCCTATCACACATGCCATTTTTCTCACCCTTGGTCTCAACTCTCCCCCTTTTTTTTTGTTTCTATCCTCATTCACCCCACCAAGTGCCATAATCAATGGTGTAAGGATTTCAATGCTTTCAAAGCAGTTTCCTCATATGCGCTTGAATTTGTGAGCGAGTTTGCATGACTGAATGAGCGAACAGAAACGACATCATCATTGGAAGCATATGTAGAACTTGCTTCAATCCTGATGGGACTAGGACATTAACTCACATCCTATGTCATATAAAAGACAAATCCCTAACAAAGTCAATGGAACTGCCATCGATCACTTGCCCAATGCTCACATTCGGTTGCACTATAGGCCGGGGATTGGTTGGCACACATCCGCATACTGCTCACACACTTTCTTCTCACGTGCAGAATAACGCAGGTTTATGCTTGCGTTCAAGTTTGAAGAATAATGGTTGTAGCTTTCTCTCTCTGACTACATAAGCATATCAGAATCACCCCCGATCTCTCTTACTGATTCCCCTTGACACTTCAAATCTCTACACACCATTACTCCTTTTACAAAAAATTGCCTCATACCATCGTGCTTATGAGGAAGCCGGAAAGAAGATGCACGTTACACATCGGGGTCAGTAGGTATGCAGGCTTGTCTCAGGTGGTGTACTCTTTCAAGGGGGTGCAATATTAAAAAGAGTTCATCAGCAGCTGCATTGTTCAAAACGATAGTAAAAGAAGGAACATCACAATAAATGAACATGCCTCATTGATAATCATGTAGCATAATAGTCTTAGTTCATATAGAAACTTGAGCTCGATCAGATTACCATCACAACCATAAGTTTTGTCATCATATCTAGCCTCCGTCCCAACACATATGCACTATCGCCAAATTGCCAAGCATGTTCACAGACCATTTATCAAGGCAAGGAATATTGAATGAAACATTAAAAGGGAATTTTTCTAATATGCAGGTATGGGAAAATATCCCAAGTCACAGGCTAAGTCAAAATTCCACAGATTAAACCAGTTCTTGTATCAAAATCGTGAGCAAACACTTGATCCCTTAGTCTCCTTGTAGGGTAGAACTTCCAAAAAAATTAAAATCAAAAGCCCATCTGCTTTGCTTGCACATCCGCCTCCAGTTCATACTAAGTAGAACGCACTAGACGCAACCAATAATGTATAGGAAGAAGCGTATATTTAAAGCACTGTGAAGAAACCTGTCTTCAGGAGAAGCAAGATCTATGTGCAGTAGTTGTGTGCCTTATCCATGCATAGCCCTTCCAATCCACCATTTGAAGAGCGGAAATCAGCTCCAGCACATCCTCTAATCTTCCTTCTTCAGTGTTCGATGCGTTTTGGCTAGCAGTAGTACACGATCCTTACCCCCATTCGGTTGCTCTTTGTCAAGCGAGAGATATCCGAGTAGAGAGTTGGAACCCGCGCACTCAGAGAATCATCGTCTCTCCTCCCTTGCTCTCGATGGCCCCCTTTTCTAACCACCACCACCCCTTTGTTCTGCACCGAGAAACGAAAAAGCGCTTCCCTTTTCTGTTTCTCTGTCAGAGCAAAGTATAAACGGACCTGCCCCTCTATAACTGAATGCACAATACCACAGAGGGCGGTAGATGCTAACGTCTGCACAGCTGTCAAAGTGCCATTCGCGGCAGCATCTAGGTGAGAGAGAGAGACTCAGAGACCACGACAAATATATACTCTCTTATCCGCAAGGTGAATGAATTAACACGTGAATGTGAGGGAGTGATCTCAAATTCACAATCGAGCTGAGAGATTCTAATGCCCTGGTTCACTTAGAATAATCAGGATTCACGACTGTATATGAGTTCAGGGCGAAGACTCTATTGCTGCTCATGACTCTGGACAGTATTTGTGTGCGAGTGCGCTTGCATATCCCCACAGCGACCATACATTATCACAAGAGAGCTTGCAACAACATCATTACCCTCCATCTAATTCTCCCTAATAGGTTGTTTTCTCCATGATAAGATTTGTGACACACAATCCAGAACTATGATATGCCTTACCAACTATGTCAATACCTAGTTGGCCATATAAGGGTGAGAAGAAGCCATCAACAAACTGAACGAACCATCATGTCACATAGAACGTAATTGCAATTGGTAGCAGAATCACACATCCACTCATGAACTTTTTGGACACTCATCCCTGCAACATTGAAGCATAGGCCTGGAGAAATCGCAGCACTAATCTGTTTCGAGGCTAAATATATATGCCTGATTAGGGACATTCTCTTGATAATCCACTCCCCAACAGATAATATATTAGCTCCAACCCATGAAGACACAAAAACACCAACTCCAAACATGAAAAGGATTGAAGTAACAAAGCCAAGCCCTGCCAATTTCGAATGCCAAGCTTATTCTCCCTAAGCTGAAGATGAAGCATTTTCCCACGTGATAGAAGAGTTGCTTCTCCAAAAACAGACAACATTCTAGAGAATGTAACCTTATTTGGCAGAGCTCCTTCCATATGCATTTGACAAAATAGTGCAATTGCATCTTGCACAAGCCCAACTTTAGCATGAGAAATAATCAAAGAGGACCATAAGAGCACATTTCGCTTCTGCAATGTGCAATAAGAAGATCCCACCGTCACCGGAACCTCCAAATCGAAGCATTCTTCACAATTTCTTCTTGTTCGAGTTCTGGCCCTTTCTCATTCAAACAGCCCATGCTTGACTTCTCATTAGAATCCAAGTTAAAAGTGCCAATGAAAAACATGGCCATGATTTCTTATGAGGAGCTAGTGGCAATGGTTATCACTTGTTATAGAAAAGAGCATCAATCTGTAGATTCAATTCTATCCTAGCATATGGGAACAACACAATATGTACAACCAAGCATCTGGTTGGGCTTATCCGCTACCACCTTATTTTCCATGCAAGAGCAATCAGCTTTGTTTTGTGCAGAGCAATTGAGTTTTGAGTTGGATGCAGGCTATAATCCAAGCTAATGGTTCTTCAGATCAAGTAATGGTTCAAGATTATCAGGATATGAAATAAAGTGTTTTTCAAACCCCATAGAACCGCGAAGGCCATTGTATTACAATATTTATTGTGATGATGTAAATAACATTTGTACAGTAGTACCTAGGAAACATTATTCCCTTTTAATAGCAAACATCCCATGTGGCTTTAGAATGCGTGGTTCTCTTAATGACGATGAGCCATTCAAGCACTCATAGATATGAAAGATGGTGACAAATTTTGCTGAATTGACCATGTCGCCACTCTCGAGGATTGTTATTTTTCATAGCAGGGACCAATCCTTGTCTGTCTCAATAGCATTAAAGTCAAGGTGTCATGCTGTTGAGTCTCTTACATGGTGTGTCCTTGATTTTTTTCTCTTTCTTGAAATGGCATATGACATTGTTCTTATAATTTTAAATCCGTCGGGTAAAGACAAATGTAAATCACACGTCAGGACATAGGTTCGTTAGTGCTACTGAGTGCCTTACAATTGGGTACTATGATGAAGTTAGTAAAAGAAGGGTCAGGGAACATTGTAGTGAGAACGGAATTTCAAATGTGCTAATGTTCCCTGTAGTTACAAAGAAGTTTCGTCATGTGATAGGGATAAGACATTGGTTAATCCTTATCAAAAGCCCCAAAAGCTTATAATGAGGTTAATCCAATTGTTCTCTAATGATGATGATTGTATCTTGGACTTATTTTTTGGCATAAGTACTTCTAATTGCAATGTTGCTCATTGGCGCTCTTTTGGCATCACCTATTATTGATTTGTTTGTTTTCAGGGATGACACTCGCCTCTGTCCTCAAAATGTTCAAGCACTGCATTGTTGTGGAGAAGCATGAAGACCAAGTCAACTTCATTAGGATGCGGATTAATGGCTTGAATGAATGCCCAGACGAGGAGTAGGAGGTTGGGAAGAAACATATAGATGACCCAAAAAGATTCCAGCCTACATCAAGGGAGCCTCTACCACCATGGGCAAATGAGCCAGGAGACATGGCTGACCTTGAGGAGCCAGTTCTAGAGCAAGGAAAGCCTTCAGAACCTTCTCAAATCCTTGAAGATGTTGCTATGCATGAGGCCAAGCATTTATATGACCGTCTTCTATTGTAAAAGGGTTGTTGAACTTTGTAAACATATAATTTTGTAATGATTTGATTATTGGAATATAAAGATCAATGTTTTTGTTATTTGTGCTTAGCCCATTTCACATTCTATGCATTTGTGTTGGATTGGTGTGTGGTTTGCTTTACATTTATGGTTGATTAAGGTCATATTGTTGAAGTGGTAATTGGAATAGACTGATGAGCTAGAATATGTGAAGAGATGGATAGGTATGTGCTTGAAGATGAAGAGGTGTTGCAAAATCCTTGATCTACACCAGCCAAATGAACTCTAGGAGTATATGGTGGGCCCTTTTAGCTTGCCAATGGATGTATTAGACACCCTATGTACCTTGGAAGATCACTCTCAAAAAGATAGATCAAAACAGATAAGTTGGAGTTAGCTCAGAGGTGAAAACTTGCTATTCTTGGTTCATACACCTGTCCAGTGTTTTACATAATTCTCTGAGCACAGCAGCAATTAGCTTAATTCCTCTTGGGGAAGTCTAGGTAGCTTAAAGAGCTAACTTTCAAGAGTAATCTCATAAAAATAATGAACCACACACTGAGAATGAGTTTTAACAACTGATGACATCATCCCAATTTTCACGGGCTGCTATAGTTTGAGACCAGTGAGCAGAAAAATCAACATAACTCAAAATGTAGGAATCCAATGATTATGAAAATTTGTATGGTTATACTAGACAGTAAGCTAAATCCAACAAGCTTTAAATCACTGAATTTGAGTAAGTAACCACTGAGAAATGGATCTGACAAGATGAGTGAAAAAGTCGGGTACCTGATAGAGAAGTGAAGATGAACAGACCCTGTTGACTTCAAATGAACATAACTGAAGATTGCAACATCCAAATGACATGAAAATTTGTGAGCATATATTAGACTTATAGAGCTAACTTTACCAAGTTAAAACACTGAAAATGATGCACCAAGCTCAGAGAAAACATCTCTGCAAGCTGACTGAGAAAACTGAGAGTAATGGTAGTGAGTAGTACACTTCACAAGAACATGGAAAGATGAACTCAAATAATCATGAAAATGAAAGTATATTGCTTGTACAATACAATGAATTACTGATACATATGTGTGCCTTGTAATCACACCTTGATATGGCATAAAGCTCAGCTCTTGGAGGTCTTCACATAGGTCTCTCTAACCACGACTAAAACTGCCATCTATTTATAGTTGAGTTTGGGAGGCTAACTTCCCTCAATCACTCTCCAATCAATCAATGATTGATTTGATTCTCTACCTACCACAAATCACGAATTCATGGCTCCTCTTTCCATTCTTGATCAAGTGGACTCAACCACTTAAGATTATCTTACTTTTACATTAAGTAAACTCTTCAAAAGTTACAAGAGGTAGTTCACAAGTGAACTTTACATAGTCTTCATTTTAAGGCTTTTTCTATGACTTTGTGGGACTCAAGCCAAAACTTAGGCTTGTCATAGACTTGCTCCAACAGCTCCCCCTCAAGCCAAGTATGCTTGAGGTCTTCAATCTTCCAAGATTACCTGCAAACCAATCATAGCCTTGAATTTGCAAAGCTTTGTACCATCCAATGCTTTGGTTAGAATATCTGCACATTGATGATGAGTGGACACATAAGATATTTGAATCTCTTTGCTTAGAACCTTTTCTCGTACATAGTGATAATGAACTTCAATATGTTTAGTCCTTGCATGAAAAATAGGATTAGCAGCCAAATGAATAGAACTCATATTGTCACCAAAAATAGTTGGAGTTCCAAACTCCAATCCAAGATCTTTGAATAATGTCTTCATCCACATAGATTCTTGTGTAGCTATGGCAAGACCTCTATATTCAGCTTCAGTAGAAGAGAGAGCAACTGTGGGTTGCTTCTTGGATGACCATGAAATAAACTTTGAACCTGCAAAGGTAAGATAACCTGAAGTGCTCCTTCTATCTTCCTTGGAGCCAGCCCAATCTGCATCAGAAAATAGCTTCAAACCTAAATCAGATACATAAGGATAATAAAGTCCTTCATTTATGGTTCCTTTGAGATACTTGAGAATCCTTTTGGCAGCATCCATATGTGGTTTCCTTGGTGTGTGCATAAATTGGCTTAGCACACTCACACTGTAACATATATCTACTCTTGTCAATGTGGCATAGTTGAGACTACACTTTGATATGATGTGATGTCCTCTATGAGTTCACCTTCATGTGAGCTCAATTTGTGATTGACCTCCATTGGAGTACCTGCAATCTTACAATCTTGCATCTTGAATTTTGCCAACATGTCCTTAATGTACTTTCTTTGAGTGAGAAACAAACCATGATCTTTGTAGACAACTTCCAAACCTAGGAAGTAGGTAAGTGAACCCAAATCACTTATCTTGAACTCTTCTCTCATCTGATCTTTGATCTTCTTCATACCATCTGCATCCTTTCCTGTCAATATAATATCATCTACATATACACATAGGTAGATGACCTCGGAATTACTCTTTTTAATAAAGAGTGAAGGATCTGCCTTGCTTGGTTGAAAGCCTTTGTCCTGCAAGAATGAAACAAGCCTGAAATTCCAAGCTCTTGGAGCTTGCTTGAGACCATACAATGCTTTGTTAAGTTTACACACATAATCAGGATAAACTTGATTCTCAAAACCAGGTGGTTGTGCCATATATACCTCTTCTGTTATCCAACCATTCAAGAATGCATTCTTTACATCTAGTTGAAGTATCTTCCAATTCTTGGAAGAGGCAATACTAAGCAAAACCCTAATAGTAGGCATCTTTGCCACAGGAGAGAAAGTCTCCTCATAATCAATTCCCTGAGTTTGTGCAAAGCCTTTTGCCACAAGCCTTTCCTTATACCTGTTAATTGAACCATCAGAATTCTTCTTGAGTTTATAGACCCATCTTGAGCCTATTACCTTCATGGATGAAGTCTTGGGCACCAAATCCCAAGTGTTGTTTTCCTCAAGTGCTTCAATCTCTTCCTTCATTGCTTGCTTCCATTCTGTTTTTGCTTTGGCCTCTTCGAATGATGATGGCTCCTCTTGGTTTATGTCCTGTGCTATGTAGATAGAATGTTTAGTTACTAATGAGGTGTCAAACCCATACCTTTCTGGTTTTTTCTTTTCCCTCATGCCATGATGTGATGATTCTGCCTCATGTCCAAGTTCTTGCAATTTTGCTTTACCTTTAGACTTCCATGCTTTGATCTTTTCCATGTAAGATTCTTCATCATCCTCTGAGGTGTCTTGTTCTTCAATCTTTGATTGTTCTCTACCAAGCTTTGGAAAATCTTCTTCAAGATTAAATGGTAAATTGACCTTCCTGCATGAATCTTCATACCATGAATTGTTCTCATCAAAAACTACATCTCTGCTTACCAAGAATCCTTTGTTGGTAGGGTTGTATAACCTGTAGCCATTTTGATTGTTGTCATATCCAATAAATACACACCTTTCTGCCTTTGGATCCATCTTGCCTCTAACCTGTGAAGGAATGAGCAAAAGCAATACATCCAAAAATTTTACAATGATCTAAGCTTGGTCTTCTTCCATTCCAAGCCTCATATGGAGTCATCCCATCAAGGGATTTTGAAGGCAGCCTGTTAATCAAGTAAGTGGCTGTAGATACAGCCTCAGCCCATAAGTAATTAGGTAAATGCTTTTCATTTAACATAGACCTTGCAGCTTCAACAATTGTCCTATTCCTCCTTTGTGCCACTCCATTTTGCTCAGGAGTGTACCTTGTAGTTACCTCTCTTTTGATTCCTCTTTCTTGAAGAAAAGAATCAAACTCATGGGAGAAGTATTCTCCCCCTCCATCTGACCTTAGCCTTTTTAGTGATTTACCTGTTTGATTCTCCACAAGAGCCAAATATCTTTTGAAACATGAAAAACTTCATCTTTGTGTTTCATAAAGAATAGGATAGTCCATCTGCTGCAATCATCAATAAAGGAAACATAATACCTTGATCCAGATATTGAAGCTTCCTTGCTAGGTCCCCATACATCTGTATGAACCAACTCCAAGAGATCTCCATGCATATAACCTTTCTTCATGAATGGTAACCTGTGAGACTTTCCAAATTGACATGCACTACACTTATAAATCATATGTTGTTTTGACAAATTAGGAAGTCCAAGTACACTTTGGTCCCTGCAGATTTGCTTTAATGACCTTTCACCAATATGTGCTAACCTTTTGTGCCATACTTCCAATTCTGTGAGTGTCAGACTACCATAATTAAAGAGAGCAATGTTTCTAGTGTCCTGTAATTCAAATGTGAACAATCTACCTGTCTTTTCACCTTTTGCAATTCTTCTGAATCCTTGACTTGGATCTTCAACAAATGCTCCTGCTTTTGTGAACCTGACTTGCAACCCTTTCTCTACTATCTGCCCAACACTTATCAAATTCTTTGTAATGGTAGGGACATAGAGTACCTTACTGAGTAGGTTGATGTTTCCATCAGGTGCTTTGACATTGCCTATTTTCTCCACAGGATGTTTTGTATCATCTCCCGTTTGTACCTCATGCTTATTCCTTGGATCTTCTAAATCTGATAGGAGTGCCACATTTCCTGCCACATGATTTGAACAACCTGAATCTATGTAGAAAACATGCTCATCAGATTTACCTTGTGGCATAGCCATGTTCATGATCAATAATGAATCCTCTTTGTTTGAGTCTTCTGTGTAGTTATTGTAGTCTCTCCTTCGTTTGTAGCCTCCTTGATAGTTTGAATGATTGTAGTTATTGTAGTTGCCATGGTAGTTGTTGAACCTTCCTCTTGAGTAGCCATAACTTCCTCTATTGTATCCTCTGCCTCTTTGATTCCTGGAATTCCTAAAGCAATTTTCAGTTGTATGATTAGTTAATCCACAAATAGAACATGAGTTGGAGTCTTGGGATCTCCCCCTGCCTTGTCTACCTCCTCTTCCTCTACCTCTGCCATGTCTTCCTCTACCTGCATAGTTAGCTTGATATGTACCTGCTTCATCATCCACTTTCTTTGCCTTTCCTTTGTTATCTTTGGACTTGCTTTTATCAGTGTATAAAGCTGAAGATTGATTACCTTTAGAGCTTTCTCCATTTTTGATAAGCTTTGCCTCTTGAGTAAGTAGTTGTCCAATGAGTGTATTGAAATCAGGTACATGCATGTCCATGTACAAATCCATAGCTGTGGTGAATGCTTCCCACTTGTCATCTGCCTTCAAGCCATTGATGACCTGCCTTACAATTTGCTCTTCATCTATTACCTCTCCAATGCTTCCCAACTGATCCGCTATGTCCTTGAGCTTGTGACAAAATCAGTCACATTTTGTTTGGGAGCCTTCTTGAGAGTTGTGAAATCCAGCCATAGTTGATGCTTCCTAGCTTTGGTACTGGAAGAAAAGAAAGCTTCAAGTGCATCCCACACTTCCTGAGATGTCTTACAACTTCTAATGTGAGGCAACAAAAAATCTGAGATAGAGCTGAGGAGATAAGACCTTGCAAGTGCATCCTTGGAGCACCATGTGCTCAATCTTTCTTGCTCTTCTTGTGTTGGTTGAATTTTGTTCCTGAAACTTGGCATAACTTCATCTCCAGCCACATAACCATATAAACTTCTACCTTGGAGATAAGCTTCCATTCTTAATGACCAAGCTGAGTAGTTACCTCTGTCCAATTTGTCAATTGATGAAGGAAATCCATCTGCCATGTTGTCCAACCTTGCTCTGATACCACTGTGAAGAGATGGATAGGTATGTGCTTGAAGATGAAGAGGTGTTGCAAAATCCTTGATCTACACCAGCCAAATGAACTCCAGGAGTATATGGTGGGCCCTTTTAGCTTGCCAATGGATGTATTAGACACCCTATGTACCTTGGAAGATCACTCTCAAAAAGATAGATCAAAACAGATAAGTTGGAGTTAGCTCAGAGGTGAAAACTTGCTATTCTTGGTTCATACACCTATCCAGTGTTTTACATAATTCTCTGAGCACAGCAGCAATTAGCTTAATTCCTCTTGGGGAAGTCTAGGTAGCTTAAAGAGCTAACTTTCAAGAGTAATCTCATAAAAAATAATGAACCACACACTGAGAATGAGTTTTAACAACTGATGACATCATCCCGATTTTCACGGGCTGCTATAGTTTGAGACCAGTGAGCAGAAAAATCAACATAACTCAAAATGTAGGAATCCAATGATTGTGAAAATTTGTATGGTTATACTAGACAGTAAGCTAAATCCAACAAGATTTAAATCACTGAATTTGGATAAGTAACCACTGAGAAATGGATCTGACAAGATGAGTGAAAAAGTCGGGTACCTGATAGAGAAGTGAAGATGAACAGACCCTATTGACTTCAAATGAACATAACTGAAGATTGCAACATCCAAATGACATGAAAATTTGTGAGCATATAGTAGACTTATAGAGCTAACTTTAACAAGTTAAAACACTGAAAATGATGCACCAAGCTCAGAGAAAACATCTCTGCAAGCTGACTGAGAAAACTGAGAGTAATGGTAGTGAGTAGTACACTTCACAAGAACATGGAAAGATGAACTCAAATAATCATGAAAATGAAAGTATATTGCTTGTACAATACAATGAATTACTGATACATATGTGTGCCTTGTAATCACACCTTGATATGGCATAAAGCTCAGCTCTTGGAGGTCTTCACATAGGTCTCTCTAACCACGACTAAAACTGCCATCTATTTATAGTTGAGTTTGGGAGGCTAACTTCCCTCAATCACTCTCCAATCAATCAATGATTGATTTGATTCTCTACCTACCACAAATCATGAATTCATGGCTCCTCTTTCCATTCTTGATCAAGTGGACTCAACCACTTAAGATTCTTTTACTTTTATTTTAAGTAAACTCTTCAAAAGTTACAAGAGGTAGTTCACAAGTGAACTTTACATAGTCTTCATTTTAAGGCTTTTTCTATGACTTTGTGGGACTCAAGCCAAAACTTAGGCTTGTCATAGACTTGCTCCAACAGAATAGAAGTACGAAGAAAAGCTCCTCCAATGTTTATGCTAGTGTCAAATGATGTGATATGATATATACTGACCCCTGAAAAGCGTACTTTATTTTCCATGTCGAGTAACTCAAATTCTTAACAAGAATGAGAACATAAATCTCTCATCAAGAGTGCTAAGCATTATATCAAGAGATTGAGTTTCTTTCTTTTTGGCATTATTGCCACTACTTTCTGAAATTGGAAACTCTGACAAGAGGTGCTGGATCATTCGATGGCTTTTTCAAGCATTGAAAATAATTTAGTTAGCTTCTTCATGAATCTGATGCTTCAATGGTGGTTTTTAATGGTACTAAAAAAGAGAACATGTCTTTGTTCTCGTTTGTTATGACTCATTGTTAGATCCATAACTTTATCTTTCTCATACATGTCATCCTCAAGTTTCTTCTACTATTTGATCTCCTCATCTTCCTAACTTGAAGCTTGACAAGCTCTTCTAGCTCACAGACTCCTAAATGTAAGTTGGAATCTTCCTACATTGTCATTATGCTTTCTTCCAAACTCTTGATTCTCATCAATGCACTCACGCAATCCATGGATTTGCATTTTAATGAAGCTTACTTGGGCAAGAATAAAATAGACAATCATATCATAATACATATCCAAAAGGGAAGTTCAAGTATCCATTTAGCACCATTTTATATTTTTAATCAATTTCATTGTCATTTTTTGTGGCTTCTATTATGGGTTCACTAATGCCTTATCCCCAACCACATGCCTTAGCCTCTGTGTTGCTACAAGGTGTTGGATAACATTAGGAATGACATTCTTACCGCAATGCTCTTTTACTCTTCCCTTGCTAATCTCATAACAACAACCAACGATACTGAGTTATCATAATAGCCAACAACGATGAATTATGTGGCACTAACAAATATTGGACCAAGCATGGTTGATATTTGTCTTAATCCTGCAAATGTGATAAATCAATACATTAGAAAAGGAAATACAATGGAGATTGGACCAATAAATCAAGTCAGAGCTCGAGAAATCCAAAGAGGCTAACATGTAAAGCCCTCCACAACTAGCATCTTGACTTTAGGGCTTATGATACAGAGTAGGCATGATCCATGTTATGAAAAATAACAATTCTTCAAAGAGGATCTGCAATATCATTCAACATCTTGGTGACTTATGAGTATTTGAGAGGCTCATCATCAAAGAAAAAGCTTATCGTGTGGAATACATGTAGTGTATTAGCTTAGTGATGTATAAGGATTCCTAGCTAGTATTCTACATATGTTTGATATATCTTCGTAGAAAATATTATAGTAGAGGGTTCTTAAGAGCTCATGTATTGGCTAACGTTTTCATGGAGTTAGAATCCTCTAGTATGTCTTTCTCTTTAGCTTTTATTATGGAGTTTTCATGTATAGCCCTCTCAATGTTGTAGCAAGTGTAGGAGGACACTCATTCATAAGATCTTCTCCCTTTTTTCCCTAGAGTTTTTTTGTCAAAAGAAAGACATATAAACATTGTTCCTTTGCAAGGTGCAAATCTACTAGAATGGATATTTAACATCAACTGAATGTCCAACATCAACTATAAGTGTAAAGTCGGTGCCCAATTCGACCATTAAATTCAATCCCAAGCATCAAATAATGGAGCATCTAGATGTGAAGCATCAACTTTGTGACCCAAGTTGATACTAGGCATTAACGTATTGTATAAAGATGATGCTTGGAACCAACATGGTGCTCCTCCCAAATGAAGCACCCTAGCCTCTTCATCAGAACCTCTTGGATCTTCATATAGACCTTGCGACTATGGAGAAAAAAGATATGGTATCACATCTAAGATTGGGTTAAAAAGAAATGAAGCAAAGCCTTATGAGATACTTACTTGATGAGCTCCAAAACTATTTTCCTAAGATAGTTCTAACTTCATTTATTTTCCCTTCACATCTACTCGTGGATCAACCTGTGCTTCCTTTTGTTTTTGTCATTTGACCTCTTTCTTTTCCACATAGAGGAAAATCTTATCTTGCATATCCTGAATTTCATTGACTTTGGAAGACAATTGAAACCAAGGGTCGAATCTTTTAAGAGCATTTGACTTGGATCCTTCATCAAATAGTATCCCCCCTTCAATCAAGAATTGTTTGAGCAACTTTGGGTGGACCGATTGGTCAAAATTTGTTGTTTATCGAGTTTGCAGCTAGCCAACTACTAAATGAATGTTTGCTCTTCTCCCAACCAAGCCTTGTATATATAGGTCAAGGAATCAAACAACTTTACTCCAGGTCACTCTTTATAAAAGCATGTTTACTTGAGAACCACTCCTTTAGAAAAGTATCATGAGTTGAGAATCATCATCTTCTGAATCAATATACACCACTCTTTAGAAAGGTGCCAGTTAGAAAGAAAGGACCACAACGCTCAAGCTCATGGAGCTCTTGGGAAAGACCTTGCTCCTTGCAGGACTTGAACCCAAGACCTCTTCCTTGCCCCCCTTAAGATTTAACCACTAAGCTAGGTGGACCTCCTCCTTGTCTTAAAGAGCACATGAAGTTTTGCTTAAGTATATCTCAAGATCTTTGGCCAAACAGTTAAGTGACCAGTCGGTGTCCCAATTCAGATCTATCTAAACCAGTCGGCACTCATATCATAGACTTACTTTATAACATTCTTCCCCTTTTGGAAAATATTTCCTTTCTCTCTCTCTCTCTCTCTCTCTCTCTATATATATATATATATATATATATATATATATATATATATATATATATATATATATATATATATATATATATATATATATATATATATATATACATATATATATATATATATATATATATATATATATATATATATATATATATATATATATATATATATATATATACATATATATATATATACATATATATATATATATATATATATATATACATATATATATATATATATACATATATATATATATATATATATATATATACATATATATATATATATATATATATATATATATATATATATATATATATATATATATATATATATATATATATATATATATATATATATATATAACTCTATAGGCATTGCCATGAGCCTCATGTTCTAACCTATAAGAACATGCTTTATTTTAGTCATACATTCATCCATTTACAAACTTAAAATTGAAAAGTGGGAAGCCTTTGTTGGATTGTTGAAATTTTTTTCCAAGTAGAATTTTCTTGAATTCAATTCTTCCATTTTACTAAGCACTCTTTTTAAAAATGACTTCTTATACATTTTCCTCGCGTGCAAAGTATCCACTCAAGTTTAAGAGGAACTGTTTCACATAGTGTAAGTGGAAGTATCATCTATTGTCCAACTAGATTATTTGGATATGTTAGACTTTTTCTAAGTTTGCTAACATGGAACGTTGGATGATTCTAACTTTATCCTAGCAGTTGTAGTCCATATGCCCACATTCCAACTTTTTTGATGATTGGAAAAGGATTGCAATATATGTGCGATAACTTGGTGCGTTTTCCAATCTTTAACTTTTTTGACCTATGTGGAACTCAAAGATAAACTTGATCTCCAAGACATGTTCCGTGCCCACCTTAAGACTTAACTATTAAGCTAGATGGATTCATTGTCTTAGAGAGAACATTAATCTTTCCTTAAGTCTGGTCTTGAGATCTTTGGCCAAACAATTAATTGACCAATCGGTGCTCGAATTTAGATTCGTCTAAACTGGTTGGACACTCGTATCATAAATTTACTTTATAACACTATCTATGTGCTAGGGTAAAAAGATATAATCCTCTCAATAGAAGACATCTTCTATATATAATCATTATCATTATTATGATCCCAATTTAGGATCTTGGTCTCCTTGTTCATCAAACCCTACATAATTTTTGCATCATTAGTATCTAAAAAAAGAATGTTGTTGATGTACCAATTGTCTCCCTGCTTTTATAGAGATGTGAGATGCTAATGTCAATCTATGTGAGACACTTATTGAAATCCTCTATATGTTTGCATTGATCAAGGTTAAGCATCACAAGGAATGGCACCATTGTTGCATGTGGATTTATCTTCATCTTCTTTTTGAGGTTGTAAACATGTAGGTTATGTGGTTCTCTAATATATTGGGGCCTCCTACCAAAATTTGGGTCAATGAGTGGTCTATGAACGATTGTTATCTATAGATGGAATAGTTGCCCTTGCCTCACAAGGTTCCTTCTTAAAATTTCTTCTCTATTCTTATTTTGTTATATGGAGATAAATTTTGATCAAACTCGCCTCTCAGGCGATGGTCTCCTCCATGTTGTTGGATTCAATTTCTTTGCTCTTCTTCTTAATATGCCTATTCTTTGCTGCCTCAACTTGAACATTTCCCAAAACATGTGGCAATGTCCATAATAAGATTCTATAAATAAGAAATCATGCACATCCTAGTAAGACTTAAATCGTCTTCGCTCGGCTATCCACATGCTGCAAAGGCTCTAAGGGAAAGGACACTAATTTTAGAGCACATGGATGGAAAAAGTTATCATCTCTATATTTGTCATTACTAAAGAGATTTGAAACTTTGTCATGTTTATTATTTTCTCTTATGCACTTATATCTCTTGCATATTTCTTGACATTTATTGCATGCTTTCTAGCTGCGAATCTCCATCTCAATTGTAAAGAAATATCATGCAATCCCACAAATCTATCTACAAATGAGCTTCTCATATCATATTCCAATTTCAAGGTCAAGCAGAACATGAGCTTTTAATGCATACAACGTATCTTTCTATGTGCCCGTTGATGAATTCCATGGTCTTCATATTTATATGTGTGCGACTAAAAAAAGGAGGAAGTTTCCTTTCTATAAAAAGTTCAAGTCATATCAAAATTTCATGCTATAATGATTAAGGATCCTAGATTGCGTCATACGATATTTCTGTGGCTTCCTCATCTCCATTAGGAAGGTCGGACAATCTCTAGATGGCCTGCTTATATCCATCGACAAGATCAAGAGATTTTATATGTAAAGTACTTGAAAATAATCATGGGATTTGTGTGTGAAATGAAGAGGAAGCTTCTTTCTACAACAAATTCAAATAAAGCTCTAGAAACCTAAGTAGAATGGAAAACATAGAGACAATTCGTTAACTTCAAATCCTTGTAAAAGAGGACTTGAAGAAAAGGTATTTTATAAGTAGATAAAGCTTTTGGACTTTAAGATAAATATCATCCACAAATTATGTTGGAGATAAAGTATGGTGGTACGAGACATTATACTTTATATTCACATTAATGTACGAACGATGGTATGGGACATCAAACCTTGAGATGGTAGGTATCTTTTAGTCTTGTTCTCATGACTAGAAGTGAGACTCAATCCCAATGGTAATTGAAACTTCATAGATGAAGCTAAGGTATCTTATGGTCAAGAATATGAATGGAAAGTACTTCAACTATCAATTAACTAGAAAGCTTGAAGATCATGAAGTTGAAAGTACTTTCCAGGAACTTCATAAATGTTTCTAGTAAGACAAGTATAATCATTTAATTTATGAGACCTCCAAGTAAATATTTTATATAAAAAATGCTACATGGGTTTTTAAAAAGAAAGAACTTATAAAAATCCTTTCATACAAGGTATGTTAGACTAAGTTAGTCAAAAGCATCTTGTTGATAATACAAACATGTGAATCATTCCCTTGAGTTAAATATATATACTAGATTGGTACTCTTGTATAAAGGAGACTCAAGAGATTAGGAAAGGAATTAACTTAGTAATCAACTTAGTTGAAGTATTATTATAATTTGGAGTGAATTAAAACATCATCTAACAACTATAAACCTTGATGGCTCGAAACACCAATGTTTGATAGCACCCTAGAGTTAGGTAGATGGATGATGGTTTAACTTTACCCAAACAATATTTTTGAGAATTCAATTTAATCTCAGAAAAATAGAAATAGTGCTTCAAAGCCTTGATTTTAATAAATCTTTAAAATTTTTGAGTCTCATAAGTTTTGACTCAAAATTACTTTCAGTGTCTTAAAATTTTTCAATTGGTTAATAGAGTTTTTAGTTCCTGCTTCCTGCTTCCTGCTTATTAAACCTTGAAGGTGACCTTGATAAAGTACTTAGGCCATGAAGGTCTGGTTTATCCGAATGGAATAGGTAATTGAAATAAACATAATAGATGGATGTTTTGTATAGAAACCATTTAGAAGACACTTGACTCTAAGAGGAATCATTCATCCATAGAGTATTAAAGAAGATAGGAATTGTCTTTGATTTTGGCTATTCCCATGAAGTTGGGTCTTTGAGAAAATATCCTAATAGAATTCACTTGCATTGGTTTTGATCCAAGTGAAAGCTATTTTTCCAAGAAATAAATGAAAACACTTGTACATTCTACCAAGACTCTAAAACCTCGTTGGACATAGTAGTCCTCTAGTTAGGAAAATAGTTAGTAGAAATTAAGGTAAAATGTAGTAGAAAATATATAAGTTAGATGTTTTTGTCAAATCAGCTTCATTTGAATTCAATATGAAAGTCTTGAACTAGTCAATGGATCCATCTATTTTGCTAAGTCTAGGCACCAATGGTGCACAAAAATGGATCCATAGAGCAAATTAGTTGGAAATGCTTAGAATCCACCTACTTCATATGTTTGGTATGGATCCCCACTTTGCATATAACAAAACATTGAATAAGAGAAGGGTGTTTTAGATCAACCCTTTTCATTCTTTCCATACTTTGCATTTGATTCAAACACTCACATTCAAAACCAAATTATCTTTGAAATGATTCGGATACGGATCAACCCACACATAGGTTCCCTTCTTTTTAGATTCAATCTAAGATAGAATCCCCTTCGAATAAAGAGGCGAATCAAAGTGATGGTGAACATGTTGACAAGACTAATCATGGGGCACAGAGGAATACTCCACTAATATACTTCTACCATTTTTTAGGACAAAAATGGTTTAAGGGGGGAAGAGTGTTATATAAGAATGTGGATTCAAAAAGCTAAACATATGAATTCTAAGGGATGGAAGTGTTGGAAATAACCCTTGGGTTCTACTTGAACCCTTGGATTTATGTATTTATAATTATGGGATTTCGACTCTTAGGATTGATTTTCATAAGGGTATTGTATTTAGCCCTTGGGGAAGCTTCTAAAGATTTGGACTTGCACATACAAGCTTGGGAGATATCCATTTAGAATTCATATGGATGCCATGTTATTTCCAAGGTTAGAAGTCCTCGGATTAACATCCATGTTGGAGGGACACTTGGCAAGGTCTCCCCACATCCCCCTCCCGCCCCAGCCTAGAGGTATATATATGGTTGGAGTTTCTTGGGTGGAAACATGCATCTGTCACCCCTTGTAGCTATAGTTAGGCTTTTGTTTGATTAGCTTAGACTAGTTCCTCTCTTAGATGGACTTTAGAGTAGTAGTTGCTTATACTATAGAATCTTTCCTAATATTCATGTGACAAGGATGCTAAGGAGGAGGTCTTATCCTAGTGGTTAAGTCTCAAGAATGGGAAGGAGGATTTCTGCCTTGAGGAGAGTGTGTCGCTTAAATACTCTCTACAACCTTCTAAAAGCATCCACTCAAGTTAATGTGCGTCAACTTGAGTTCAGAGATATGTAAATTCTCAGTGAACCTAACACTACTAAACTCTAGTGGTGCTAAAACAATGGTGGAGACTTTACAAGCATATGTGGAACCCAGTACTCCATAGGTCATGTTTAGCCCCCAAATCTATATAATGGCATGTTTAGTGGAGAGTCATGGGTCATTCTTTCTAGCATGGAGACTAAGTTCTTAACATTGGCATGAGAGCTCTCATGGAAATCTTGGTGAGCTTCCATGGAGATTGTACTAACTTCAACATCTTCTTGATGTGATGAAATTATTTTCATCTTTTCCATCTTGTGTATACTGGGGAGAAGTATCTTTTACAAACATGATCTCTAAAAAAATGCATGCTTTCATGTTTTTCTCATTGCCAAAAGATTTTGGCTAAAAGAAGCCACACTTTTTTACTTATACCTCATAGGAATTGAGCTCAAGGTCACGTGAGAAAAGCATGTGGGCTATCCAACATGAAGCATGTGCACTATCCAACATGACATCCATGCTTTGTTAGTGTACTATTTTGACATTATTTCGTGAGTGCCTTTGCATCCCCTTCTTCTCTCTTGTGAAGGCATATGGCTCCCATGAGTATAGTCGGCATCCATTTCTTTGCACACAAGCAAAACCAAGAGTTCTTCTTGATTCCTTCAATTTTGAGCCCGAAATCCAAGAGCTCTTCTTGATTCCTTCAATTGGGGGCCCAAAAATCCAAGAGCTTTTCTTGATTCCTTCAATTGGGAGCCCAAATATTTAAGGAAACAGAGAGAAAGAAAAAGAAAGAAAGAGAAAGAAACAGAGAGAAAGAGAGAGATAGAGTCATTAATTGGTTTTATTTTCAATTCTCTATTGCATCTTCTCTCTTTTCATCCAAGGATACTTGAAGATTTGCAAGGACAAGGAAATCATGGCGTTCCAAGGGGATTTAAAGGCACTCCAAGAAATTGTTTAAGGGCGAAAGAATAAGAGAACTATGTTCTAAGGTCTAAAGAAGTTTTGATGGAAGAAGCATGGATGGTCTTCATCACAAAATGCAATAGCCTTAGAATGTACATGCATGAAGAAGTATAGATGCATATTCATCCATGCATGTCTAAATGAGCTTAAATTAGTTTTTGTCATTCAGAATATTTCAAATGCATGAATTATAAGCATATCTTATTTTTCTATTGGGTCCACACATAGAGGAACCACATGTTTTTATTTGTACAGAGGACCTGAGAAACACCTACCTCAAATGAGCGAATGAGTGCCTCAAAGGGGGCAAACATGGGTGGGTGCACCTGCACATTCACATGCATTGTTTCACCATTATTTTCATCATCTTCATAGATGCACCATGAAACAAAGGATACTTGTATGCATTAAAAAGTATTCTTCACACATGAAAAATAATAAATCCATTCTAACTTTAGAAGTTGAGAATATAGAATAAGAGTAAAAGAAAACCATGAAGATAAGTATCGTCTTAGTGCAATCATAAAGATAAGTATCTGTTTTAAGTCTTGGACTTATTCCAAAAAGGTTAAGAGTTAACATTGAAGTAAACTCGATCGATATAGCAAACATTCACATTCAAGTGGTAGTAAATGCACTGAAGAATTGAAAGTTAAAAACTCAAATAATGTCTAAAAGGCTTCTTAAGGGCAGACATGAGTATAGAAAGAGGAATAAGTCAAATTCAAGTACTTCCCAAGTAAGTCCCCAACCACAAGTAGTGGTACTTAAGTTTTATGGATTAACCAACATGTGTATCAATCTTTAAAGAGATTCCTAAGATTTGGAATTTGAAAAGAATTAGTGCATGCTTAGATTTGGAATTTGGAAATATTTAGTGGACTCTTGGATTTGGAATATGGAAAGCATTAGTGGATACTTAGACTTGAGTTGAAGGGGATATCTCTACTCCTTGGGGCAAGCTCTTGTGCTTTATATATTGAGAAAGAGATCTTGAAATGAAGATTAAGTCTTTATTAACTATCACCCGATCAACACAAAATTATGAGAGTTGGAACTAGGGTATCCAAGTAAGTATAATTGAAACTACAATCAACCTTACTAAAGTTGTAAGGTTTGCATAAAATCTAGCCAAGAATTGATAATAAATTCATGAATAATTCATGAGATGTGAATTTTTTTCCTCTTAAGTAAAGATTTCTTAGTAGGATTAGATCTTGAAAGAGTTTTTCAAGATGTGATAATAAAGAGATAAAGGGATCGAGATAGCCAAGGAGCTGAGATTTTAAGTTTAGACCAATTTGCTACTTAAAGGATCTTAAGTCTATGTTACATGTGTTCCTTGAGTACATTTGATGTGAACCTTTTCTCTATACATGGGCACTTTTTAATCTAGTGCTTGCTAAAGGTTTTTCCCCTATGTTACCACATACATGATACACTCATATGTGGTAGTAGTTAGTACTTAGGAATATTATTCAGCTCTTACTTCAATTTTATTCATTGTCAATAGAGAGAGATAATATAGGCATCCGTCTTCTCCATGTTTCTTGTTGCATTTTTGCTTCTTGTTTGTGAGTCTTGTTTGTGAGTCTTGTTTGTGCTTCTTGTGCACCTCTTTGTACTTCTATACATACCCAAAAATGTTATCACAGTAGGTTGATATCATTCTCAAGTTTTGATTTTTTGTATTGTGATGTGTGCACACTTTTAATAGTGCAAATCGACTTTCGAGCATAGAACATTGATTTTCAGTAGTCAAAAAACATTTTCACTAGTTTCACCGGAGTTTTATCCCCATTTCAAAGCCATTCATACAATCAAAATTTCCATAGGAGTGACTGATTGTGAGATGAAATTTTAGCTTTCATTGAAGTAAACATCTTGTCACATTCTTGTTCTTTAGTGAAATGGCATGCAACAATGACTTTTTTGGCATGCTTCAAGTTGAAGATAAGCTTGGTGGGACCAACTATCCAATGTGGTCTTACATGATGAAACATGTTCTTTTTGCAAGAGAACTATGGAAAATAGTGGTAGATGTAGATCAAAGTCACCCAAGTTCTTCTACTTCATAGTCTACTATCATAGATGGAGCTTCTTCTTCAAGCACACTGGTTACTCCTTCTCAACCTACACAAGAGAAACGTAGATAGGATGGCAAAGATTCTCAAACTCATGCATTGATTGCACTTTCTATGAAGCATCATATAGTTCCACACATTCGGTCATGTTCTAGATCAACGCAAGCATGGGCCATTCTTTCTTCTTTGTATGCCGTGCAAAATGAAGTGTATGCTACATAGTTGAGAAAGTAACTTAAGGATGTATGTATGGCTGAAAATGAGTCTTTGGATGTGTATGGGACATGCATCAAGGACTTGGAAGAGGAAATGGAAAAACATAGATGAGATTATTTTGGATGCATCAGTCATCTCTACATAGTTGATAGGATTACCAAAATCTTTTCAAATCTTTTCCATTACACTCCATTTGGTTGCTAAAGCGAATAAAAAATTTGTATGCATTTGATGAGGTTGTGTCTCTTCTTTGGAAAGAAGAGCAATCTAGAGTGAATAGGAGTGGTTTGACTGAGGGAACACAAGCAATTGCTATCTCAAAAAAGGGCACTTTTTACATTAGTGCTGGCTAGAGGTTTTCCCCCCATGTTACCACATATATGATACATTAATACGTGGTGATATTAGGGATATTATTCAACTCTTACTTTTGTTTTGTTCATCATAGATAGAGAGAGCTATTCCAACCATCCATCTTATCATTATATCATCATTTGAACCATGTAAAGGCTGAAAATTTTAATCAATAAGACCATCACTTGATTCTCCATGTGTAAAAATAGGTAGCAAGCTTAATACAAATCCTTTGAGCTAAATCATGTCTCCTTGGTACATGAAAGTAAGGAGTGAATTGCATCTTCCACAAAAACAACATCATAGCTAACTAGAATGTGCTCAATCTATGGATGATACAAACAATAGCCTTTACTTTCAGAACTATACCCAACAAAAAAGCATTCCACTACTTTATCATCCAATTTTATGCATTGTTGTTTGGGTACTAATGCATATGCAAGAGAACCAAAAACATGTAGATGAGCAACATATGGTTTTCCGCCATGCCAACCCTCATATGGAGTGATAAACTACAATGCTTTGGTGCACCATTTGTTAAGTACATATGTTGCACGCATAATATCCTCAAGCCGAAAGCTACGTGGTAAAGCCTGACTTTTGACCATATACCTTGCCATTTCCATGAGATAATTGTTCTTCCTTTTAGCAACTCCATTTTATTGAGGTGTATGTACACTGATGCTTTATCCCACGTGTAGCGATAAATACATTAAACTCTAAAGATATATATTTCCCCCCTTGATCAAAATGGAGGGTTCCCATTTTACATGCCAATAGATTTTCAACCATAACCAGGAATTTTTTAAAGCACATAAACATTGCAAACTTTTCTCTCAATGGATAAATATTTGCGTGCTTTGAAAATTCATCAATTAAAGTCATGAAGTATAGGTAATTCCCAAATGAAGGCTCTACAAACATTAAGATGAACAAGTTTTTTTTTTTGCGGAGCTCTAACTGAACCATCTTTTGGGAAGGAGGAGCACTAAATTTTGCCAAAAATATAGCCTTTGTAGACATGTTTAGAATGTGCCTTGAGTTTGGGTGAAGAGGAAACCATTTTAGAGTTCTATAAGCAAATCAAACTATCAAAATTCAAATGAACAAAGTGTGCATGCCAAAGCTTTGCATATGAGATAGCCTGAGAATCATGGATTGCACATTTGGAATCATTCACAGATTTTGGATAATCTATGAGCTTATATAGCCCATGACATAAAATGCCAAAAGCAATGGCATCACCACTCGAGTGATCATGAATTATACATTTGTCATCAACAAATTTGACAACTACATCAATCTTTGCTAATAATGAAATTGATACTAAATTTTTCTTGATGTGTGACACATATAAGGCATATGACAATGTTAAAGAACTACCATCAGTAATAGTCACAAGGGTCTTTCCAACTCCCATTCTTGGACAAGAGTACTTGTTAGCACATATGATAGTTTTCCCTATAGGATCAAGCTCAACTGAAGTGACAAAATTGTGGTGCAAGGTAATTTTTTGGCTACACCACTATCAAAGTACTGAACATTGTAGTCTACTACACACATACAATGCTAATGAGAAGAGGGGTCATAGCTAAAAACAGTAGTAAATGCTCATTCTTCATTATGAACAAGATTAGCAGACTTTGTTTTAGGTGTAAATGTCTTTACAAAAACCATTCAACCCTCTTTCTTCTTTGCCTCCTTTGTAACCGGTTTAGGATAACCCTTTATGACATGATTGTTTGTCTTACAATACATGTAGAAATGTTTTTGATTTTTTGTTTTCTTGTCATATTTTTCTTCCTTATTGGACTATGTAGCATTCACAAAGTTTTGCTTATTAGTAGATGAGCTCCATTTACATTTGTCCTTTGAAGTAGCTAAGAAAGCTTGATCTCCAATATGCATAATTGACCTATTCTACCTAGATTGATCTTCTTGGAGCAAAACAGAGACTAACTCCTCAAAGGTTAAGGTATTTGGATTGCCTTTCATCATCAACCAAAGAGTAGAAGCAAAATTTTGATATGAATCTAGAAGACCATTAATAGCGGTCTACACAAGTGAACTTCTAGCAAGATTTCATCAACAAAAATCAACTACTCTTTCAAATCTTTGATCTTTGTCAAAAATGTCCATTGAATTTTCTTCATTCATATGCTCACTCTCTGATTGTTTTTAGAGGTAAGCAACACTAGCCTCATTTCTTGCCTCGTACAATGTTGTAAAAGTATCCCAAGCATCTTTTGTTGTCTTGCAAGAGTGAATGTGAGGGATAATGGCACATTTGATAGAAAAATCTATCAATGCATTGCTTGTGCATCTCTACCATCTCAACAAAGTTCCTTTATAGTAGGTGTAGTAGGAACACACCATGACTAGGAAATTGAAGATCATCATCTTCAAAAATCATTGTATTTGCAAGTGTAGTAAGATGTTTTTCAACACCCTACACAATATTCCACAAACCTTTTGATACCAATACATGATGCATCATGTATGCCCACAATGGGTGGTTAGTACCATCTAGCTTATCCTCAATAGCCAACATAAGGAATACATCATTTCTCTCACCCATGGCCAATGAATAAATAACCAAATGCAAAAAAATTACTCTATTTCAAAAAGTTGAACAAAAAATACCCTATTTAGCTTTGTTAGAACTTTGATAGACTTCGAGCCGCTTGCAGTAGAAAACCAAAACTTCTATATATGTTTGGCACAAAAGGACAAAATTGCCTGCATAGTCACTACGATAGTGTATTCAAAGTCCAAAAGGAGCTCATATCAACATTTCATGCAATTTTGAGACTATGAATGGAGGAGTGTTGACCATGCCCTAGAGAAAGAGATGACCTTCTCTGATACCAGTTCTTGGAGTTAGAGGTCTATGAAAACACACAAACAACACAAGGAAGAAGAAGAAGCTTGGAGAACAACACATATTGAATGTATAACTAAGGGAAATGTACAAGGATTAGTGACCCCTTAGGATAATAGGTGTATATACATGCCGGGGAAAAAGACCTCCTAATGAGGGAAAAAACTACCCCGATGGTCCTAACTATGTTCACACACATCACTATTCAAGCATATCAACAATGTCTAATATTATGATTCTATCTCTCTCTCTCTTTCTCTTGGTCTTGCTCTCGCTTTGTGCGTGTGTGTCTGTGTGTCCTTCACAAAATAATAAAGTTTTTTAGTGTGGTGTTGAATTGGCTGGTCGGTCTCTGTAGCATCTCCATTAGAAGCTTCGGGTCACTCAAGAATATCATAGGAGAGAAAAAACACAAAACGTGCACAAGATAAGAGAAAATCCGACATGAAAAAGTAGCTAAGTTATGACTCAGAGAAAGAGAAGCTTTGGTATTATAGATTTGAATCAATCAATACAATAGCTTTGGGAAATAGCTTCTTGAAAAAGCCTCTACCTCCGACCACCCTTGAGCTATCACAATCTCATTCACACTCACACTCTCAATCACACTCCCACTCTCATTCTCACTCTCAATCTCAATTACAAGGTAATTATCTGATTTTTGGCTTTCTCCCTCATGTCAGAGAAAAATCCTTCTTAAAACAGAGTTGATCATTCCCTGAAGAAGTGTGCGATCTTCCCCAATTTATAAAAAGTCAGCTCTCCCCATGTTGAATGCCAAACTTTTGCAAAAGAATGTGTTTGTAGTAGTCATGTCCTTTCTTTAGCGGTACTTGTCCAAGAGTAGAAGAAAAGCTATGAAAAGATATATCCCAAACCATGTCATAAGTGTGCATGACAACATAAGCATCAAAATCATGGATTTGAATAGAAATAGAGAAGCCCACTTTTTTTTAAGTACCTAAAAAACAACACTTTTCCAAGCCTTGTAACCCAAAAACACTAAGGAATCAGCTTAAGCTTGTGAGATCTGCACAATAGTGTTAGAGATGAACTAGGTCCAAATTCACCTCCAAGTATCCCTTTTGAACTAAATGTAGAGCCCTAAATGAGGTACGTGATTGACAAAAAATTCATAGAGAAACTTTTATTCTCTTATGCATGCTCTACCTTTCTCTCATACAACATTTCTCTTAGTTCTTTCATCTTCACATTTAGTTTTCAACCACAAAACATGATGCAGATAAGATTTAGAGAGAGAATATAAAACTTTTCATCCTTAAATTTTGCCTATATGCATAGAATGACCTAGTTATTCATTATAAACATTATCCCCACAATGTAATATGAAAAATTCAAAATGAATTCTTTCACTATTGAAAGGTCTATTACAGTCTCATGTGGTTGACAAGTATGTTACACAATGTGTGTGGACATATTATATCAGCCAACATTGGAGAATTGAGCCAGGACTAAAACCCTTCTACATAGGAGACTTTTGTGGAAATTTTTGCTTCAATCATGATATGTTTAACACTAGTGTTGTACCAAAAAGGGACACTATAGTGTCCTTTTTTCTAACAAATAAAAAAAAGCATGCATAATAATCAAATAAAATTTTGGAAAAACCTTTCAGCCCCATAAAGAATTATACTAGATGTTCTATAAAAAATATATTAATAAAAAACCATTTTTTGATGACTCAAAATATAGGAATGATTGAATATGGTTAATAAAAATGTTTTTTGTAGACTTATATATGAGAAGAATGAGATATGTCCATAGAAAAAAAATTTCATCATGTTGTAATAATTTTTCTAATGTTAATTTAAAGTCACGTAATCATCTAATACAAGTCTTGTGAATTATAAAAATCAGTTTTATAATAAGAAATTTACTACAATATAGGGTATTATAAAGTTATACAATGTAGGAGCTTTTTATATGATATTGATGCATAAAAACACTAAAAAAGCTTGCTTTTTATTTCAGAAACCATCATATAGTATCATAAAAATATGCTACATGTCTTTGAACCAATAATTTTTGTACCTATCTCACATACCACTAACAATCTCAATATTTCATTCAATATTGATATTCCGCTCTATCGAGAATAGAATTTCATCATAAAAAATAGACTTAGTCATGTTGATATATTTAGGTAGTGATGTGTGTGAACACTCTAGGACCATCGGGGCAATTTTTTCCCTCTTTAGGAGGTTTTTTCCCCCGGCTTGTATATACGCCTATTGCCCTAATGGGCTACTTATCTTTGTACATTCTAGTGGTAATACATTCAGTATTGTGTGTTGTGCTCCAAGATTCTTCTTCCTTGTGCTGTTTGCATGCTTTCGTAGACATCTAACTCCAACAATTGGTATCAGAGTAGGTCGCTGCTTCATCTAGGGCATCATCGACACCTCTCTGGTTGCAATCTCGAAATCACACGAATTTTGGTGAACATACTCACCGTGTTTTCGAGATCAGAACATTTTTGCTCTATGGTGCCAAAATCGCGATCTGAGCTCGTTTTGGCCTCCGAACGCATTATCGCAGTGCTTATGCAAGCTATTTTGTCTTTTTGTGCCAAAGGTATATACCAATTTTGGTTCACTAATATAAACGTCTTGAAATCTGCTACAGGTTTAGCAGAATTCATCTTGGTAGTTCTATTCAACTTTTTGAGATAGAGTCAATTTTCTACATCAAGGTATTTTATTCACCAACCATGGCTGAAAGTAGTGATGTATTTCGTATGTTGGTTGTTGAGGATAAGTTGGAGGGTACCAACTACCCATTGTGGGCTTATATGATGCAACATGTGTTGGTTGCAAAAGGACTGTGGAACATTGTGCAGGGTGTTGAAAAACGTCCTATCACACCTGTAATTGTTACAACTACAGGTACTAAAGCTGATGAAGAAGGTATCAAAGATGATGATATTCTACATATCCTTGTTCGTGCTGTGGTTTCTGCTGCACCTACCATATAGCAAATTCGTTCGGATGGCAAAGATGCCCAGGCACATGCATTGATAGCTTTGTGTGTGAAACGTGCTATTATTCCTCACATTCACTCTTGCAAAACAACTAAGGATGGTTGGGATACACTTACCACATTGTACCAAGCTAGGAATGAGGCTTGTGTTGCTTACCTCCGAAAACAGTTGGAGAGTGAGCACATGAATGAAGGTAATTCTATGGACAATTTTCTAACAAAGATCAAAGACTTGAAGGAACAATTGATTTCTGCTGATGAGTTTATACCAGATAGCTGAATGAGGTTATAGTGCTGATCTGTATGGTCTTCTTGATTCATATCAGAGTTTTGCTTCTACTCTTCGGTTGATGATGAAAGGCAATCCAATGCGGAAGGTCAGTCCAGACAAAACATGTCCATTATGCATGTTGTAGATCAAACTTTCCTAGCTAGTCAGAAGGGCAAAGGAAAATGGAGCTCTTCAAGTAGTAAGCAGAAATCTGCTAATTCTACACAATCGAAGAGGGAAGACAAAGATGAATAGAAATCAGAAAAGCAGAAATTGTTTTGCAACTATTGTAAAGGAAATGATCATATCATAAAGAACTGTCCAAAACTGGTTGCTAAAGAGGCAAATAAGAAAGAGTCTGGAATGGTTGTTGCAGAGGTCTCTACACACAATGATCAATCTTTCCAACTAGCATGGTGTTGCCACTCAAGGGATCTTGTATGGGGATGATTTGTATGGCATGCAAGTCCTCCGGTCATTCGGTCGGCTCGAGCATGATGGGTAAACTTTCCATATCGACAATCTACTGACTGATGCCTGCATGAGAACTGGTTCCTGCTACTTCAACCATGATATTGTTGGTAGTGTCTGATGATCGCTTTTTTTTGCTAGAAGAATAAGATCACATTAGTATTGTGTTTCCTTGTTCCCTTTACAATACCAATTGTACTTTGGTTGTGCACTGTACTCAAATGCATCTATTCCTATGCACAGTAGTTTACATGGTCAAGTCAAGGGGTTTATTACAAGGTTTGACTCTCCAAACACCCTTTGTGGGGTTGCATGATTTGACATTAATGGTATGTGAAGATGTCTCATGTGATGCTATCGGGATTTGGATTTTTTAGGTATCCATTTCCAAGTAGTCCTAGGTGTGACTTGATATGTTTGTGTGGTGATAATAGATGTGCATCATGAACTGTGTGACATGTGTGTCTATGAGTAGTGATTCATGCCTAAGGGCTTATGCATGGCTACTTGGGCATGAAAGCAAGTCCTAGGCACACATATTATCCCAATGACTACACATCTTCTGTGGATCACAATCAAGGAAGCATGGGCTTTTAGTTTTATGAAAGTAATGCTTTTGTTTTGGAGGCAAGTTCTAAGGCTTGCTTCACACTGAGCGGCGTCCTCGTTCGTTTTAAGATAACCTCCAATAAATTTTTTCCACATCATGGAACAAGCTCCCTCTTTATTCACACAAAGCGGCGGCCTAGCAGAGTTTCAATGCCACATCACGGAACAAATTCCCTTTGTGTGTTCCAACCCCCCTGGCCGCCCCAAGATGGTTTTGTTGTGTTCCTTTCTGCCATGCAGGATCTTGCATAGTATCGAATGAGAGCTGTTCCGTCGCCCTGTGTGAATGCACAGGCGGAAGAGCTTCAGAAATTTCATTGTTCCACCTGGAACAAGGTCGCACAAAGCCTCCCTTCTGGAGCCCCAATCTGAATCGACCCTAAGACTCTAGGAGTGTAACACACTTGAAAAAAAAAAACAAATAGCTACTACAATACAGATGGTAGAACTAATTTGAGCAATAAATTTAAGCATATTCATATGCAGCAGTAAACTAAAGTACGTTCATATGCAGATAATCGGACATGATACCACACACAACAGATAATACTTTTGACTTGAAATTTTGTAATATTCATTACCGCAACAATAAACATCACTCGAGCATAAAAACTTCCCAAAAGCCAATACCTATTATAGTATGGGGGGGGTAGGGTGACGCCCTCTTTATGTCAGAAGGACGGGAGGATGGCGTCCTACTTGAGGATGTGTTTTAAATGAATAAAAACGAGGAGTAACAACCTTTGAAGGGGAGCATAGTGGATTTTATTGGGGGGTATTCGAGGACCTAGGGGCATTCCTCTTTTGAAGAGACAGAACTGTGTCATCCATATGCACGGGAGTTCATTTTTTCTTGGCCCTTTTGGTGGAAGTTAGCAAACATCGAAGACAATTCAAAGAGGGTTGACCTTTGTCTTTTTCAAGGACTGTTGGTTGGAGGGCATCCCGAGAGAAGAAGAAGGGGGAGGTCCATTGCCTGATTGAGACAGGTTGTGGAGCCACAAAATTCTAGTGGAGGAGTCTTTTGGCATCAGCTTAACAACGGGGAGTCCTCCTTCTATCACCATCTTTTGGGGAATTACAAGTGGACTGGAGGAGGGTGACAAGGAAAGAGGAGACATCGAGGGTCCACAAGAGAGGAATGGAGGGGTGTATGTGTTGGTGGACATCATTGGGCCGCATGCATTTATTCTGTTACTTGTGGTGGCTAGGAAAAAGGCCCTTATCTCTTTGGGGGGTGCACACCATAACCGGGAGGGAGAGGCTTTTGTGGGCATGGCAAATTTTGGCTGAGCAAGAGGGCTTTGGTCATAGTGGGAAAAGGGAGAAGAAGTAGAAGATGTGATTACTATGGAAGGGGTGAAAACTTTGTTCTTCATAGAGGACTATGCAATAGAGGTAGAGGATGCTTATCTGATGCAATAATTGAGCTTCTTGAGGAGCTGGGCATGTTTTGATGAGAAGGAGATTGTCCTTGATGGATGATTAATTTGTGCATTTTTGTTTGGTTTGTGGATTTTGAAGAACGAGTTGGAGCTGGGTAGGAAGTAATCTCTACTCTTTTTTTTTCAAAGGACACATCCTCATTCTTGGTTAGTTGTTTTATGCAGTCATGGATTCCAAAGAGCAACAGTCCTCGAAGCGGGAAATCTTGCTGAGACATGGAGGGCAGAACTGTGGCTTCGGGGGCTGATGGAACTGTAGAGATTTGAAGTCGACGGAGTTGTGGAGTATTGACGAAGTTGTACAGAATTCTTGGGGTCCGTCACGGGAAGCTGCTGAAGTCATGGCTGCTGCGACGGAACCTTAACTTCGACAACAAGATTGGAGTGAAGAGCGACAGCAGGAAGAACATTAACTTAGATGCAGCTGCTGTGACTCAAATCCATCTATCGCGGTGACGGCGGAAGCGACTGTGGGAGGCAGCCGATGTCAGGCTGTGTGTTCGTCGGTGTCTGTCCATCGTGTGGAGGCATATCAATCACACTTGGCGGCCTCTGTCCATCGCGAGGAAGCGTTTCAATCGCGACTGACTGGTCACATGTCCATCGCAAGGGGGTATCAATCGCGACTGACTGGTCGTGTGTCCATCGCGAGGAGGGGTATCAATCACGACTGACTGGTCGCGTGTCCGTCATGTAGCCACGTGTCTATCCATCACAAGAAAAAGTATCAATCGCTCTTAGCGGCCTCTCTCCTGGCGTGGAGGCGTTTCATACGCGACTGACTGGTTGCACTTCATTCTTATGGGAGGTAGTAGCTACTCGGGTCACCGGATTTTGCGCGACTGAGAACCCTTGGTTCACGCTACTCATTGAGTTGTGCATCTTGTTGTTGCTGCCTGCGTCTGTCAGAGTTCGCCGCCTCTCACGTGTTGATTTATGGTTCGCTGCTAGTCTTTCGTGCTCCCTTCTTTTTGCAAGCGAACAAAATGAATTTTGATTAACGCTGGGCATTTGCAAAAAAAGAGTTGAAAAAAAAAAGAAAGAAAAAAGAGAGAAAAAAAAGAAGAAAAAAATAAATAAATAAATAGAAAAAAGAGAGTGTGGGACTCTCGTGGGCTTTTTAAGATGTTTGCTACCGGGCTTAGGGCTGCAGAAGAGGTCGCATGCTCAAGGTTGCTCTTTCTTTAATTTTCACGTCTTCCTGGGTTCTTTTTTTAGAAGTTCGAAAAAGGGGAGGTTCTTTTCTTGTCGGGACCTTGTTATGGATTTGGCGACCCCCTCACTTGTTAGAAGTAACCTGGCCTCTTTGTTGGAGGGGGGATCTTGTGCCGCCCCTGGGGCCTCCGAGGGTGCTGAACCCCCCATGGTCTCCCTCAGTAGATCCGCAATTCTGTCAACTCAGGAGGAGCTCAAGAAAGTTTGTCTCGTCGGCCAAATGTTTGGCCCCAGGCCCCCGCTCGAAACCGTGCGACGGTGGCTTCGCAACGAGTGGTTCCCCTGTGGGCTAATTGTTTGTAAGTGTCAGTTCTTACCGACAAGTCACGTGTTGCTAGTCTTTGAAAATGAAGATATGGCCTTTCGAGCCCTAAGTGTCGGAACCAAGCAACTCGGCCGGACGACCCTGTGCCTATTCAGATGGTCCCCTGATTTTACTCCCGACAAATCGAAATCGCTCCCATACCCTCTCTGGGTTGAGCTCCCTAACCTACCGTACTTCTTGTACAACTTCATGTGGGACATTGTTTCTCTTATCCGCAAGCCGTTGGCCTCACGCAAGGACATTGGTGGTCTCATTTATGAAGGTGCAAGACACTCGTTCAATGCTCGGTGGCACCCTCAAATCTGTGTCGAGGATGATCTCAGCATGCCGCTTCCATCAAAGATCAAAGTGGACTTGGGCGAAGGGGAGGTATGGGAGCAAGACATCAATTACAAAACCTTCCCAACGCGTGTTTTCGTTGTGGCCAACAAGGTCACATGATTAAAGATTGCCCTTTGAGACAAAAAAGCAAGCAAAATCAAGAAGCCCCCAGAAACGCTCAAGACATCAAAGGGGCATTGATTCACTCGACGAAGGAAGAGGAAGTCAAGGGCCCCCTTAACCTAGAAGCTGATGGAGATGGGTTCATCGAAGTCAGAAGAAGAAGGAAAAGAAGCCCTAGGGCGAATTTTGAACGAAGCAACTTGTTTTGCAATCTGGAAAGGAGATCAATGAGTTTGACTACCCAGGTAGGAACCAACTTGAGGTGGACACCAACGACAAAGCCCTAGAGATCCCTGATAATAAAGAAACCTTCCAGGAGGGTTACACTACAAGCAAAGAAGACGACTTTATTACTAGTAATGAAGATAACATGGATAGTGAAAGTTCCATCATCGGATTGACTATTCCGGAAACAGTGTCAAAAACGGTGCGCAGTTCTTCCCAACAGGAGGCATCCCGCAAAGGAAAACAACCTATGGAGCTATCTTGGAAAATCCCCCACAAGAACTTATTGCTAAATCGGGAACCGATCCCAGCGAAAAAGAAAGATGAATCCAAGAAAAGAAAGGACAAAGTTCGCTCCCATAAAGAGGGCTCACTACGACAATGATCATCATCTCCTTAAACGCTAGAGGGCTAACCGACCCCTCAAGAGCGATCATCATTGGTCAATGGCTTCGCGACATTAGCCTAAACCCAAAATTTATATGTATTCAAGAGATTAAAATTGATGGAGAAGACCTCCAGAAACGGCTTAGACATGTCTCTTCGACCCATGTTTGGATTTCAACGGCGCACCAGCGGGGGTTTGGTGGAATGATAATCGGTATTAATCAATTCTGGTTTGAAAAGCTTAAGAACTCCATTGAAGATGAATGTCATCGATGGATTGCTGTTTCTTTTGGTGCTCCTTTTTGCTTTACTTTAGTTTCTTTGTATGCACCTAATGGGGAGTTAGAGAGACTGAACACTTGGGCCTCCTTGGACTCGCTCCCCCACAACGTGCTTATTTGTGGTGACTTCAACATGGTGGAGGACCCTATGGACAGATGGATGGGCAAGGGCAAGGTCATCGATAGTCGGGAGAAAGAAACGTGGGACAAAACCAAACTGCACTTGGATTTGGTCGAATTCAAAGATTCGAATGGCTTTTCGTGGTCAAATCTCCAAGCGGGCAAGGACCTGAGGAAAGCTAGACTTGATAGATGCTACATTTCTCAGAGTTTTACTCATCAGTGGGGCCACCCTTCCCTCTCGCAACGCACCGATCTCACCATCTCTGATCACTACCCGATCATTATCACTTTCCAACCTTTCACTAAGATCCGTAAGGCTCCTTGGTTCCATGCCAGCGTGCCCTCCTTCTCTCTCCCCTCCGTCCATCAAGAAATTGCTGATGTGTGGAAGGAGGTGTTCGCCTTCGGCTTGTCCCCAGCCAAGTGCTGGAGAAGTGCGGTCGATAAGTCTCGATAGATCATGATTAGATCTAGGAAGATGCTTGAGACTGTGCGGCGGGCTCGTAGAGAAGCCCTATATCATAGACTCTGGAGGCTCGAGGAGGAAGTGAACAAAGGAAAATCTCAATCCCAGAAAGGTCTTCGAAAAATCAGAGCGCTGCTGAGATACGAGGAAGAAATACAAAGGAAAAATTTGCAAATTTTCTTCAAAGAGTGGTGGGCTGGCAAAGCCGACAAACCCACCAAAGAGATGTGCCGTATCCTTAAAAGGAAACATAATGGAGAATCGATCCCCTTATTGCTAGATGCAAATGGCAATGTATGCAATACGGAAGAAGATAATTTTGGGATCATTGAAGGGCACTTCACGAGACTTCTCGAGACCTCGAACCCCCTCTCCCACCATAGAAGGGACTGCATGGCAACCATATCTAGGGCTTCCCCCCACAGGATACCACTCAACCTTCGTTCCCTGCTTGATGCCCCTATCTCAGAAGCAGAAATCATTGAGGTCATTGATGCCCTCCCTTCTGGTAAAAGCCCGGGACGCGACGGGCTCACTAATGAGTTCTTTAAATCCTTCAAGTTGGTGGTTGCCACCCCTCTTTGTCTGGTTTGCCAAGAGGTGCTCAAATTTGGCGCGCTTCCAACTTGTCTCAACAATGGCATTATCAAGTTAATACACAAAAAAGGGGAAAAGAACAAAATAGAGAACTGGCGTCCTATTACGATGCTCCAAACGGGATATAAGATCATTGCCAAAGTCATTGCCAACAGAATCTCTAGCCATTTGAGAGCGTGGTTAAGCAAGGACCAAAAAGGTTTCATCAAAGGCAAGTCAATTTTGGAAACCATTATAGATATCTGGGAAGGTCTTGACTTTGCAAATGAGTCTAAACAAGATGTGGTCTTCCTCAAGATCAACTTTGACAAAGATAGGCTGGAATGGGACTATATTTTGCAGTCGCTTTAGGATCTTGGATGTAGTAAAAAATTCACCAAGATGATCGCGACCCTTCTTGGAAACACATCGACCCAAATTAACATTAATGGCAAACTTTCGAAGGCGATCAAGCTTAGAAGATCTATCAGACAAGGGTGCCCATTGGATCCCCTTCTCTTTGCCATTGCCGCGGAAGGTCTTAGCAGGCTGGTGGAGCATCAGGTGAAAGCTGGTAATATCAAAGGCCTCCGTTTGCCTCATGACCACGGCCAGATCACCATGAGACTTTTTTTCGATGATATGAACGTGTTTATTCACAACGATAGTACCAGCCTGGAGACGTTCTGGAGGTGTCTGAATACTTTTTGTGAAGCCTCTGGATCCACAATCAACCACTCTAAGACCGCCTTCAGAGCTATCGTTGGGTCACAACCCGACCTTCTCATTGATCATGACTGTCAAATCATTCTACAGGGCCAAATTTTTCAGCTTCTTGGGATTCCCTTGGGGTTTGGTGTCTCTATGGAACAATGGTGGAACTGGGTGCTGGCCAAACTTGAAAACAAGCTAAACTATTGGAGAGGTATGCAAATCAATCTCGCTGGTCGTGCTATGGTTATCAACACGTTCCTCGTATCATCTACCATTTACTTCCTTTCTTGTTGGAGACCGAAGGTGCCTAAAATCTAGTGGTCCATCTGCACCAGCCATAGAGATAGTGGGGGCCTTGGTATCCTGGACATTGGGTGCATGGCTAACAAACTGGCGGCAAAATGGATGATTAAGGCTTGGTGCAATGGGAAGGCCTCGTGGGCCAAGTTGATCTTCAGAAACAAGAACGAGTTGGCTCTCATGGGTTTCCCAAATTGGAAGAATCTTGACATCTTGACCTTGCTGTTTTCCCCGATTCCCGTCTTCTCGAAAGGCTCAAATCTTGTGTGCTCCCTATGGAAGAGTTGGAAAAAAGTCAAAAGCTACACAAGAATAAGTGAGGACTGGAAGTGGGTAGCCGGTATCAAACAAAACGACTCTATCTGGTTTCTGATCCATGGCATCCGAAGTGTGGAATCTTGGAACATTCAAAATGCCAAGAAGCTATGGAACAAAGGCTTCAAAAAATGGAAACATCTGTGGAAACAAGACACCAACCAATGGATCAACTTTGAGGATATCGACCCTAGCGCCAACATTTCGTATGAAGAATGGAACACTTTGCAAAGCAGATGTCTCGCCTGGGACCACCACAAAGTTTTCCTTCTCATGGGACACGACACTTCGAGCTCGCTTGGTCTCAAATGGCACAATGGGAATAGCCTACCAAAAATCTCGAACATCAAAGAAACGATTGACTATCAGGTTAACCTCAACAAGAAGTGGTGCCTGTCATGGACGCGGCTTCGGTGGGACATGAAGTTCATGGCTATCTGGCACCCCCTCATAGAAATCAAAAAGTCTGTCCTCTTATGGCAAATTCTTCATCATGGAATCTGGACCAACCTTAAGGCTAGCAAATTTTGTGGGATTCCTCCTTGGTGCAAACGCTGCTACCGGTCTATCGAAGATGTTTCACACATCTTCTTTACCTGTCCCAACTCCAATAGACTTTGGCAGACGGTTGGAAAGAAAATTAGACTTCAGAAACATCTCAGTTGGAAGCAAGCCTCGCTAGGAGAAGCGATCGGCTGCTCCGCGACTCTCTGGAATGCCATCAGAGGGGAGGTCCTATGGAAAATCTGGCGAGAAAGATGTGCTTTTAACTTCGGCGACTCCCCCAAAGAGTGGTCAATTGAGAAATGGTTGTTCCTCCTTGGCAAAAGGATCGTTAATTGTAAGAAATCCCCCCCCCCCCCCCTTCAGACATCATCAAGTACTCCTCTTGATCAATGATAAGCTTAAACCCAAGTGGGCCCCACATGAGAGTGATGAGAGGGTGATTAACCTTCTTTGTAATGCCATCTAAGCTCTGTAAAAGCTTCCCCTACTTTGTGGGATTTGGGGGGTCCCGTGGGCACTAGTCCCCTTCTCTTGTACTTTTCTTTATTTAATTTAAGTCCGGGAGAGTAGGCTAATGCCGAACTTCCTTTATTAGAAAAAAAACAGTCCTCGAAGCTCTAAGATCTAGGGCATAGAAGATGGTTGCAGAATCTTGCTTGTCATCTCGAGTGATAAAAGCATCAGGTATCGACGGGAGCAGATAGCAGCAAGAAAACAAGGAGAGACGATCTCAGAGCGTAAAGTTATCGGTTATGATATTCCAGTTGCCAATTGTGATGCAACATTACTCATGCCCAAAAGTCTTGATTTGAATAGATTCTTCTCTCGAAATAGAAGAGGCTTGATCTTTTATATGCATGCGGTGTAGGAGTGCTTGAAATTGCTTTCGTTGAGGTTGTGTATGAACGATCATTTGAGTGTTAATACATGTGCAGGGGTTTGTGCATATGTGTAAATGGGTGTGCGTTCATGAACATCTGCATGTGTTTATATGTATGTGTGTGTGAGGAACTCACCATGGTTGTTTGTGCCTATGTACATACTTATTGTTCTCTGTGTGACTAGGTGTTTACTCGTGTTTCATGTGTGTATATACAAGCAAACAAATTTGTGTGCAACATATGAGGGGCACAAGGTTGAAACAACCACGTCTCACTATATATGGGGAGAGGGAGTGTGAGTTCAGGACTTTGAGGAAGTGAGAGTGCGTGTGAGTGTGTGTGCGTGAGGGTAAGTGAGGGAAAGTAAAAAAATAAGGAGTGTAAGTGATATAGTGCAGGAGAGTGAGGAGAGTGAGTGAGAGAGATGAGTTAGAAGAAAGGGAAGGGAAATTGAAGGTAAAGAGAGAAGGTGAGAGAGAGAGATGGAAAAAGAGAGAAAAAGGGGAGTGTGAGCATATGTATGTGTAAGTGTGTGCATGATAGTGAGTGTGAGAGAGAGAAGAGTGTGAAAGAGAGGCTAGGTGTTTGATACATGTGTGAGGTACGAAGGGAGGGTGTGATGGTGCAGATGTGTGTGTGTGTGAGTGGGTGTGTGGGTGAAAGAGAGGAAGAGGTGAAAGTGCATGAATTGGGGATAATAGAGAGTGAGTAAGAGGGGAAAAAGGTGTGCTTGTAGGTGTGTGAGTGTAGATGTGTGAGACTAGGAGAGAAAGCGAGAGGGAGGGTTGTGTGAGAGAGTGAAAAGAGTAGGGGTGTGTGGGGGTGAAAGAAAGCAAGTGAGAGAATGTGATTGTGAGGGTCAACCTTTGGGGTTGGTATTGGTTTGCACATGTACCGGGGCCTCTTTTTCCCTCCCACAGTTACATTTGAGTATTTAGGTAGACTTAGAGTAGGATAAGTGGATCGATTTTGGGTAGTTTGGGTAGAACATAAGCATATGTGGGCATCTTTTCCTTGGGCATAGGAACCTAAGATTTTTTTGATCCTACTATGGAGTGTTTGGTACATCTCTATAAAAGAGTACCATAGGTTTGCCTAGAGCCACATGTTGGCCAAGCTTATGAACCCAATGTCTGGTACATGAGCAAAGGGAGCTCTTCCTCAGGAAGAGCTTGAGCACAAAGAGAAGAGCAAGTCACTCAAAGGGCTGAAGCTCGAGAGAAGCATAGACAGGAATCATATGAGGAATCTTCGAGTAATTGAAGGGATTCTAAGGAAAGAAAGTACTACCGAAGAAGAGTTGCTGCTCAATCCAGGAGACTCAAGGGATTCTTGAAATCGAGGGCTTTGAATTTTTGGGAGCATAGTGATATTCACATTACCCCTTTGTTCAAAATGGCTCACCAAATTCCACTGCATCTAGGAGATGTTCCATGATTCTCGGGCCTTTGGGATGAGGACCCAAATAACTTTATCCAGCTTTTTGAAGTGACCTATGAGGCTAATGAAGTCATCAACCAAGGCCAAAGATTGAGAATCTTCCCTGATACCCTTCGTGATGAGGCCGAAAATTAATATGGGAATCTGACACCATAGGAAAGAGGGACTTATCAGTTGCTTAAAGATGCCTTCTTGGAAACGTTCCAAAGGTATGGGTTCCAAGATAGACTTGCCCAACAAATGGACTATCTGTGGCAAGGAGTCAATGAAAGCATCGACCATTATATCCAAAGAATGGAAACTTTGGTAAGGAAGATGGGCATAAATGCCATAAATGATGAGACACTAAAGAGGAGGTTTATCGTAGGATTATGGGTTCCACAGTGCAGCAACATATAAGCCTTACATAGCCTACCAATCTGATAGCTACCAAAGAATAGCCTAGGGTATGGGAGGAAGTGTCGTTAGGTCAGCAGAGGAGGATAGAGCTCCTATATGAGCCAACAAGAGGACTAGGGAGCATACCCGTAAGAGATCTTGTCCAGGGAAGTCCTACATTAACAACTTCGACCTTTGTAACTACCACCAATACACTAGGCGAGGTTAAGCCTACATTGATCGAGGAGCGGATTCTAGAGTTAGTGACTCAAGCTGTGAAAGTTGCCACGATGACCCAAGGGACATACATTGTGAAGCATGAGGCTGCCTCAAGCCCCAATCAGGGTGTGTTTAGGTCTAACACATGGTGAAGAAATGTCATGGCTTTGGTCATGTAGCCAATGAGTGCCCCATAGTTTTGAGATTGGTTATGGATAGACCTCCACCTAGACGATATTACACTTTTTGCAATAGGTCAAACCATACAAAGCACCAATGTTATCAGAGGATGGCTTATAAAGAATGGACCATGCACTTGGGAAACACTAGAGACGTGCATATACAGGACTGCTGGCTCAAAGTGTCCCACTCGTACCTCATTGGGAAACAAGGCAACAATATGGACATGGTACTCAAGGTCAAGAAGTTGGTTATCTTGGGGGACCAGTGCAGAACCAGAGAAGGGCTTCTCCAGTTCAGTGTTGGAGATGCGACGATTTTGGACATATTCAAGCTAGGTGTCCAAATGAAAGGAATTAGCCGGTTGGGTACACTCTGATGTGCAGGTATTGCAGTGGAGAAGGGCATTTCAATGAAGATTGTGCTAAAAGGAGAGCTGACACTGGCAAGGGAAAAGGGCTAGTTAAATCAGCGAACTATGTTGAGACCCAGACACATCCCACTCCTAAAGGACAAGAGAACATTCCTACGATAGGAGTGGTGTTTAGGACACCAGATCCCTAGGAAGGATCTAGTTCTTCCATGCATTTTACGAAAGCCGACCAAGGTAAGGGTGTGCAAAAAGAGCCTATTGTGGTAGTGGTCACGAGGACTCACTAATATTTGAAAAAGGATGCGGAAAGAATGAGCAAACATGTCAACAAAGGAAAAGCACTTATGCATGGTACAACGGAAGAAGAAGTGGGTGCAACAAAAATTGGAAGAAGGGGACGAAGTGGAGATACTTCCACTAGTGGAAAGGGAATTCATGCCAGGCATTCCTTCGTTCCTCGAGAAGTTGAAGACTTTGAAATGTCGAAAAGAAAAGCAAAGCATGAAGAAATTGATATAGTACATAAGTTGGCTGAAACTGAAGTGACTCTGGACATTGGTACTCTTCTAAGATATTCCCCTGCATGTAGGAAGCATTTCTACGATGAGTATATCAAGAAGCCTTGGAAATCCCAAGATAAGAAGAAATGGGAAAAACAGATTTAGGGCATCATTTAGAGCATCACGACGTAGATCGATTTGAATGCTCCTACAATGACGATAGAGACTAAGGAATATGCAGTCATAGGTGCTCAATTGGATAGTGGGCCAGTAATTAATTTCATGATTGAGTATATGATGAAGACCCTCATCCTAACCCACATGGAGGAGACACCTATGTCCATAAGAATGGCTGACCAAACTCAAATGAAATCTGTTGGTCTTTTGAGAAATTTGAGTACAGTATTAGAGGATTAGAGTTAAGTGTCGGCTACTTGATAGTCAAACTGAGGACCATAGAAGCCATTTTCTCCATTTTATTGGGACGGCCATGGCTTGTATAGGCCAACTGCGTGCATGACTGGTGCACAGCCTTTATTACGATTGGACCAAAGTCTAACCGCATGCAAATCCAAGTTTCTTTAAACTCAAGTGGCAAGAGGTCAACAAGAGAGAAGGAATTGGAGAAAAAGGCAAAAGAGAAAGCAAAGTAAGAAAAAGTGCAAGTAAGGTTTGCTCTAAACGTTGAGCCCTAAAGGATCTTGTTTAGGATGGGTTCAATTTGCAATTATTCAAATTCCAAAACACAAAAATGGGGGAGTAAAAGAATCCCTTAGCGTACAAGGATGACTATGATCAAGAGTTGTTAGGATGGTTGGCAGGTAGAAGTCAGGGTTGAGTGCTATACGATACACATCGACTCAACAAAGGGCAAGACCAACAATTTCCTAGATGTAGGCATCCTAGAAGATGAATCAGATCCCTGATTAGTCCCCACAATGGAAGTACAACATTTGAGGAAAAAAGTCGAGGCTTTGGAAGTTGAGCTCGAGAATAGGAGTCACAAGTCAGAGATGACAATGGAAAAGGAGTCTAGCGCAAGAGAGATGGATGTGAGAGTCGAGTTACAAGAAGAAAATCTGAATAGGGAAGGTAAGTTGAAAGAAGAGAATGTAGATGAAAGAAGGTAAGATGGTAAACATGGGTGTTGCAGAGGAAGGGAAGGAACTTAGCAAGATGGCTGATCTTTGTGTAAGAAGAAGCTCTTCGAATGACGAGAGTAGTGTTTCTAAAGCTCATGATCAAAGATATCATCCAAGGTTGATGGGGAAACAAGACGGTCACCAGCCTTCTAGCATAAGCAAGGCACATGAATCTGGGAGTAGTGACATGTGCAAGAAAGGCCACAAGGGCAAGGGCAAATCTGGAAGAGAGAAGTGGTGTAAAGACAAAGAAGGTTTTAGCAAGAGACAAAGGATTGAAAGAGAAACCTTTTGGAGGATAGAGAAAAGGGGAGCCAAAATGATGGTCAAGAGAGGACTTCTCGACATGAGGAACTGAAGAAAGGACACACATTGGGTAATGAACCTAAAATGAGCATACTAAGTAAAGAGCCTCATGCAAAGAGTACTGGTAAAAATGGCAGCGGGCTGAAGGAGTCAGGATTGGCTTGTGTTGAGCATGTCAAGGTCATCAATTTGAGGTCATATGGAGATAGGTACCTAGATAGTTGGTGGACCGTACAGAGGACGGTTGGAGAAGATGCACAGAAAGGATTTTGAGTGAACCGTTTGATGATGGGATTCTTTTGCTTGATTTGGACGATCTTACAAGAGATGCATGGTAGGATGTGGGAGTGAAGCAAGAGTGGCATTCTCTTTTTCATAGAATAGTTTACCTTCTATTTGCGGAGACCACAAAAACTACTCAACCAAGTGTATTGTTATGCAGGATCATTAGGGACTAGGTGACTGATGGCAGATCAAGTGTACCAAAATGCTCTATTTGATCTTATAGTATATTTTGCAAATCAGACATTAGCAAGCATGGAGATACTGATTGAGAGCTTGTGGATAGAATACAATGTGGAGGAGGCCCACTGGTTGGTACATTTTTGGAACCAAGGTCTAGACATTGACTTTCCATTTCCCCAATTTGAGGAGTATTTGCTTGGTTGGGTTGGCTATGCAGAGGACGAGTACTTTTACTATGACAACACGAGGGAGATACCTAATGAGGTAAATGATATTAATTGGGCATGGGCGGACCAGCTGGTCATACATAGCGATGATGGGTCTTGAGGCAGAGCCTGACTCTCCTCCTGGAGGGTGTTGATCATCGATAGTGAACGAGACTAGGTAGGAATTTTTTGAGGTTCTCGTGCTACATTACAGCTGAGGAAGGGGCTTAAAGGTGAGATAGGGAAATCCGATCTGATAGGCCCATTTGCGATTAGTCGGTTATGTCATATAATTGTTATGCCCTAGAAAGTAATGGTGGTGGGAAGATTGATTTATTAGCTTCCACGAACATATTTTTTTTTGTGTTTTTTGTGTGCATGGTGAGTGGTAAGGGTGGGACATGCTCCTTTCTACCTCTCGCTAACTCTCATGACATGGGAATTGAAAAAATGAAAAAAAAAGAGAAAAAAGAAAACAACAACAAAAAGCATGTATATATATGTGCGTCAACACGCTATGATGGGTTAGTAGGCGAGTGGACACATCCTAGCCGCATGCTCAGGACCGCGAGCTAATGCTGGCTTCACCATAGGCATGGACAGTGACATGTCTACGTCTATTTTGTGCTTTGTGCCATAGCGGGTTGATAGGTAAGTGGAACCATCTTGGCCGAGTGATCGAGATCACGAGCCGCACCCAGCTTCACTATGGGCTAGCATGTATATATGTGTGTGTATATCGTATATATACTCATTGCACACTATGTTGTGTTGGTAGACGGGTGGAACAAACCTGGCTGGGTGGTGAGGGTCACGAGTCGCATCCAATTGCAACATAGGCCAACTCGTGAATTAAGATAAACAAAGAAAAAGAAAAGTTCCCACTCCTGAGGGGGAGAGATAGAGAGGAGGAGGACGGTGATCGCTTGGATGGATGTTTTTTTTGCATGTATGTATTTACAAGGACGAGATGTTGGCTGTTGATAGATCGATCCACTCGAGGCCAATGCTGACCAAGTTATAGTTATTATATCTGCATGGCAATTAGTTTGTAAGCAGCTTATTGAACTCGACTTTTCCTATGTTATCGATAAGTTCATTCCAAAGGCTGTTAATGGTGTACGGGCTCCTTGGGACTTCTTCACTTGTGTCTCATTCCATTGTGGGTGATCAATTTTTTGGGGGTGTGAGTAAGGTTGCGCTTTAGAAGGTCTCATTTTTGCTCATATACATGGCACGTATAGAGAGAGTTATCGAAAATAGATGCACTTGAGTACATGTTTTGTTGTTTCTCTTTTGTTCGTGTTTTTTGGATTTAGCTTTTTGATGATTTTGCAGGTGACAAGGATGTGTTGACGAAGGCGAACTTCACCAAGGTGTGCAATGCAGGAGAGAATGAGATGGGAAAGGAATCACATATGAGCAGATATGAGTAGGTTGGGAGTACTTGATCCTTGGTATGATGAATGTGGGTATATGCATGCATGGATACAAGTGATGGTGTAGACGGTAAGATGAGTTGAATGTTGGAAAGGGATCTTCGTGCATGAGGACTATGTGTGAGTAGAGAGTTGAAAATATGTCTTTGTGTGATATCTCATGGTTGCATGGTTTGGATGATTAGATAAGGATACTTTATGTGAGCTAACCATTTGGATGAGTAACACGTGAAAGCAAAGTGGCTCGGGTTGTGAAAATGCTTGTCGAGGATGACTTCACAAGCAAGTAAAGGGGAGTACGTTAGCTCCACGATTTGTCAATTTTGGGTGTAATAAGAGGTGTTAATTCTACATACAAATGCTTTTTACAGGCATTCCTCCAACCACAATGACCTTCCTTGTTGCACTAAGTGCATGTGGAAATCTAGGAATTTTGGAGGAAAGTGAAAAAAACTACACAAGAAGGCTATCAGAGATGAGTTTCTCGAAGAAAAGGTCATCAGAGCTTGTGAGAATTAGTTCTGCAGTCTTCCGTTGGCGGATGCTATTTTTTGCAATATGTTGATGTCAATCTACGTTGAATGCAACAAAGGAGTGAAGGCCTTGCAATTCTATAAACAAATGCTGACTGATGATTTTTCGCTTAACAAGGAGACATTTATTATTGCTCTTAAGACATGTTGTATGCTTGCGACAAATGAGAGCTCCAATACATGTCTTAGTGATCAACATCTCAACAACAAATTTGTGATTTTGGAGATTGTTCAATCACTTGATATTGATCCTAAAGTGTGTGGCCTTAATTGTGACATATCTTTGACCTCAACCATAGTGAATGTTTATGGCAAATGCGAAGCTTGTAGCGAATCTGAAATTGCCTTCAATAGAATATGTTGTATAGCAGGGGTCATCCCATGGACTGCAATGCTTTCAGCCTATGTTGATGCAGATCAAACAGACAAAGCCATTCTATTCTACAATAGATGGAGAAGGAGAATGGTTTGCAAATAAAACAAACAGTGCTAAGTGTTAGCAAAGCCTGTGCTTGCATATCGGATCACGAGAATATTGTATCTAGAACAGAAGTGTCACTTGGCCTAATCAAAACTATCCATATCAAGGCCATTCCAAGAAGTCTAGTTTCAGATCTCATAATTTCCAATGTTGTGATTAGTACATATGGAAAATTCAGGGTTGTCAAAAAGGCACAAAATGTTTTCAATGATTCACCACTCCATGATGTCATTTCATGGACATCCTCGCTTTCAGTTTTTGTTGACATGGGTTATGGATGTGAGGCTTTACAATTGTATGTATAGATGAAAAAAGAGGGCTATTATCCCAATGACTACACATCTTCTGTGGATCACAATCAAGGGAGCATGGGCTTTTAGTTTTCTAAAAGTAATGCTTTCATTTTGGAGGGAATTTCCAAGACTCCAGGAGTGTACACACTTGCAAAAAAAATAAACAGCTACTACAGTACAGATGGTAGCACTAATTTCAACAATAAATTTAAGCATGTTCATATGCAACAGTAAACTAAAGTGCATTCATATTCAGATAATCCGATAGAACACCACAAACAACACATAATACTTTTAACTTGAAATTTAATAATATTCATTACTATAGCTGTAAACATCACTCAAGCATAAACACTTCCAGAAAGCCAATACCTATTACAGTATGTTTGGGGGCAGGGCGGGACCCTCTCGATGTCAAAAGGACAAGGGGATGGCGTCCTACTCAAGGACATGTTCTGAATGCCTAGAAAGTAGGAGTAGCAACCTTTGAAGGGGAGCACAGTGGATTTTATTGGGGGGATTCAAGGAGTTTGGGGCATTCCTATTTTGAAGAGACAGAATTCTATCATCCATATGCAGGGAGTTCTTTTTTTTTTGTCCTTTTGGTGGATGTTAGTAGGAATCGAAGACGATTCAAAGGGGGCTAGCCTCTATCTTTTTGGAGGTCTATTGGCTAGAGGGCATCCGGAGAGCAGATGAAGGGGGGAGGTCCATTGCGTGACTGAGATAGGTTGTGGAGCTGCAGAATTCTAGTGGAGGAGTCTTTTGAAGTCGGCTTAACAATGGGGAATCCTCCTTCTCTCACCATCTTTTGGGGGATTATAGGTGGACTAGAGGAGGGTGACAAGGAGAGAGGAGACAACAAGGGTCCGCAAGAGAGGAAAGGAGGGGTGTATGTGTTGTTGGGCATCATTGGGCCACCTGCATTTGCTCTATTACTTGTGGTGGCTAGGAAAAACGGGGAGGGAGAGGCTTTTGTGGGGGTGGTTTGCTCTGGCTAAGGGATAGGGCTTTGGTCATAGTGGGAAAAGGGAGAAGAAGCAAAAGATGTGATTACTATAGAAGGGGTGAAAACTCTGTTCTTCATGGAGGACTATGCAGTAGAGGTAGAGGATGCTGATCCTGATGCAATAATTGAGCTTCTTGAGAAGCTGGGCATGTTTTGATCAGAAATAGATGTTGATATATTTAGGTAGTGATGTGTCTGAACACACTAGGATCGCCCATGTACTTTTTTCCCTCTTTAGGAGGTTTTTTTCCCTCGGCTTGTATATATGCCTATTGCCCTAATGAGCTACTTATCTTTGTACGTTCTCTAGTAATACATTCAGTATTGTGTTGTGCTCCAAGCTTCTTCTTCTTCCTTGTGCTGTTCGCGTGCTTTCACAGATGTCTAACTCCAACAATTGGTATCAGAGCAGGTCGCCGCTTCATCTAGGGCGTCGTCAATCAGAATTGCACAAATTTTGGTGAGCATACTCAGTGTGTTTTCGAGATCAAAACAGCTTCGCTATGTGGTGCCAAGATCATGATCTGAGCTCGTTTCGGCCTCAGAATGCACTATCGCAGTGCTTATGTAGGCTGTTTCATCTTTTTGTGCCAAAGATATATACCAGTTTCGGTTCGCCAGTATAAGCGTCTCAAAGTGTGCTACAAGTCTAGGAGAATTCGTCTGGGCAGTTCTATTCAACTTTTTGAGATACAGTCAATTTTCTGCATCAAGGTATTTTAGTCATCGTGCATGGCTGAAAGCAGTGATGTATTCCGTATGTTGGTTGTAGAGGATAAGTTGGATGGTACCAACTACCTATTATGGGCTTATATGATGCGACATGTATTGGTTGCAAAAGGACTGTGGAACATTGTGCAAGGTATTGAAAAACGTCCTATCACACCTACAACTGTTACAATTGTAGGTACTGAAGCTGATGCAGAAGGTGTCAAAGATGATGATATTCTGCATATTCCTGTTCGTACTGCGGTTTCTGCTGCACCTACTGTAGAGCAGATTCATTGGGATGGTAGATATGCCTAGGCACATGCATTGATAGCTTTGTCTGTCAAACCTGCCATTATTCCTCACATATGCTCTTGCAGAACAGCTAAGGATGCTTGGGATACACTTACCACATTGTACCAAGCTAGGAATGAGGCTCGTGTTGCTTACCTCCGAAAACAGTTGGAGAGTGAGCACATGAATGAAGGTGATTCCATGGATAGTTTTCTAACAAAGATCAAAGACTTGAAGGAATAGTTGATTTTTGCAGATGAGGTTATACCAGATAGCTCACTTGTGCAGACCATTCTGAATGGTCTTCTTGATTCATATCAGTTTTGCTTCTACTCTTTGATTGATGATGAAAGGAAATCCAAATGCCTTGTCATTTGAGGATTTAGTTCTGTTATGTTGCAGGTGGATCAGTCGAGGCAGAATAGGTCCATTATGCGTGTTGCAGATCAAGCTTTCCTGCCTAGTCAGAAGGGCAAAGGAAAATGGAGCTCTTCTACTAGTAAGCAGAAATCTACAAATGCTGCACATTCAAAGAACCAAGATAAAGATAAGGAAAAATCAGAAAAGCAGAAATTGTTTTGCAAGTACTGTAAGGGAATGATCATATCATAAAGAACTCTCCAAAACAGGTTGCTAAAGAGGCAAAGAAGAAAGAGGATGGAATGGTTGTTGCAGAGGCCTCTACACCAAAAACAGAGTCTGCTAATCTTGTGCAGGAAGAAGAATGGGCGTTTACTACTGTCTGCAGTTTTGACCCATCTTCTCATGAGCAGTGCATGTCTGCAATAGACTCAGATGCAACCAAACATATTACCTCGCAGTGCAGTTTCTTCTCTTCACTTGAGCCTTCCCCTACAAGGAATACTGTTACATGCACCAACAACTCCTCTTATCCTGTTATGGGAGTTGGTAAGATCATTTTGACTACTGCTGATGGTAGTTCTTTCACTTTGTCAGATGCTTTGTTTGTGCCAGGGATCAAGAAAAATCTGTTATCAGTTTTTGCATTAGCCAAGATTGGCTTGGTTGTGAAATTTGTTGATGACAGATGTACAGTTCATGATCTATCAAATGGCGACATGATTATTGCTTCTGGCATTCTATGTCGTGGGCTGTATAAGCTCATAGACTATGAAAGATCTGTAAATGATTTGGCATGGGTAGTACATGATTCTCAGGCTATGTCAGATGCAAAGCTTTGGCATGCATGCTTTGGTCATCTGAATTTTGCTAGTTTGCTACGCCTGTGGAAATCTGAAATGGTGTCCTCTTTGCCCAAACTTGAGGCACCTGGAAAACATGTTTGTGAAGGCTATATTTTGGGCAAAATGCAGCGTTCCTCCTTTCCAAAAGATGATTCAGTTTGGGCTACTAAGAAATTGCAGCTTGTACATAGTGATGTTTGTGGTCCTATGCAGACACCTTCTTTTGGAAATTATCTTTACTTCGTGACTTTCATTGATGATTTTTCCAGGCATGCATGGGTATATCCATTGAAGGCAAAGTCCGAAGTGTTCATGTGCTTCAAACAGGTTTTGGTTTTGGCTAAAAATCTATCAGCATGTAAAATGGGCACCCTTCATTCTGATCAAGGGGAGGAATATATGTCTTCTGATTTTAATGCATTTTTGGCTGAACATGGGGTAAAATTACCAGTTATAGTGCCATATACACCTCAACAGAATGGAGTTGCTGAACGAAAGAACATGTCACTCATGGAGATGGCGAGGTGTATGGTCAAGAGTCAGGCTTTACCACATACTTTCTGGCTTGAGGTTGTCATGTGTGCAGCATATGTACTTAACAGGTGTCCCACTAAAGCGCTGCAGTCTATCACTCCATATGAGGCTTGGCATGATCGCAAGCCATCTGTTGCTCATCTGCATGTTTTTGGTTGTTTGGCATACGCATTAGTGCCTGAACAACATCCTCTCTATCATCCACAGACTAAACACATTCTGGTTAGCCATGATGTTGTTTTTGTGGAAGATGCTATTCAACCATTGCTTTCATGTACATCTGTTAGCTCCAAAGACATGTATGATACTTTGTTGCCTCTTTTTACAGGTGGACAATCTAGTGCTGTTCCCAATGAGGCAACTTCTCATCCTTTACAGGTTTCATGTGATGATGCAGATCATTCCATTTTTGATGCAGATTTACATGATGCACTAATTGATGACAGAGCTGATATTGAGCATGCAAAAACTATGCCAAAATGGCGGGTGCAGACTTTGCGTGACTGTATCACTCTTAGTCCAAGGGAAAATACCCACGCACAATGGTATTTGGCTAAACTTTCTGATGCTAGGTTAGTTTTGATCGCCCTAAATCCACAATTACACTTTGATGTACCGCGGTAAGATATGGGCAAATACATGCACCAAGGGGCCTTCAACTCTAGTGGTTACCTTTTAGCAAACTCTCTTCTCTCACTCTCACACATACCTATGCTTTCACACACTCTAATGCACTCTTACTTCCCCTTCCTATGGGGTTTTTCACATCAGTTTTCGTTCCCTTTTTGGTGTAAGATTGAGGAGATATTCATGAACATCTCTCATAGTTTAACAAAGCAAAGGTTGGCGACTCGATTGGGTTTCTCATCTTATGCACATTTCTCCCTCTGTTCTGCTGTTTATGTATGAATCAAACTTCTAAGGAAACGCTCTCTAAGATGCCGAAAAGGCTCATGCATGTTTCATGTCTCAATTACAATCAGCAAAGTATTAAACAAATTGGGCAGATGCGCACATCAATGCGAATGAAATTCACACTTCACTGTTGAATCATCTGCGATACATATTCAGCACAACATCAATGATCAAAGAGTTAAGTCCATAAAAGAAAAGGTAAAACCGCTTAGGAAAAATATCTGAATCATTTAGAATCTAACTTTCAGATCATTTGAGAGGTCTCATGACATCATGCGCAAATTAAACCTTGAACAATTGATATGCTCTGTACACATGCAATGAACAAACAACATCATCTTTTTTCTTTCCCTCATGAACACTTCATATGAATTGCAGCAACTTGGTGGGAGATGAAGCATAACATTTTCTACTTACGTTTGTCAACGCATTTGTAAACCAGTAGTCCATATCAGAATCATATGAGTTTATGTTTACACATTTTTTTTTCGCCATTTCTCAGATTAGAAAGATTCAATACCTATTTCATCACACGTTGAGCTATTCCCATCCGTAACGGCTCCTTTGTAATTTTCATGAGAATGCTTACTGGTGTTGAGGTCCCCAATGTCCATTTCAAGGTCGAAAGCTCCAACGCTTCTTCAGCTACACATTGTTCTTCTGAAGTACAGAGTACTCTTCAGGTCCAGAAGAGCTTCATGGAGCTTGCTCTTTGTTCTAATCTGACAATTAATGTCATCCGACATGATGCATCTTCCTCTTAAATCCTACTGTAGTACATACAGGAAGTCAAGTTGTGCATCCCACTCTGTTTCAAACCAAACTGGCCTATTGCATATTAAACATGATATTCTGTTTGATCCATAAAACCATCTTTGAAGTGAGTATAATTGATTACACTACAGTTCTCCTCATAGAGTGAATAGAAGAAGCTGCTACAACCCTCCTCACATAATGAATAAAAGAAGTTGCGACAGCTGCACACACTCGAGGAGACAAGGTCTTCTTGTCGTTTTCCGTAAACAAGATCATTATGTACATACTAGATACTGCGCCAATTGCTTTGGACATTGTGAGTTATATCATAAGAAATCATAATTCTAAAACATCCTCAACATCATTAGCGCACAAAATAACTGAAGACAGACCTTCAATCTCCTATAGCAGACTTCCATGCTATTTTGCTTCTATCTTCGCCCTTTTGATTCTTGATCTACCTCGGTTTTTTGGATAACTGCACTTCAGAGAAGCGATCAAACTCTCGTAGATCCTTTGTTAGCCGGACTCCTCTAGTAGTCTCATTAATCAGCACTCCTCCGTCCCTTCTCTCACCTGCAAGTTGCGCTCCTGAGGTTTGCTGAACACCAAAAACTATACAAAATGCCTGGCAGTACTTCTCCACCTCCACTAGATCTTGCATGCCCAGTAAGCTTAACTACCTAAACTGTTGCTTGCGATGCAACAACTGCATCCCTCTACCACGGCCACCGTAGGTACAGATTGTGGAGCCTCTCCGTTTGACAAGTCAGGATGCCGAAGGGAGGCTATCGGTGCCCCCCCTTCATAGAATCAAATTCTGGAGATATAGCTTGGAGACTCGATGATCTGGATGCATCCAAATCAGACTTACCCTTCACAGAAGGTGAAGGGCTCCAGATCTGACCCCATACATCCTCTTTTTTTTTCCCTTCACTGTTCGAAGGCTTTTGAGCCTCACTTTCGTCCAGAATTCTATGGCATCATCCGAGCGAATCCCCCCTTTTCCTGACACAAGGAGGCTGCCAAAAAAACGAAAAACAGGCCCTACCTTGACTTCTCCTCTGAGTAATCTCCAAACTCCAAGACAAAAAGTCGGTTTCTTTTCAGATTCACAAGCTTTCTTCGCCCACTGAAGACAAAAACGTACAAACGGTCTGCCAAAAAAAAACTTCCACCATTCCCCCAAAGTTCCTTCTGACAGCTGCCTGCAAAGAGAACGGCTGGAACGACTTTTGGCCCTGAATTACACATTTCTGGGACTTCTGTTACGCAGAAAATTTTCTTCACTTCTATCAGAAAATAATCTGTCTAATTCATTTCCCCTCAGAATATGCAGGATAAGAACATAGCTAACAGTTGCACTGATGCATGAACCTTTGTTATCTTCATTTGAAGGAACCATTGGCTTACGATAATGTTGCATACATCGTCGTCCCACAAAAGTCATCAAGACTCGAGTACAGGTCAAGTCCTACATAAAAACCCTAGAGTGCCCCACACACTAGAAAACCCTCGGATAGAGCACATAAGTCATAAAGCAAAACCGTTTCATTACCTCACTAAAGGTTTCATCTATAAGTACACATACAGTATCCGTGCCTTTGAGAATGTTGATTCAGAGTGAGCTGATATGTCGCAAGCCACATATAACAATCACACAAGCAAATAACGTTCCCTTCCAGGCGATCATCACCCTCTCCTCTCACTCTCTCTCCCCCTCAGGAGTGGGGAATAATTTCATATGTAAATTTTATTTATAATCACAAGTTGGCCTACGTTGACATTGGATGCGATTCGTGGACCTGGCCACCCGGCTAAGTTGATTCCACCCATCTACCAAATCAACGTAGCGCACAACACACAAACACATAATGATAACACATAACATATATCAGCTAGCCCATAACGAAGTTGGATGCGGCTCATGGTCGTGACCACCCGGCCACAATGGCTCCACCTACATACCAACCCGTTATGGCGCGTAGCTAAGACACAAACATGTACATCCCAAGCCTATGGCGAAACTAGTTGCGGCTCTTGGTCCTAACCACCCGGCTAGGATAAATCCACCCACCTTCTAGCCCACCATAGCGCATTGGTACAATCACAACAACACAATGTTTTTTTTTTCATAGTTAATTAATTTGCCCAGTCCTGAGAATTAGGGAGAGGAAGAAAGGGATTTTCCCACTTTTCCCACACATACATGCAAACATATACACTCTAGCCTTTGACAGATCAACCACCTCTTCACTCCATTCTCTCAATTACAGACACTACATATGCATTCATCGAGTTGACTTTTCACTTGGTAACTACAACTGGCTATCCCTTGGTCCCTCATATACCTATCCTTAGATGATCTAGAACGTGGGTCTCCGGGATGTCTCATATAGCCTCAGCTCGTACTCGCATCCCGACGACTTCCCTAGGGCGAGTCAGGCTCAACTTCAGGAGCTCCGTCATCACTTCCTATCGTTGACACATCTGCCCAAGCCCACGTGATATCGTTTTCTTCGTTAGGCATTTCCCTCGAAGGGTCGAAATAGTAATATCGATCCCCCGCCCATCCTACATGTCGGGTCAGGTATTCCTCAAAACACTCAATATAAAATATAACATCCAAACCCTGGTTTATGAAGCATACCAGCCAGTGCGTTTCCTCCACATCATATTCCGTTTCAAAGTCGTCGACCTCTATGTCCATGCGGGTGAATGTTTGGTCCGAGAAATATATCCTTAGCTCGTACAAATAGAGTTAAGTTATTTGATCTGCCATTTTGTTACTTAGCTCCTAATAGTCTCTGCGCAACACAAAAAATAATTAGAAGTCCAAAATTCTTGAGCTAGCAAGGGATAATATTTATGACACAAAAATCTCGAAGCGCGTTAACCTTCACGGGAGCACATTCTTCTCGTAAATCTTGAATTTGCATGGAACCATTGGAGTTGAGTTCCACCACCTTAAACGGTCCTGCCCATCTTGTCTGTAACTTCCCCGAGAATTTATAATATTTGCTATCATAGACTAGCACCAAATCCCCTTCTTGAATCGCATAGGTCTTGAGATTCTTATCATGCCTCTCCTTACGTCTTCTCTGAATAGCTTCCAGACTTTGCTGTGCAATGAGTCTCTTTTCTTCTAGCTTGACCAATTGTATGTACCTCTCCTTCAATGACTCTTCTTCTTCCAGCCTGGCCTCGATGGCCACTCTTAATGTCGGCACTTCTTTTTCGATGGGAAAGATGGCTTCCTCGCCATATACTAGGGAGAACGGAGTGATCTTAGTCGTCACTCGGTAGGATGTTCGATACGCCCACAAAGCTTCCAAAACTCTCTCATCCCAGTCTCGCCTATGCACAGCTACTGTCTTTGCCAGAATCTGTTCAAGGACCTTGTTGGTAACCTCCACTTGTCCATTCGCCCTCGGGTAATATGGAGTGCTTTTCCTATGTTTGATCTTATATAATTCCATTAATTCCTCGATCAATTCGTTGACAAAATGTGTTCCTCTATCACTTACTATCTCCAACGGGCATCCGAATCGGGTGATAATTTGTTCATACAAAAATTTAGCTACATCAATAGCTCGGTCAGTTTTCAGAGCTTTAGCCTCTACCCACTTGGTAACATAGTCAGTGCAGACCAGGATATACCTATTGGATCTACGTCTTGAGGGAGGATCAATAGGCCCCACAAAATCAATTCCCCATTTTTCAAAAGGCTTAAGAGCTAGCACTGGCGTAAGAGGAGCAACATGTGCTAATGTTGGTTTGCCCATTCTTTGGCATTTGTCGCATTTCTTGCAGTATGTATGAGAGTCTTTGAACAGCGTTGGCCACCAATACCCGGCCAATAAGATCTTTCTTGCCGTCAGCTCACCAGCAAAATGCCCACCGCAGGGTTCATCATGTAATGCTCTCAACACTAGGGTTGCTTCTTCTTCCTCGAGACACCTCCGATAAATGCTTTCATGTGCAAAATATCGATAGAGCTGCCCACCAATGATGCTATGGTGTTTTGCCAGTGCTAATAGTTTTTGCTTCTCTCTCTTGCTTGCTCACGGCGGGTATTTAGTGGTGCACAAGAAATTCACCAAGTCGGCATACCAAGGTACTTTAGCATCAACCTGAAATAGATGCCCATCAGGAGCATCATCGGGCACACCAGAGATTGGCTCCTCATTAATAATTCGAGATAAATGGTCGGCCAATATGTGCGCTTTGCCTGGTTTGGTTACCACTGTGAACTGAAATTCTTGTAGGAGTAGCATCCACCTCATCAATCGCCCTGATAGCTCGGGTTTATTGATGATGTACTTTAGGGCTTCGTGATCCACATAAAACGTGAAATGCTTTCCATCAGGTAATGCCGATACTTGTTTACCGCAAAGATCATCGAGAGGCATTCCTTCTCTATAGTCATGTAGTTCCTCTCAGTGCTATTCAAGTTTCGACTTGCGTAATAAATAGGGTGGTCCAACTTCTTTTCATTGGCTTGGCATAGCACTGCTCCAACCGCAGTATGAGAAGCATCGGTATGCACATGAAATTCTCTCGTCCAGTCAGGTGCTACTAAAATTGGCGCATTTATCAATTTATTTTTGATCAATTCGAAAGCAACCTCACACTCTCCAGTCCATTGGTATTGTTGGTCTTTCCTCAAAAGATTCGTTAGTGCTGCTGCTATTGATGCAAAATTTAATATAAATCGTCGATAATAATTAGCATGCCCCAAGAATCCTCTGAGTTGCCGCAAGTTTTGAGGAGGTGGAAGTTGTCCGATTTTTTCTACTTTATCCTCGTCAACCGCGATCCCTTTTTTGGAGATAACATGTCCCAAGAGCAATCCTCTTCGTACTCCAAATGTACACTTTTCAGGATTTAATGCGATGCCTTTTTCAATGCTTCTTCTTAAAATAGCTTCGATCCTCTCCATCATGTTTTCATCGTTACCTCTGATCGCAATATCATCGAGGAATATCTCCATCCAATCCTGCAAATAGTCTTGATATGCAGCTATCATTGCCCTTTGGAATGTGGCCGGTTGCATTGCATAATCCAAATGGCATCACACGATATGCGTATGTGCCACCATTCCGTGGTGAAAGTAGTTTTTGATTGATCCTCTTCATGGATTTGGATCTGGTTGTACCCACTGAAACCATCCAAAAATGAGTACAATTTATGGCCAGCCACTCTGTCCAAGATTTGATCAGTAAACGGCAAAGGGAAGTGATCCTTTTTTGTGCGCTCGTTCAACTTTCGATAATCTATGCAAATGTGGATTTTCTTATTTTTTTTCAGAACAACTACAATTGGTGATACCCATTCGCTGGATGCGATGGGATATATGAATCCTGCTTCCAATAACTTAGTCAATTCTAGCTTGATGAATTCCGAGTAGACTGGATTTGTCTGCCTAAGTTGTTGACATATTGGTCGGGTGCCTTCCTCCAAATCTATATAATGTTGGCAGATTCAGGGATCAATTCCTCTCAGATCACTGTATGACCATGCAAAGGCCTTGCTGAAATTTTTGAGTGCCAATTTAATGCAATCTCGTACTCCATCTGGTAGCCTTGACCCCACGCTCAAGAACTTTTCTGGAAAAACTTCCCATTTTTCCACCTGAGCTTCTCGTGAATATTCCTTATTCCTTGATGACACTGTAATTGGAAAGTGTTCCCCGATCACGCATGCATGGTTGGTCAGTAAATCATTGTTTTTTTCTTTTTCAACCGCACCCAATTTCTTTAGTTCAACTTTTGCAGTGGCTTCCTGCACTTTATTCTTCCTCTTCGCTTCTTTTTCCGATTCTCGACTCCTCCTTAGAAGCTCTACTTCTAGCACTCTGACCCTTTCTCTCAACTGTTGCACTTCCATTGTCGGAGCTGACTCCAGCTTCAACTCTTCTTTCGAAGTTCCCTTCTCCAAGGATTGGGTAGCTTTGCTTTCCTTTGCGTCTATACTCAACATGTAGCACTCAAATTCACTTGTATGTGTCAACCATCCCAGCAACTCCTGGTTTGAGTCATCCTTGTAACATAGTGGATCTTTGTACTCGCCCACCTTCGCATGTTGGAGGTTGGACAATTGCAGGTTAAATCCATCCTATAAAAGGTCCTTGGAAGCCTCCGTGCGCAAGGCAAATCTTACCCGCACCATTTTCTTGTCTAACCTTTTCCTTTGCTTTCTGCTCCCTTTCCTCAGCTATTGTTGATTTCTTGCCAGACAAGCTTGGAGACACTTGAAGTTGTATTCGATCGCCCTTCGGTCCAATCGTGATAAATCTTGTGCGCCAATCGTGCACACATTCGGCTTGCACCAGCCATGGCCGTCCAAGTAAGATCGAGAAGGTAGCCTCTGAGGTCCTTGGTCTTACTATCAGATAATCAACCTTAAACTCTAGACCGCCCACAATTGTGCTTACATTCTTCAAAAGGCCTGCAGGCTTCACTTGTGTTTGATCTGCCATTCTCAAGGACATCGGCGTTTCTTCCATGTGGTTGAGGCCCAAAGCTTTCATCATGTATTCAGTCATAAGGTTGACTGTGGCTCCACTATCTAACTGAGCACCAGGGACTGCATACCCTCTAATCTCGACTGTCACAGTTGGAGCATTCGAATCAATTTACATCGTAATACTTTGAATGATCCCTTGGACATCTTTATCTTGTCTCTTTTTCTCTCGGGCTTTCCTCGGCTTCTTGATATATTCGTGGTAGAATTGTTTCCTATATGCAGGTGAACACTTCAGCACTGTGCCAATGTCTAGCGTGACTTCCGTGTCAGTGAGCAGCGTTACGATGTCCACTTCCTCCAAACTTTGTCTTTCCTTCCTACACTTCGGAGCCCTTAATCTTTCAGGGAATGGTGCTATGCCTGGCACAAACTCCTTGGTCACTGGTGGAAGGATTTCGATCTCTTCCCCATCCTCAAACTCTTGCTGCTCATCAAATCCTCCAACTTGGTTTTCTACCTCTTCATGTTCGGGTATCTTCTCTTGGCTTGCTTTTCCACTTTCACCTTCTGGATTTTTCTTCAAATACTCTTGAGTTCTTGTGACTACCACCACAGTTGGCTCTTTATGCGGTTTCTTGGCCTGGTAAGCATCCACAAAGTGCATTGATGAGCTAGAGCCTTCTTGAGGGTTCGGTGTCTTGAACACTACTCCGATTGTAGGAACGTGCTCTTGAGATCTCGCTGTGGAATGCATCTGAGTATCAACATAATTCGAGGACCCTACTGGTCCCTTATCCTTGCCAGTGGAAGCTCTTCGTTTTGGACAATCTTCATCAAAGTGGCCCTCTCCACTACAGTACCTACATAGTGGGGTATAATCAATTGGTTTCTTTTCGTTTGGACATCTAGATTGAGTATGGCCAAAGCCATGGCATCTCCAGCACTGGATTGGACCGTCTCTTCTTTGATCACGTGCGGCTCCTCTTGGGTAGTCTCCTCCCTGACCCTGAGCACCATATCCATAAGTCGGTCTGTTTTCCCAATGAGATGTAGGTGGGACACTTTGAGCGGGCAATCCCGTGTAGGATCTTTCTCTTGTATCTCCCGATTTCATGGTCCTCTCTTCATAGGCTCTCTTGTTGTAACATCGGTCCTCCGTGTGATTTGTCCTTCCACAAAAAGTGCAACGCATTCTAGGTGGTGATCTATCTGTGAATACTCTTGAGACTGTAGGGCATTCTGAAGCCAAATGGCCGTAACCATGGCACTTTCCACACCATGTGTTCGATCTAAACACTTGATTCGGGTTTGTAGCTACCTCTGGTTTTACTGTGTATGTTTCCTGGGTCATTGTGGCAGCTTTTATAGCTTGTGTGACCAACTCCAATATTCGTTCTTCAGTTAGCGCAGGCTTTACCTCGCCTGGCGTGCTAGTGGCAGCTACAAAAGCTGGGGTCGTCAATGCGGGACTTCCTTGGCCAGGATCTTTCATCGGTATGTTTCCTTGGCTTCACATTGGCTCGTATAAGAGCTCCATCTTCCTTTGTTGACATAATTGTACTTCCTCCCAAAGCCTTGCTTGTTCCTTAGCATCTATTAAAGTTGCAGGTCTTGTCAGGCTGATATGCTGCTGCGCTGTAGGATCTCTCAATCCCGCAATGAATCTTCTTTTCAATGTCTCATCGTTCGGGGCATTCACGCCCATTTTTCTTACCAAGGTTTCCATTCTCTGAATGTAGTTATCAATGCTCTCATTGACTCCCTGTCGCAGGTAATCCATCTGTTGGGACAATCTATCTTGGAAGCCTTGTCGTCGAAACTTTGCCAAGAAGGCTTCCTTGAGCATCTGATACGTTCCATGCTCTTGTGGTGTCAAATTCCCATACCAATTGGCTGCCTCATCACGGAGAATAGCCGGAAAAATCCTCAACCTTTGACCCTGGTCAACTACCTCATTGGCCTCACAAGTAACCTCAAACAGCTGGATAAAACTATCAAGATCCCCGTCCCAAGCACGTGAGAACTTGGTGAAGTCCCCCAAATGAACTGAAATCCGTTGAGCCATTTTGAACAGAGGTGTGATGTCAATATCACTTCGATCCCAAAAATTTAGTGCACGCGGCCTCAGGATCCCTCCTTCAAACTTTTGCACTTGATTCGCGACTCTCCTACGGGAGTACACGTCTTTAGCAGATTTTTTTGAGCTAGTCGAGGTAGACTCACCTTGCAACTCCCACCTCTTCCTTTCTCTTTCAAGGGCTCTTCTCTGAGCGCACTCTTCTCTTTGCGTTTGTGTTCCTCTTGAAGATGAGCTCCCCTCGCTCATGTACTAGATCTGGGGTCCACAAGCTCGACCAACATGTGGTGCTAGGCGAACCTATGGCACTCTCTTATAAAGACGTGCCAAGCTTTTCCCGGCAAACGCACCAAAATGTATCACTCTTAGTCCAAGGGAAAATACCCACGCACAATGGTATTTGGCTAAACTTTCTGATGCTAGGTTAGTTTTGATTGCCCTAAATCCACAATTACACTCTGATGTACCGCGGGAAGATACGGGCAAATACATGCACCAAGGGGCCTTCAACTCTAGTGGTTAACTTTTAGCAAACTCTCTTCTCTCACTCTCACACATACCTATGCTTTCACACACTCTCATGCACTCTTACTTCCCCTTCCTATGGGGTTTTTCACATCAGTTTTCGTTCCCTTTTTGGTGTAAGATTGAGGAGATATTCATGAACATCTCTCATAGTTTAACAAAGCAAAGGTTGGCGATTCGATTGGATTTCTCATCTTATGCATATTTCTCCCTCTGTTCTGCTGTTTATGTATGAATCAAACTTCTAAGGAAACGCTCTCTAAGATGCCGAAAAGGCTCATGCATGTTTCATGTCTCAATTACAATCAGCAAAGTATTAAACAAATTGGGCAGATGCGCACATCAATGCGACTGAAATTCACACTTCACTGTTGAATCATCTGCGATACATATTCAGCACAACATCAATGATCAAAGAGTTAAGTCCATAAAAGAAAAGGTAAAACCGCTTAGGAAAAATATCTGAATCATTTAGAATCTAACTTTTAGATCATTTGAGAGGTCTCATGACATCATGCGCAAATTAAACCTTGAACAATTGATATGCTCTGTACACATGCAATGAACAAACAACATCATCTTTTTTTTTTCCCTCATGAACACTTCATATGAATTGCAGCAACTTGGTGGGAGATGAAGCATAACATTTTCTACTTACGTTTGTCAACGCATTTGTAAACCAGTAGTCCATATCAGAATCATATGAGTTTATGTTTACACATTTTTTTTTCGCCATTTCTCAGATTAGAAAGATTCAATACCTATTTCATCACACGTTGAGCTATTCCCATCCGTAACGGCTCCTCTGTAATTTTCATGAGAATGCTTACTGGTGTTGAGGTCCCCAATGTCCATTTCAAGGTCGAAAGCTCCAACGCTTCTTCAGCTACACATTGTTCTTCTGAAGTACAGAGTACTCTTTAGGTCCGGAAGAGCTTCATGGAGCTTGCTCTCTGTTCTAATCTGACAATTAATGTCATCCGACATGATGCATCTTCCTCTTAAATCCTACTGTAGTACATACAGGAAGTCAAGTTGTGCATCCCACTCTGTTTCAAACCAAACTGGCCTATTGCATATTAAACATGATATTCTGTTTGATCCATAAAACCATCTTTGAAGTGAGTATAATTGATTACACTACAGTTCTCCTCATAGAGTGAATAGAAGAAGCTGCTACAACCCTCCTCATAGAATGAATAAAAGAAGTTGCGACAGCTGCACACACTCGAGGAGACAAGGTCTTCTTGTCGTTTTCCGTAAACAAGATCATTATGTAGATACTAGATACTGCGCCAATTGCTTTGGACATTGTGAGTTATATCATAAGAAATCATAATTCTAAAACGTCCTCAACATCATTAGCGCACAAAATAACTGAAGACAGACCTTCAATCACCTGTAGCAGAACTTCCATGCTATTTTGCTTCCGTCTTCGCCCTTTTGATTCTTGATCTACCTCGGCTTTTTGGATAACTGCACTTCAGAGAAGCGATCAAACTCCCGTAGATCGTTTGTTAGACGAACTCCTCTAGTAGTCTCATTAATCAGCACTCCTCCGTCCCTTCTCTCACCTGCAAGTTGTGCTCCTGAGGTTTGCTGAACACCAAAAACTATACAAAATGCCTAGCAGTACTTCTCCACCTCCACTAGATCTTGCATGCCCAGTAAGCTTAACTACCTAAACTGTTGCTTGCGATGCGACAACTGCATCCCTCTACCACTGCCACCGTAGATACAGATTGTGGAGCCTCTCCGTTTGACAAGTCAAGATGCCGAAGGGAGGCTATCGGTGCCCCCCCTTCATGGAATCAAATTCTGGAGATATAGCCTGGAGACTCGATGATCTGGATGCATCCAAATCAGAGTTACCCTTCACAGAAGGAGAAGGGCTCCAGATCTGACCCCATACATCCTCTTTTTTTTTTTCCCTTCACTGTTCGAAGGCTTTCGAGCCTCACTTTCGTCCAGAATTCTGTGGCATCATCCGAGCGAATCCCCCCTTTTCCTGACACAAGGCGGCTGCCAAAAAAACGGAAAACAGGCCCTACCTTGACTTCTCCTCTGAGTAATCTCCAAGCTCCAAGACAAAAAGTCGGTTTCTTTTCACATTCACAAGCTTTCTTCGCCCATTGAAGACAAAAACGTACAAACGGTCTGCCAATCCACCATAGTTTCTTTTGACAGCTGCCTGCAAAGAGAATGGCTGGAACGACTTTTGGCCCTGAATTACACATTTCTGGGACTTCTGTTACGTAGAAAATTTTCTTCACTTCTATCAGAAAATAATTTGCCTAATTCATTTCCCCTCAGAATATGCAGGATAAGAACATAGCTGACAGTTGCACTGATGCATGAACCTTTGTTATCTTCATTTGAAGGAACCATTGGCTTACGATAATGTTGCATACATCGTCATCATGGATTCAGTGTGGAAGAACATGCTGATACCTGTAAAAGTTATGCTTAGAAGTCAGGACCCTTGCTGATTCTTGTCCCTTATGCCTGTGAGAGATTGTTCCCTTTAGCCTTTGTTGAGTTTTGTGGATGCTATAAAATTTGTGTTTGGAATTGATATTCCACTTGTATTCCTACCATACTTTTACTTACACTACATTACAGCACCCATATTAATATGAAGCATCATTATGTATGAAAGCTTCTCTCCCAAAATCCACATTTCCTGTATTTTTGCATGCATTGAGTATTTTCTGCCAAATTGCAAGATCAAGATAGCCTGGAATCCTTTTGATGGTTTCCATTGCCTCATTCAAATGTCCAGTGCAGCAAAGGATGTCAACCATACAAGCATGATGCTCTACGCTAGGAATAAGCCCAAAGTCTTTGTTCATAATATCAAGATATGTGGAGTTCTTCTGGAATGAACCGATGCTTTTGCATGCACTAAGAACATTAATGAAGGTAACTGAGTCTGGTATTAAGTTTTGCTGGAGCATTTTGTGAAACAAATCAATGACTTTGTCATAATCTCCAAGTTGACAATGCCCTCTCTTGATCCACACATCTACATTTGATTGAGTTTTCTCACTACCAACCATCAATTCTCCTTGCAAAACACCTACATTCAAATGAAAAATCTCCGAAATGGAACATGTTCGTGCATAATCATTAACAATTTTCCAGCTAACAGTGACAACAAATTACCTCTATCATATCGTAATACTCGTTCAGGCTCTCATAGTGCCTCTTTTGCTTTAGATTGCTATGCTATGGCTTCATCTAGTCTCTCTGATGAGAATGAGTCTTTTTCGTTTGATGAAGCACAAAATTTAGAAAATTGGATGGCTGTTATGCAATTTGAATATGATGCTATAATGAAGAATGGTACTTGGTTTTTATGTGACTTGCCTCCTAGCAAGAAGGCCATTGGCACTAAGTGGGTTTACAAGCTGAAGTGTAAGCCTGATGGAACAGTTGACAAGTATAAGGCTAGGCTTGTTGCAAAGGGTTATGCATAGGAAAGAGGCATTGATTTTGATGAGACTTTTGCACCTACATGCCATATGACTATTGTTCGGAGCATCTATGCACTTGCAGCCCATCATGGTTCGAATGTACATCAGTTGGACATTAAAACTGCATTTTTGAATGGTGACTTGCATGAAGAAGTGTATGCTTTTCAGCCCCATGGCTTTGTGCAAAAAGGGCATGAAAACCAGGTGTGCAGGTTAAAGAAGGCATTATATGGTTTAAAGCAAAAACCATGTTACTTGGTATGAGAAGATACATGCCTATCTGATTGCACATGGTTTTGAGTATAGTCCAACTGAAAGCACCTTATATGTTAAGCGTGCTAATGATGTGCTTATGATCATTGTTGTCTTTGTTGATGACATGCTGCTCACTGGTCCTATTGAGAAGCATATTGTTTATTTTAAGGCTAATTTGCATGCCTCATTTGAGATGTCTGATTTGGGGCATTCATTTTATGCATGTTGATGGTGGAATGGCTTTGTGTCAAACAAAATATATTGACACATTATTGCAGCGTTTTGGCCTTGAAGACTGTAAACCTATTGCCACTCCTATGGAAACAGGTTTACGACTGAGTCTTCATGAGGCTGGAGATGCATTTGATGATGTTCTCTATCAGCAGGCTGTTGGATGCTTGATTTACTTATGCATTTCTCGGCCAAAAATTCAGTTTGTTGTCTCACAAATGAGCAGGTTTATGCATTTCCCAAGAGTCAAGCATTGGTAGGCGGTTAAGCGCATCTTTCGCTACTTGAGTGGTACTCGGCTACTTGGGTTGTTTTATCCCAAGGGGGGATCACTACCACCAGATTTGCATGCTTTTTCTGACTCTGATTGGGTTGGTTGCTATGACACTCGTGTGTCCACTAGTGGCTTTTGCTTCATGCTTGGTAGCTCATGTATATCTTGGTTGAGCAAGAAGCAGCCTACTGTGGCCACTTCCAGTTTTGAGGCTGAGTATAGGGCAGCTTTCACAGCTACTCTTGAGTGTGTGTGGCTCAGACGCCTTATGGTTGAGTTGGGTGTTGGTCAGTCTTCTACCACCACCATCTTCACTGACAGTCAGAGCACTTTGGTGGTTGCGAGGAACCCTGTGTTCCATGCTCGCACTAAGCACATTGAGGTGCATTACCATTATGTCAGGGAGAGGTTCTCTACTGGGGTGATCAGCTTGGCATATGTGCCCACGCAGGAGAACATTGCAGACCTTTTCACGAAGGATCTACCTAGGGAGAAGTTTGAAGCTTTCCGCAAAGCTTTGGGCTTACTTCCTTTTGTGGATTGATTCCACATAGCTTGGCACTTCCTTATACTTGAGTGCTAGCTCCTTGTTCACTGCATCACTCCCAGGGGGGATTTGTTGATATATTTAGGTAGTGATGTGTGTGAACACACTAGGACCGTCGGGGCACTTTTTTCCCTCTTTAGGAGGTTTTTTTTCCCTCGGCTTGTATATATGCCTATTGCCCTTATGGGCTACTTATCTTTGTACATTCTCTAGTAATACATTCAGTATTGTGTGTTGTGCTCCAAGCTTATTCTTCTTCCTTGTGTTGTTCGCGTGCTTCCGCAGATGTCTAACTCCAACAATAGATTGTCCTTGATGGATGCTTAATCTATGCGCTTTTTTCTGGTTCGTGGATTTTCAAGAATGCGCTTGTGTCACTCTAGCACAATGGTGAGTACCAACGTGAGGAGCTTCACCTCATAATTGTCAATCCGTGGAGACGTGAGGACCGGTATGAAGACCAAAAGCAAGTGAAGTGCACTAGTGCGTGAGTGAAAGCACACAAGCCTGCACACACATACACACACACGCGCACAAGGCAAGAGCAAAGAGTGGAACGATGGAAGATAATCGATTACCAAAGAAATCTCTTACAAAGCTGAAATCTACAACAAGCCAACCCCTCAAATGAGCTTTCCAGCCCTTTTTATAGTTTTTTGAGTAGTTTTGGCCCTGTCCAGACCTAGTGTCCGGCCTCGTTAAAAATTAGGTTCTCGGGCTTATTTGGGGGCTCAAACGGAATCTAAAAATTATGAAAATTGGTAATATGATACATCTAATACTCCTCAAGCTCAAGGACTCCTTGGCTTGAACAAAATGGAGTTGAAAAAATAGAAAATGGTATTTACAATGATTTTTAGTGATAAAAATCACTATTTTTGTAGGGATTTCTTCTGAAAATTTGACAGGTGCTTCTTGGAGCTCCCTACTTGCTCCCTCTTCTCGTGTGTTCACTTTCTTGATGTGCTTCCGTGCTTTGTCCTTGATCTTGAGCTTCAACACTCCCCCCCCTCTTGAGTCTGTCGTCCCTGACAGACCCTTGTTGTGATGGTTGTTCCATGTAGTACGTTGAGAGGTAGTGTCCTTCATGTATCAGTAGGAGCAGTGCATCTTCCCATTGTATTTTGGGTAGTTGTCAGGTTCATCAGTTTGTCATGGCAACCTTTGTATGGACTTCCTCCGTGTATTCCAGCTCGGTGGTGTCTTTGTGAGCTTTCAAAAATTGTGAGCTACTCAAAAGAGGTTGTCAATGTTGAGTATGAGCAACTCTTGTGGTGGATTGCTGCCTGGCTCTAGTCGTTGTCGCTGTGATATCCTCGGGCACTTCCAAAGATGGCTTCCCTAGTCTCCATACCAGGTACTTGTGACCCATCATGACATATGGGTAAGTGCATTAGTGCATGGGTTGGAAGAAGAATGTGCTCTGTGCACGGCTTTGTAATGTAGCCCTACGCATGCGTACTTGGAAAATGCATGGGAAGAAATATGGTGCAAGAAATTGGGTTTTGAGCGAAGTGCTCAAGGGTATGCCGACGAAGAGGTTTCCTAATCTATCATGGTTATAGTGTTGTTGAAGCATGTATATCTTACCATGTTGAAAGGTCTGTCAATCTTCATCTCTCCGTGTTGTACTCCGACATCATGGTTGACCATTGGCTTGCCGTTTTGTTGAGGAATGGCCTTGCTGCTGGATGAGCTTCTTCAAGCGTACGGTCATGTCGCCTTCTCCTCTCTTTGTCTTTCTTGCTTTTCCCCTTTCTCTTCTCTTTCTTCTTTTTTTTTTTTTTTTTTTTTTTTTTTGGAACAATGGCATAAGACAAAAATAAATGTGTTAGTGTCAGAAATATTTTACATGTGTCATGTGTGTCACATGTGCCTGGGATTCTCAATTGTGCCTATGCATGGCCGTGTAATGTGGCCCTAGATTAATGCATACTTTGGAAATGCATGACCGGAATGGTGCAAAAGGCAAGGTTATGCCATAGGCACATGGTTGTTGTTGGTCGAGGCTTTTGGATGTTATGTCTAGACTTGCTGCAATCTTTGTTTGGAGGTGTCGATTGAATCTTGCAATGATGTACTCCTCCTTATAGGAATCCATTTGAGAAAGGTATGTGGCTTTGTGGAGATCACTTTTGGCCCCTTCATCGTGGAATGGTGTCTAAAAGTTGGTATCCAGCGTGGTTGGCTCTTTGATTTTATGGAAGCTGCTACTACTTTTGGCTTCCAAACCCATACCTTTTTTGGTTGCCTTTTTATGATTGCTGAAGAGGTGGGTTGATCTGTTTTGGTCCCTTGTGTGTGGTGGTAACCCTTGTTTTTCCTTGGCATTTTTGTGGAATCTTTGCTTGTGGGGGAGATTTGTGTTGTTTGTGCATGTAAGAGTGTCTTGGGTACCCATATTTGTAATCGCTCGTGTTGAGCTGCAACTAACTTCTTTGTCACCCAAATTTGTACATTATTATGGTCGGCCTTCCTTGATTGCTTTGGTACCCAAATTTGTCGAAGTCCGTCGGATTGAGTTGTTCCTCGTTTCTTGGTACTTCTTTTAGCCTGGTTGACTTTCATGCTTGGGAAGAGTTGGGGCAAGGCTGGCGGTTGTTCTCCTTTTCGTACCCAAATGTGCTTCCTGCCTTGAGTTTCTTTCTTCTTGAATTCCGTCTGGCTACTTGATATAGTGGATATCATGTTTGTTTGCCTCTTTGGTCGATTTACCCTTGGATTAGTATGTGAGGAAGAAGAGAAATTTGCTGGCCTCTGAGCGTGTGCTTCCATGATTGATTCCTTTTGCTTCGTAGGGTTATTGACGCACACAACATTTTCTTCACAAAGGTCAGTTTCAGGAGAACTAAAAGAATGTGTGACCTCTGGATTTGTGAGCATGCAATTGTCTAATTCTAATGTAATGCATTGTTCATGAACCCAAACTTGAAGAAGTTGACTTCTTAGGTTCAAGTTGACTGCATGGTCATAGATCCAATCTTGACCTAGGACAAATGGCTCTGTAAGGTCTGCATCATGACACACTAGCATTTTGACTTTCATTGGAACATCTTGAAGGTAGATGGGAAGTTCCACCTCGCCTAAACAAGGGGTTTCCACACCTCCCAATCCTATGAGATAGGCTTCTATGGGCTTGATGTCCAACTGCAGGTCTTGGCAGTATGAAAGTCTAACTGCACTAGTTGCTGCACCTGAGTCAATTAATGCGCTCACAGTCTTTGCATTCTTCCCTTGACCTACCGCTATGGTCACAAATGGACGTCGATCAATTATTTGAGAAGCAGTTAGGTCCGATTTTTGGCACATGTCCATGTGATATTTTGGAGCTTTTGTGTTGATCTCTAGGCCTAATCGTCGTAACTTATTTCTTCTGATGCGCTCTCTCGCCTCTGCTTGTGCTTCTTCTCTAACCCTTAACTCCTCTTCTTTTCGCTTCTTAGCAGTATTGAGTCTCATTAGCATTTCCTCTGTAAGAGGTTCTTGATATAGCTTGACTCGACAACCACTGATATAGTTGGGTAAGACATCGCCTTCTAGTGTAGCCAATTGAACTGCACCGCTAGTGGAAATTCTATTAATGATCATGGGTCCATATCCTCTTTTTTCCAATTTACGGGCATGTTGCTTTAGTGTATAAACCAACACTAGGTCTCCCGCTTTCAAGCCTTTATCCTTGATATGTGCATCAAAGTATGCCTTTTGCCTTTTCTTTGCAGCATAGATGCCTGCCGCTGCTCGTAGCCTCGTCTCACCTAAGCGTTCTAAATCAAGGATCCTCGAGGATAACTCGTGTCCGTTCCAATCATTCTCTTGTGCTACTTTTAAAGTTGGGATTAGGAAATCCAATGGTAGCACAGCATTTTGTCCGAAGACCATCTGAAATGGGGTGGCATTGAGTACCGTTTTATAAGCAACTCGGTAGGCCCAAATGGCATGATGAAGTTGTTTGTCCCAATCAGAGCGTTTGTTATTTACGAGTTTTGTCAATACGTTACATAGGATCTTATTCGTGCTCTCAGCTTGTCCGTTAGCTTGTGGATGATAGGGGGCAGACTTCTTGTGTATCACCAAGAATTCTTGGAGAAGATTTTCAATGACTTCATTCAAGAAGTGTGTGCCTCTATCACTTACTAATTCTATAGGTAATCCGTATCTTGTGAACACATTCTCGAATAAAAACTTCGCTGTAGTTTGAGCATCGTTCTTTGTTGTGGCTTTGACTTCTACCCACTTTGTGAGGTAATCCGTGGCTACAATAATGTATTCTGCATGGGAGTTTCTAGCTGGAGGGTTGATAGGACCTACAAAGTCTATGCCCCACTTCGAAAATGCACGTCCTCCCATCATTGGTCTCAAAGGCATCTCATCTTTTCTAATCGGATATTGTGTACGTTGGCATGTGTCACATTTCTTCACATAGGTATGTGCATCCATAAGAAGAGTGGGCCACCAAAGTCCTGAGAATAGAATAGTCTTAATTACCCGATCAGGACCAAAATGTCCACCTGCCGCACTGCTATGTGCAGTTTCTAAGACTCTCAAATAATCTGATTCATGAACGCACAATCTTAAATAGCCATCTTTGCCTCTTCGGTATAGGTTATCACCTACTAAGGCATAGTCTTTAGCCTCCTGCTCCATACTTCGTTTTCTTGCTAGACTTGCCTCCTTGGGGGATGTTCCCGATCTCATGAATTCTACCAATGGAGCACTCCAGTCAGGAATTAACGACACGTGATAAAGGGTAGCATGCTCCACTGGGGTTCGTTCTTTGCACATTGGACAATTCTTTATCCACTCATGAATTTCTTTATCCATACTAGGCCAATACACTCCTAAACGTTTTAGATTTTGCAGTGTTCGTTGTTTAGAATAGTGATTCCCTAGAAATCCTTCATGGGCTTGTTGCAACCAACTACTATGCTCATCATCCTCGACACAACAAGCTAGAACACCTTCCGTGTCTTGTTTATACATGCTTCCTGCCAATATTTGATAGCTTTGTGACCGCACAATTTCATTCGTGTCCGTTTTCACCTTTTTATTAGCGGGTCCAAAGGTTAGGACTGGTACCAACTTATTTGCCCATTTAGGAACAACTTCTAGATTGAACAGATAAGCATCGGGCAATTCATCCGACACTCCTTGCGGTGGCTCTCCTGAAGTGATGCGAGAAAGGTGATCCGCTCTGAGGTGGGTCTTACCTTGCCTAACAACCACTTCAAAGTCATATTCCATTAGCAAGAGGAACCATCTTACTAAGCGTCCAGTATTGCAAGGTTTATTGACCAAGTATAATAAGGCTTGATGATCGGTGAAGAACTTAAACTTGTTGGCCAATAAATAGTGTCTAAATTTCTTTACAGCATATACCATGCCTAAGCCTTCTCTTTCGGTTGTGGTGTAGTTTCGTTCAGCGGCATTCAATTGCCTGCTAGCATATGCTATAGGCAAATCTAAATTCCCTTCACCAGTTGGTTGTGACAGCACACATCCTATTGCATAATTGGATGCATCCACGTGTACATGGAATGGCTTATTCCAATCAGGAGTGGTCAGTATCGGTGTTGTGCACAAGCGTCTCTTCAACTCATTGAAGGACTTCTCACATTCATCGTTCCACTCAAAATTTGTCAACAAGGCATAAAGAGGTTTAGCTATGATTGCATACATGTGAATGAACCTACGGTAATATCCACAATGGCCCATAAAGGCTTGTACCTCTTTAACATTCCTTGGCCTCGGCAACTCCGCTATGGCTTTTACCTTGTCCTCATCTGTTGATATTCCGTTTTTAGAGACAATGTGACCTAAGATTTTACCCTGACGGACCATGAACACACACTTTTCTGGGTTCAGACACACTCGGTATTGTCTACACTTGTTGAAGATTTGTCTGAGCTCAGGAATGTGACATCTCCTTTCTTGGGAATGAGCACATAAATCATCCACATATACTTCTAAGCTCTTTCGCAAGAACTCTTTGAAGACATGACACATGAGCCGTTGAAAGGTTGCAGGTGCATTGGTGAGCCCAAATGGCATCACCCGAAATGCAAAGATCCCCCATTCCGTGGCAAAAGCCGTTTTGTGTTGATCTTCTGGGGCAATGGCTACTTGGTTGTAACCTGAAAATCCATCAAGGAAGCTATAAACTTCCTTGCCTGCAACACGCTCCAATAAATGTTCAGTGATTGGAAGTGGATAACTATCTCTGATTGTAGCAGCATTAACTTTTTTAAGGTTAATACACACTCGCAATTTTCCATTCTTTTTGGGCACCACTACAATGGGGGACACCCATTCAGTATGCTCAATCTCATAGATGAATCCAGCTTCAATCAATCTATCAATTTCTTCTTTTATTTTGGCTGCATAAGTGTCATTATATGTGTAGGGCTTATGTTTGGTGGGCTTGGCATCTGCGATCGTGGGAATCGTATGAGAACAAATTTTTGGATCTACTCCCTTCAAGTCTTTATAGTGCCACACAAACACATCCCTATATTCCCTTAACAAGGCTACCAACTCTGCTTCCTCTTCTTTACTTAGGTCATCTCCTATGTATGTACATCTCTCTTCATTCTCCTCCATGGTGACCACGACTTTTTTGGTCTTTTCTTTGTTATCATAAGCCTCTCCTGTTGTGGCCTCTCTCTTAGGCATTCGTACCAAAATTTTTCTGTCCTCAACTTCGTATTTCTTGAGATTTTCTGGTACTTCAAACAATTTCTCCTCCTCTTCTTGTTTCACTACTTTCCTTTTCTTTTTCGTTTGATTACCTTCACTCCCATCCTTTGAATTTACCGTTTTGATGCTTGTGAGAGGTTCTTCTTCTTTTTGTGTGAATACTCCTATGTCTTCTAGATAGTGCTCCTCTGAAATAAAGCAGCTATCCATCACAATGGACTCTAGATCATTATCGTTCTCTTCTTCTTTTATGAATTCACTAGGGTCACATTCTTCTAGCAAGGGCTGACACGTGAACACTGAAATATCATATCCCTCCTCGTCACAATGAGGTGTCCATTGTTCTTCATTGACAGCAATGTCCATGGTGGCTAGGATTTCTGCCCAACCATGAGGCTCAAATTCCTCGTCTGGAAATATCATCGGCGTATAGGCTGGGTCTCTAACTGGTCTATCTCCTTGAGAAGTTCCTTTTTCTCTAGCCTTTAAGCGTTTTTCCTCTTCCTTTGCGACCTTGCACATCCACAAATGAGTATCCTCATGCATCCAAGATGTATCAGATGAACTTTTAGAATGCACAGAGACTGAATCTTCTTGCTCCTTATGGATAGGATTCCACTGTAGGGGTGGAACATCTCTGAAGGTGTAATCCTTCAAATTTACCTTGGTTGTGACCCCTAAGCGTTGCAAGTATAAGGAGTTGGTTCCCCAATCTTGTACCACTTGCAGTTGTCGTAGGAAGGGCCTTCCTAAGATCATCTCGTAGATGTTATTTTTCTCAAAGTTACATATAGCAAATGTGTGTTCAAACTCTACACCACAGGTGGTTAGAGTTATCCCTTCGAGCAATCCTAGAGGTCTTTCCACATGGCCGTCAGCCATCTGAAGCTTCATTCTAGTTGGTTTTAATGTGGGCTTGCCCCATCGCTTCCACAAGGAGGTGGTTGCAATAGCAGCACCAGCACCTGAATCTATGATTGCTTTGGTTGTGTAACCTTGGTAGGTGATTGGAAGATAAGTATTACCTTCGTCACCCTCACACATGTCCCCTATTTTATCAAGAGGTATCTCTGGAACTTTCTCTTTAGAGCCTGCTTTTGGCATTTTGGAATCAAGTTCGGGAACTTGATCCTTCACACGATTCCATAGCTCAGGTTTTGCTTTGAGCAGCTCCTCTACCGTGAGATGACACTGAACTTTAGTGTTCTTCACGACGTCAGTGTTTCTTGGAATCACCGAGTCTTCATTTCTTACCACTATTGTGGGAGCTCTAATCTGGACCGATTCAGTTTCCCCTGGGTCTGTGAACTGTGGCAATTCTTGTAAACAATTAGATTCAAAATCTAACCGTTCATATTCTTGTTGCTCTGTTTCTTCTCCATAAATAGATGGAATGTCTTGTGGAAACTGATCATGAAGGTCATCAATCTCAAGGATAGGAGGAGAATTATCCTTCTCCTTGGCCCATCTCTCTTCTTGTATTTCCCGCAAGAACGTTTGAGAGTGTTGTTGAATTGAAAGAGGCTCTCTCTCATCTATGGAGTCAGGAACATAGACTTTCTTTGGTGATGAGCTTTCTCTTTCAATAGTTAGTTGAGCCTGTGGAGGTAACGAAACTTGTGGCTTGTTTACCAACTGCTCTAATCTATCTAGTAAGCCCTGGAAGTGCAAACCCGGTGTAATAGCATTCGTCTGATTGAATGATTGATTGGCCTCAAACATAGCTTGAGCTAGTTCCACCATTTTAATGCACATTTTTGTCCGTTCAATCTCTAAATCTGCTCTAGGGTAGCTCTTATCTAGGTTTGCAGGTGTTGGCCCTTCTTGAAGTCGAGCCTGGTATGCTTTGAACATCATGTCCAAGTGTTCTGGAGTTGGATCTGCAAGAACAGACCCCGGTTGTGGTGGTTCATTTACCGTGGTTGGTGAGTGGGGATGAGATGATGTGGATGGAGTTTGGACTTGTGAGGGGCTTTGAGAGGCGATATCTTCTATTTTTGTTTTTGCATCTTTCAGGCTTTCTTCCAGATCGGATAACTTTTTGGTCCACTTACGATTGGCCTTCTCTCTAGTATCCTTCCATGTTCTTGTCCTTCTCTTACTAGGCTCTCCCGATTCACTTGGCTCTGATTGCTCAGCTGGTTTATTTTGCTGTAAGGCTTGGGCCCTAGTAACTGCGTGCATAGGAGCCATCTTATCGCTACTGGAACTTGAATCCCTTGCTAGGCCGACAACATTAATGGGTGTAACCTTTGGTACACTAGCAGGATGTCCGGGACAATCTCTCAAAAGCTGTTCTTTGCCACACTCTAGACAGACAACTTGTATCGTGATGTTCTGCCCTTGTGTCGGAGCTAGTGTGTGGGGTGGTTTTTGTCTTGGCATAGATTGAGGTTGGATATTACCTTCATGTTCATATGGTCTAGTTGCTTCTCGTGGTTCTGGACATGGGCTATACCTAGGAACTTCTCTTCCTTGTTCTGTAGGAGGGTACCCGCATGGTCTATAGTGGGGTGGTACAAATGGTCACGGCTGTCTATTCATTAGATAGTTTCCATTGTTGTAGTTGGGGTACTTTGGCTCACGATAAGAGTACATGTTAGGCACTTGAGTTGATCGTCTATCGTACGGGTAAGGTTGTGATAATCCTAATGCTTCTTGGTTGCAGACATGAGAAGGATGATCCCCACCGCAAAGTGTGCAACTTCCTAACATTGGCATTCTCAAAGGGAAGTTCTGGTAGTTCCTTTGTCCTTGTACTCCTAATTTCTTGGCCACCAACTCTGTCACTTCCTCCACATAACTCAAACTAGAAGTTTCCTTGCTCCCTGTCTCCTCTGATTTGATAGGATCCTGTGTGATTTTGAGATCCTCAACTAAGTTGTCTTCCAAATCTATGCATTCTTGAAGACACTCACTCAGAGTTTGCAACCGTTTTACGTATACTAACATTCTTAATGTTCCATTTGTTAGACCCTCTAAAAATAGGGATATCATTTTTTGCTGAGAAGGTCTCTCTGTCACAGGGCATCGGGTTACGTATTGTTTAAACCTTCGTGCTGCATTTTTTACCGTCTCATTGGGAGCTTGTTTGAAACTATGTAGTAAGGACGACGAATTGTGCTTGATCCCGCGCTTCGTGAATTCCCAAATAAGTTCTTGGAAGAATTGTTCAATATGTTCAAAGCAATTTGGATCCAGAGATTGAAACCAAGTTAAGGCTATTCCCGTAAGTGTTAGCCCAAAGGATTCATATTGCATGAAAAAGTCATCCACTTGCTCTGCTCGCAACACCTGCTTGAATTCTGCAATGTGGTCATAGGGTTCTCCTGTGCCATCGTAACGATTCCTCATACATTTGGCCAATTGGATTGGTCTCGGTCTTCTGTCGGGTTTTGGGGATCGAGTTATGATGGGGACACCTTGGGGCGGTTCTGTCCTAAAGGTAGGTCTATTCGTATTTCCCATCCTCTGACTAGAGTGGCCGTGGGGGTTGATTCTTGGCATGTCGAATTGTTCATGTAGTCTATCGAGTATGCTACCTTGGCTCATTCGTCCTATCGTCACATTTTTTGTTCTTTGTTGGGTTTCAAATGGGTTTTGCGAGGTAGTTTCCTGATCTCGAGCTAACTCTCCTCTTTCATTAATCTGATTAGGACTTTCAGTTACTACATATATCTGGCCCATCTTGTCCATGTAGACTCCGTCTTCATACTTGACAGCTGGTCTTGGAACTATTTCTAATTCTGTGGTGTTTATCATTCTTGCCACTGTCCTCTGTAGACCATCAAGGTAGATGGGTATTCCTTGCAAGTTAGTGGATATATACTGAAGAGACATTCGATATTCGCCTTCCACTCTAGACATAAAACCTTCCCTAGGTACAGAACTATGCATGTCTTCAGAAACCAAGAGCCTCTCCCAGTTAAGTGACATTTTTGACTCACTTGTCTATGAACTCAGCACGTAGAGTTAACCCCTGAGTTGGGAGTCCCTGACTTGATTGTGTGGTTGATCTTAGTTTCAAGTGATATGGTACTTTATCTATCTCTTCCTAGGTATCATCTTGAGCTTAGGTTCATAAGCCTTGTTTACAAGTCCACAATTGTCCTTTGAATTGCTCAAAATCTTGTGGAACCCCTTGCTTCCTAGTCCAACCTGAGGGTCAACTTAAAAATACCCTATCTAATAATCCTGGTATTAATATTAACATAACCAGTCGATGTTTTTGTTGTACTCCTCACGAGCTTTCCAACAAACCCAAGATCACTCCGAACGGATTTCGTATGAAAAAGTTATGCCAGTTCAGGGTTTTGGGGGTTAAAACAGGGAAACAGGGCCTCTCAGGAAATGCTTCAAATCATGCGATACACGATATTTGTAGGACACGATACTTGATACTTGAGGAACTCGATACACGATACTTGATCTTTGAACAGACGACCTACGATATTTCAAGGAAAACGATACTTGATCTTTGAACAGACGACCTACGATATTTCAAGGAAAACGATACTTGATACTTCCCCCAAACGATACACGACCTCCAAGCCAAACGATACACGATCTCTCACAAAACGATCGCTGGACAAAACGATCTCTGAGCAAACGATCGCTGGACAAAACGATATTTGACAAAACGATACTCGATACTTAGCTCAAAACGATACTCGGTCGCTGGCAAGTATCGCGATCTCTGGAACACGATACACGATACTTGGACCAAAACGATACTTGACCGACACGATACACGATATCTGGATGAACACGATACACGATACTTCCCCAAACGATCTTTGGCAAAACGATCTCTGGACTCAACGATCTTTGGTCAAAACGATACACGATCGACGATATTTGGTTCAAAACGATACGCGATCTCTGAGTGAAACGATCTACGATCTTTGACCAAAACGATCGCTAAGCAAAACGATACCGATCTCACCCAAGTATCGCGATCTCTGGTAAACGATCTCTCACTGAGACGATCGACGATACTTGAGCCAAAACGATACCGATCTTTGGGCTCAAACGATCTCTGATCGAAACGATACCTATATTAGGGAAATATCGCGATACTCGACCACAGGAGTCCACGATACTTGACAAGTATCGCGATACTCGACCGCGGGAGCAAAAACGATACTTGACCCTTGCCAAGATTTTTGCAAGATTTTTTAAGTTTTGTTTTGATGCCCTTGTTTTCCTAGTCCTTCTCCCCTCTCCTCACTCTTTGTATCACCCAAAACTCAACATTTAACCTCTGTAAATCCCAAACGATACTTGACGCAGGTCGACTTTTTTTCTGAAAAAACTTGGATTTCCTGAGAGTTCATGAGTATGAAGTGGGTTTGCTTACCTTTGATACTCTCTTCCAACTCTCCTAGCACCCTATTTTGCTCCGCGTAGCTCCCAAAAGCTTTGTTTCTCAAAAACGATACTTGACGCAGGTTTTAGCACTTCCGAAAATGGCCGCTCAGATTCTTGGTGTTTGGAGAGTGTTTCACGAGTTTTTCTTCAGCGATTCAGTTCTGCACCCCCCCCCTAAGCTTCTTGCTCACAACCACAAGTAAAAACAAGGTGAATGTACTCTAAAAAATGGAAAAAACTGAGAAGATGAAGGTGGATGGAGATGGTGATGATGGTGAAGATGAAGAAGAAGAAAAATTCAAAAACTGAACTGAAAATGATGATTTTTTTACCTTCCAACGTCGCTACTCTACGTCTTACCGTCACACGCTCGTCCTCCAAGCTCTCTCCCCGGCAACGGCGCCAAATTTGGTGTCACTCTAGCACAATGGTGAGTACCAACGTGAGGAGCTTCACCTCATAATTGTCAATCCGTGGAGACGTGAGGACCGGTATGAAGACCAAAAGCAAGTGAAGTGCACTAGTGCGTGAGTGAAAGCACACAAGCCTGCACACACATACACACACACGCGCACAAGGCAAGAGCAAAGAGTGGAACGATGGAAGATAATCGATTACCAAAGAAATCTCTTACAAAGCTGAAATCTACAACAAGCCAACCCCTCAAATGAGCTTTCCAGCCCTTTTTATAGTTTTTTGAGTAGTTTTGGCCCTGTCCAGACCTAGTGTCCGGCCTCGTTAAAAATTAGGTTCTCGGGCTTATTTGGGGGCTCAAACGGAATCTAAAAATTATGAAAATTGGTAATATGATACATCTAATACTCCTCAAGCTCAAGGACTCCTTGGCTTGAACAAAATGGAGTTGAAAAAATAGAAAATGGTATTTACAATGATTTTTAGTGATAAAAATCACTATTTTTGTAGGGATTTCTTCTGAAAATTTGACAGGTGCTTCTTGGAGCTCCCTACTTGCTCCCTCTTCTCGTGTGTTCACTTTCTTGATGTGCTTCCGTGCTTTGTCCTTGATCTTGAGCTTCAACAGCTTGAGATGGGCAAGAAGTAATCTCTACTATTTTTTCTTCAAAGGACACATCCTCATTCTTGGTTAGATGTCTTATGTAGTCATGGATTCCAAACAACAACAATCCCCGAAGCTCTAAGATCTAGGGCTTAGAAGAGGGTTGCAGCATCTTGTTCGTCATCTCAAGTGATAAAAGCATCAGGTATTGATGGAAGCAGATAGCAACAAGAAAACAAGGAGAGGATGATATGTGAGCATACCAGAATCGAGATGCAAAAGAATAGAGTTGTGATGAACTAACAAGATATGTGGCTGATCCATAGTTGAATACCAAAATGATAGGTGTTTTTTATAGATTATGATGGGGAAAATGCAGGAGTAACACTGAAAATCATTCGCAAAACATGATTTCTCTGTGTAATCAAGGAAATATGTTGGCATAGCAGGTAGAAATAAAACTTCTATGGGATAACTTAATCATGTCAACAGTTGGATTTGCATGCAAATATCTGAACCATATAATTAGTCTTCAGCAAAGCCAAGGGGAATTTGGGAATGAACTTCATGTAGCTGGTGTAAATCAATCTTCAGCTTTTCAACCGAAGAGATTGAAAGAGGAAAGTTGTCCAAGAAAGTACTCACCTAGTTGGGAGAGCAGCTAGACAAATGAAAATGATTGCTTCACGACGAAATTAGATGGATAAATGAAACTCAATGGAAAACTTTTTACATATGTTTTAATGAAGTAGAATTTCTAGAAAGCAGCCCAAGGTTTGACAAAAAACATTTATGCCTATCACCTATCTGAATTGGAATTGTTAGTGTGATGTCTTCTTAGGGGTGAGCAACCATCTATGAGGTTGAAGGTTTGAATTTGATAGACAAATCACTAATCTTTCTTTTGTTCACATTATTTAAGCTTAGGCAACAATTTACAAAGTGAGGAGTAGAGGTTGTTAGTTATGATATTCCAGCTGCCAAATGTGATGCAACATAACTCATGCCTCTTGATTTGAATACATTGTTCTCTCGAAATAGAAGAGGCTTGATCTTTTATATGCATGCGGTGTACGAGTGCTTGAAACTGTTTTTGTTGAGCTTGTGTATGAACGATCATTTGAGTGTTAATATGTGTGCAAGGGTGTGTGCATATTGTGTAAATGGGTATGGGTTCATGACATCTGCATGTGTTTATATGTATATGTGTGTGGAACTCATCATGGTTGTTCGTGCTTGTGTGCATACTTATTGTTCTCTATGTGACTAGGTGTTTACTCGTGTTTCATGTGTGTACATACAAGCAAACAAATTTGTGTGCAACATATGAGGGGCACAAGGTTGAAACAACCATATGTCACTCTATATGGAGAGAGAGAAAGAGAGTGAGTTCACAACTTTGAGGAAGTGAGAGTGCGTGTGAGTGTGTGTGTGTGTGTAAGTGAGGGAAAGTCAAAAAATAAGGAGTGTAAGTGATAGAGTGCAAGAGAGTGAGTGAGTGAGAGAGAGGAGTTAGAAGAAAGGGAAGGGGAAGAGAGAAGGTGAGTGAGAGAGAGGGGAAAAGAGATAAAAAAAGGGAGTGTGAGCATATGTATCTATAAGTGTGTGCGTGATAGTGAGTGAGAGAGAGAGAGAACAGTGTGAAAGAGAGGGTGGGTGTTTGATATATGTGTGGGGTACGAAGGGAGGGTGGGAGGTGCATGTGTGTGTGAGAGTGGGTGTGTGGGTGAAAGAGAGGAAGAGGTGAAAGTGTGTAAATTTGGGATAACAGAGAGTGGGTAAGAGGGGAAAAAGGTGTGCTTGTAGGTGTGTGAGTGTACATGTGTGAGACTAGGAGAGAAAGCGAGAGGAAGGGTTGTGTGAGAGAGTGAAAGCAGTAGGAGTGTGTGTGGGGGTGAAAGAAAGCAAGTGAGAGAATGTGATTGCGAGGGTCAACCTTTGGGGTTGGTATTGGTTTGCACATGTATGTGGGCCTCCTTTTCCCTCTCTTCCATAGTTACATTTGAGTATTCTGGTGGACTTAGAGTAGGATAAGTGGACCAATTTTGGTTAGTTTGGGCAAAACATAAGCATATGTGAGCATCTTTTCCTTGGGCATAGGAACCTAATAGAGGCATGAAAATCAGCCATAAAATTAGCAATTTGCTTCTCATGAGGACCAATGAGCAGCATGTCATCAACATAAACAACAATGATTAGAAGCACATCATTTGCCTTATACTTGTCAAATATTCCATCATGCTTATGCTTCACCTTGTATACCCACTTAGTGCCAATGGCCTTCTTGCCAGGAGGCAAGTCACATAAAGACCAAGCACCATTCTTCATTATAGCATCATATTCAGATTGCATAACGTTCATCCAATTTTTTTAATTTTGTGCTTCATAAAATGAAATAGGCTCATTCTCATCACAGGGACTAGAAACAGCCACAACATAGTAATCTGATGCAAAAAAGCACTATGAGAGCCAAAAGGAGTACAATATGATAGAGATGCATCTAATTTACTATCACGCAAAGTCTCCACCAACCAGTTTGGCATAGTTTTTGCGAACTCAATATCAGTTCTCTCATCAACAAGTGCATCATGTAAATCTACATCAGAAATGGAATGATATGCATCATCACATGAAACATGTATGGGTGAGAAGTTGCCTCATTATTGGCACCACATAGTGAAGTTGGTTTGAACTCCTAATCAGCTTGAGTATGCTCACGAAATTTCATGCGATTTTGAGATTGTGACAGGAGGGGTGTCAATGACGCCCTAGATGAAGCTACGACCTCCTCTGTTACCAATTATTGGAGTTTATGGTCTGTGGAAGCACACAAACAGCACAATGAAGAAGAAGAAGCTTGGAGCACAACACACAATACTGAATGTATTGCCACTAGAATGTACAAAGATAAGTGATCCATTAGGGTTATAGGCGTATATACAAGTCGGGTGAAAAAAACCTCTTAAAGAAGGAAAAAGTGCCCTGACGGTCCTCACGTGTTCATACACATCACTACCTAAATATATCAATATATCTAAGGTCAAATTTTGGTAGAGAGGACCCATGGCATGCATTTTATGGAAAAATTATCATATATTTTGTAATAATGCTCCAAAATATCCAAGAGATGAAAAAAAAGCAAAATATCCTACCAATTGAGTTTATAATCTTTTTAATTTTTTTCAAACAACTCCTATTTCACCAGAAATGTAAAATATCTAAAAGAATCATCTCAAAATATCACCCCCAAATATCTTCCCAAAAGGCCTATAAAAGGACCCCTTGAGTGCCCTCCAAAAGCAAGAAGAATTGTATGTAGGTACATGTTGGGGGTGAAGTGGGTACTTCAAAGCTAAGAGAAGGAGTCTACCCCATGTCCCTATATTGAGAGAGCTAAGAAAGATCCTAACTTGTAAGTCCCAATGTCTTTGTAACATTTCTATTTCAATTAAGTTCATTTCTCCATATCTTCCTATCTCTATTAACCTCAACCTTTTCTTATTCTATCCACTAAACCCTCTCTTCTTTTCTCATTCTCTAATCCTTCTACCTTCCTTCTATCTTTTCCATCATTCCCAAACCCATTGAGGAGTGCGCAACTACCTGGATCCTCTTGTTAGTGAGAATCTCTTTCTTGTGAGTGTTTAGTGTTTTTATGTGTTGGTGCTAAGAGGGCAGCGCGGATCACCCCTGCCTTAAGAGTACCTTTGTGTTGTTTGTGTTTAAGTGTATTGGTGCTAAGAGGGCAACATGGATCACCCCTGCCTTAAGAGTATCTTTGTGTTGATTGTGTTTAAGTGTACTAAGCAGGTGGCATGGATCACCCCCACCCTAAGAGTGTCATTGTATTTGTGTGATAAGGTAGCATGGATCATCACTACCTTGGCAGTGCTATCTATTTTTTATATGTGAATGATTTTGTAGGAGTGTGGTGTCCCTGATCCGTGATTAAGGGTAGCAAACTCCATTGGGGTTCGTTTTTGGCACCTTGGACAATTCTTAATCCTCTCATGTATTTCTCTATCCATAATAGGCCAATACACTCCTAAAAATTTTAGATTCTACAGTGTTCATTGTTTAGAATAGTGATTTCCTAGCAATCCTTCATGGGCTTGTTGCAACCAATTGCTATGTTCATCCTCATCGACACAATAAGCTAGTACACCCTCTATATCTTGTTTGTACATACTTCTTGCCAATATTTGATATTTTTGTGATTTTATAATTTCATCTTTGTTCATTTTCACGTTCTTATTTTTGGGTCTGAAGGTTAGGACATATAACAAATTATTTGCCCATTTAGGAACATCTTCTAAACTCAACAGATAAGCATCCATCAGTTCATTAGACACTGCTTGTTGTGACTCCATGAAGTGACGTGAGAAAGGTCTACCCTAAGGTGGGTTCTACCTTTCCTAACAACCACTTCAAAGTTGTATTCCATTGGTAAGAGGAACCATCTTACTAAGCATCCTATATTGCAAGGTTTATTGATCAAATATAATAAAGCTTGATGATTAGTGAAAAACTTGAACTTGTTGGCCAATAGATAGTGTCTAAACGTCTTCCTGACATATACCATGGCTAAGCCTTCTCTTTTGGTTGTTGTGTAGTTTCGTTCAGATCTGCTTACTCTCTACTAGCATATGCTATAGGCAAATCTATATTTCCTTCACCTGTGGGTTGTGCTAGCACACATCCTATTGCATAATTGGATGCATCTACATGGACATCTAATTGTTTATTCCAATCAAGAGTGGTCAGTATTGGTGCTCTGCACAAACATCTCTTTATCTCATTGAAGGAATTTTTGCATTCTTTGTTCCACTAAAAATTTATCAACATACCGTAAAGAGGTTTAGCTATGATTGAATACATGTGGATAAACATGCGATAATATCCACCGTGGCCCATAAAGGCTTGTATCTCTATGAACACACACTTTTCTGGGCTCAAACAAATTTAATATTCTCTAAACTTGTTGATGACCTCTCTGAGATCTGGGATGTGGTGTCTTCTTCCTTCGGAATGAGCACATAAATTGTCCATATATACTACTAAGCTCTTTTGTAAGAACTCTTTGAAAACATTACACATGAGCTTTGGATGTTACAAGTGCATTGGTGAGCCCAAATGGCATTAAAAAAAATGCAAAGATTCCAACTTTGTGGTGAAGGCCCTTTTGTGTTGAGCTTCTGGGGCAATGGCTACTTGGTTGTTACCTAAAAATCCATCAAGGAAGCTATAAACTTCCTTCCTTGCAACACGGTCCAATAAATGTTTGATGATTGGAAAAGGATAGCTATATCTGATTGTAGTGGCATTAACTTTTTTGAGGTTAATACACAGCTTGAACTTTTCGTTCTTCTTGGGCACCACTACAATGGGGGACACCCATTCAGTATGCTCAATCTCATAGATAAATCCAACTTCAATGAGTGTATCAATTTATTCTTTTATTTTGGGTGCATAAGTGTCATTATATGTGCAAGGCTTCTATTTGGTGGGCTTGGCATCAGCCATGATGCGGATCGTATGAGAGCATATTTTTGGATCTACTCCCTTACAGTCTCTATAGGCCCATGCAAACACATCCCTATATTCCCTTAATAAAGCTACAAGCTCTACTTATTCTTCTTCTACACTTAGGTCTTCTCCTACGTACATACATTGCTCTTTGTTCTCTTCAATGGTTAATAATTTTTTTTTGGTATTTTCTTTATTATCATACAATTCTCCTGTGATGGGCTCCCTCTTAGGCATTAGTACCCAAATTTTCCGGTTTTCAACTTCATATTTCTTGAAATTCTCTAGTAGTTCGAACAATGATTCCTCCTCTGCTTGTTTCACTCCTTTTCTTTTCTTTTCCTTTTGACTACCTTCACTTTCCTCCCATGAATTTATGGTTTTAGTGCTTGTGAGAGGTTCTTCTTCTTTTTGGGCAAATACTACTACATTTTCTATATAGTGCTCTTGTGAGTCAAAGCAACTATCCATCACAATGGACTCTAGATAGGCACCGTCCTCTTCTTCTTCTTCTAAGGCCTCATTAGAGTCACACTCTTCTAGCAAGGGTTCACACATAAGCAAAGAGATATCATAACCCTCCTCATCACAATGAGGTGTCCATTGTTCTTCATTGACAACGATGTCCATGGTGGCTAAGATTTCCACCCAACCATGAGGCTTGAATTCCTCATTTGGAAGGATCATTGGTGTGAAAGCTGGGTCTCTAACCACTCTAGCTCCTTGAGAAGTTCCTTCTTCTCTTGCTTTCCAGCATCTTTCCTCTTCCTCTATGAACTTGCACATCCATAAATGAGTATCTTCATGCATCCAGGATGGATAAGAAGAAATTACAGAATGTAGAGAGATTGAATCCTCTTGCACCTTGTGGATAGGATTCCACTATAGGGGTGGTACATCTCTAAAGGTATAACCCTTTAGATTGACCTTGGTTGTGACGCCTAAGTGCTAGAAGTACAAGGAGTTGATTCCCCAATCTTGTATTATTTGTGGTTGCCATAGAGGACTATTTCAAATAGACATTATTTTTTCCAAACTCACATATAGAAAAGGTGTGTTCAAGATCTACACCACAAGTGGTTAGAGTTATCCCTTCTAGCAATCCTTGAGGTCTTTCAATATGGACATCAGCCATTTGAAGCTTCATTCTAGTTGGTCTTAATACAGGTAAGCCCCATTGCTTTCACAAGGAGGTGGCCGCAATCACAACACCAACACTTGAATCTAAAATAGCTTTGGTTGTGTAACCTTGGTAGGTGATTGGAAGATAAGTTAATGGAACTGCCATCGATCACTTGCCCAATGCTCACATTCGGTTGCACTATAGGCCGGGGATTGGTTGGCACACATCCGCATACTGCTCACACACTTTCTTCTCACGTGCAGAATAATGCAGGTTTATGCTTGCGTTCAAGTTTGAAGAATAATGGTTGTAACTTTCTCTCTCTAACTACATAAGCATATCAGAATCACCCTCGATCTCTCTTACTGATTCCTCTTGACACTTCAAATCTCTACACACCATTACTCCTTTTACAAAAAATTGCCTCATACCATCGTGCTTATGAGGAAGCCGAAAAGAAGATGCACGTTACACATCGGGGTCAGCAGGTATGCAGGCTTGTCTCAGGTGGTGTACTCTTTCAAAGGGGTGCAATATTAAAAAGAGTTCATCAGCAGCTGCATTGTTCAAAACGATAGTAAAAGAAGGAACATCACAATAAATGAACATGCCTCATTGATAATCATGTAGCATAATAGTCTTAGTTCATATAGAAACTTGAGCTCGATCAGATTACCATCACAACCATAAGTTTTGTCATCATACCTAGCCTCCGTCCCAACACATATGCACTATCGCCAAATTGCCAAGCCTGTTCACGGACCATTTATCAAGGCAAGGAATATTGAATGAAACATTAAAAGGGAATTTTTCTAATATCCAGGTATGGGAAAATATCCCAAGTCACAGGCTAAGTCGAAATTCCACAGATTAAACCAGTTCTTGTATCAAAATCGTGAGCAAACACTTGATCCCTTAGTCTTCTTGTAGGGTAGAACTTCCAAAAAAATTAAAATCAAAAGCCCATCTGCTTTGCTTGCACATCCGCCTCCAGTTCATACTAAGTAGAACGCACTAGACGCAACCAATAATGTATAGGAAGAAGCGTATATTTAAAGCATTGTGAAGAAACCTGTCTTCAGGAGAAGCAAGATTTATGTGCAGTAGTTGTGTGCCTTATCCATGCATAGCCCTTCCAATCCACCATTTGAAGAGCAGAAATCAGCTCCAGCACATCCTCTAATCTTCCTTCTTCAGTGTTCCATGCGTTTCGGCTAGCAATAGTACACGATCCTTACCCCCATTCGGTTGCTCTTTGTCAAGCGAGAGATATCCGAGTAGAGAGTTGGAACCCGCGCGCTCAGAGAATCATCGTCTCTCCTCCCTTGCTCTCGATGGCCCCCTTTTCTAACCACCACCACCCCTTTGTTTTGCACCGAGAAACGAAAAAGCGCTTCCCTTTTCTGTTTCTCTGTCAGAGCAAAGTATAAACGGACCTGCCCCTCTATAACTGAATGCACAATACCACAGAGGGCGGTAGATGCTAACGTCTGCACAGCTGTCAAAGTGCCATTCGTGGCAGCATCTAGGTGAGAGAGAGAGAGACTCAGAGACCACGACAAATATATACTCTCTTATCCGCAAGGTGAATGAATTAACACGTGAATGTGAGGGAGTGATCTCAAATTCACAATCGAGCTGAGAGATTCTAATGCCCCGGTTCACTTAGAATAATCAGGATTCACGACTGTATATGAGTTCAGGGCGAAGACTCTATTGCTGCTCCTGACTCTGGACAGTATTTGTGTGCGAGTGCGCTTGCATATCCCCACAGCGACCATACATTATCACAAGAGGGCTTGCAACAACATCGTTACCCTCCATCTAATTCTCCCTAATAGGTTGTTTTCTCCATGATAAGATTTGTGACACACAATCCAGAACTATGATATGCCTTACCAACTATGTCAATACCTAGTTGGCCATATAAGGGTGAGAAGAAGCCATCAACAACTGAACGAACCATCATGTCACATAGAACATAATTGCAATTGGTAGTAGAATCACACTTCCACTCATGAACTTTTTGGACACTCATCCCTGCAACATTGAAGCATAGGCCTGGAGAAATCGCAGCACTAATCTGTTTCGAGGCTAAATATATATGCCTGATTAGGGACATTCTCTTGATAATCCACTCCCCAACAGATAATATATTAGCTCCAACCCATGAAGACACAAAAACACCAACTCCAAACATGAAAAGGATTGAAGTAACAAAGCCAAGCCCTGCCAATTTTCGAATGCCAAGCTTATTCTCCCTAAGCTGAAGATGAAGCATTTTCCCACGTGATAGAAGAGTTGCTTCTCCAAAAACAGACAACATTCTAGAGAATGTAACCTTATTTGGCAGAGCTCCTTCCATATGCATTTGACAAAATAGTGCAATTGCATCTTGCACAAGCCCAACTTTAGCATGAGAAATAATCAAAGAGGACCATAAGAGCACATTTCGCTTCTGCAATCTGCAATAAGAAGATCCCACCGTCACCGAAACTTCCAAATCGAAGCATTCTTCACAATTTCTTCTTGTTCGAGTTCTGGCCCTTTCTCGTTCAAACAGCCCATGCTTGACTTCTCATTATAATTCGTAATTGATACCCCTATTTTTCTTTACCAATGCCTCCACATGCTTCTCATCAATCATCAAATCCAATCTCCAAGTACCTGAAATCAAATGTATTTCCTGCCAAATAGAACCACATTAGTGCATAAAAACCAACCATTTTCTGAGCTAACATACTCCCCTCTTCTTATTTGCGAAGTCGTCCCCGACAAGCCATTCTTGCTGCAATAAAATCAAAACAGCCACGAAAATGTCAGTGTACACCTATTTTGCATACCTTCCCATCGAGCCATCGTTCCAAGTGGATCTGCACTCATTGAAGTTGTTAGTGCTAAAAAAAGATCACTCATGAATACATACAAATCAGCCACTTCAATTGATTCAAGAACATGCACATATATGTAACTCCAATTCCACATACATTAAATTGTTCATGCATTCCATTATGAAATTAGTCTCAACCAAAATAACACATTCATACCTTTCCATGTTTGACACATGCCACTTTCATTGCGAAAAAACAAAAAAGAAAATACCAAAATGAACAACGACAACTGAAATGAATACAACAGGAGATGCAAAATACCCAAAATGCATACCCCATTATTGCACCTACTATTCGCTATGTACAATTATTCCATGACTAGAAACTCCTAAAGAATCCCCATCGTCGTCCTACAAAAACCATCGAGACTCAAGTACAAGTCAAGACCTACATAAAAAAACTAGAGTGTCCCACATACTAGAACAACCCTCAGATAGAGCACACAAGTTATAAAGCAAGACCGTTGCATTACCTCGCTAAAGCCTCATCCATAAGTACATATAGAGTCTCCGTGCCTTCAAAAATGTTGATTCGAAGTGAACTGATCTGTCGCAAGCCAACACATACCAATCACACAAGAAAATAACCTTCCCTTCCAGGCGATCATCGCCCTCTCCTCTCTCTCTCTCCCCCTCAGGAGTGGGGAATAATTTCATAGGTCAATTTTATTTTAATCACACGTTGGCCTACATTGTCACTGGATGCGATTCGTGGACCTGACCACCCGATCAGGTTGACTCCACCCATCTACCAATGCAATGCAGCGCACAACACACAAACACACAATGATAACACATAACATATATCAGCTAGCCCATAACGAAGCTGGGTGCGGCTCATGGTCGTGACTACCCAGCCACGATGGCTCCACCTACCTACCAACCCGTTATAACGCGTAGCTAAGACACAAACATATACCTCCCAAGCCTATGGCGAAACTAGCTGCGGCTCGGGGTCCTAACCACCCGGCGAGGATAAATCCACCCACCTACTAGCCCACCATAGCGCATTGGTACGATCACAACAACACAATATTTTTTCTTTTTCTTTTTTTTTTTTTTTTTTTTTATAGTTAATTAATTCACCCAAGTCCTGAGAATTAGGGAGAGGAAGAAAGGGACTTTCCCACTTTTCCCACACATGCATGCAAACATATACACTCTAGCCTTTGACAGATCAACCACCTCTTCACTCCATTCTTTGAATTACAGACACTACATATGTATTCATCGATTTGACTTTTCACTAGGTAACTACAGCCGGCTATACCTTAGTCCCTCGTATACCTGTCTTTAGGTGTCCTAGAATGTGAGTCTCCGGGATGTCTCATGTAGTCTCACATCGTACTCGCATCCCGACAACTTCCCTAGGGCGAGTCAGGCTCAACTTCAGGAGCTCCGTCATCACTCCCTATCGTTAGCACATCTGCCCAAGCCCACGTGATATCGTTTTCCTCGTTAGGCATTTCCCTCGAAGGATCGAAATAGTAATATCGATCTCCCGCCCATCCTACATGTCGAGTTAGGTATTCCTCAAAACACTCAATATAAAACGCAACATCCAAACCCTGGTTTATAAAGCATACCAGCCAATGCGCTTCCTCAACATCATATTCCGTCTCAAAGTCGTCGACATCTATGTCCATGCGGGCGAATGTTTGGTCCGAGAAATATATCCTTAGCTCGTACAAGTAGAGTTGCGTTATTTGATCTGCCATTTTGTTACTTAGCTCCTAACAGTCTCTGCATAACACAAAAAATATTAGAAGTCCAAAATTCCTAAGCTAGCAAGGAAGAACATTTATAACACACAAATCATAGCTTACATATGCGCATATATATATATAACTATACGTCTATGTACAAGGAGTCTACTTCGTCCTTCTGCTTGAATCTCGTCTGGCTTCTCCCGTCCTAATATCACTTGAAATATGGTTTAACTCGAAGCGCGTTAACCTTCACGGGAGCACATTCTTCTCCTAAATCTTGAATTTGCATGGAACCATTGGAGTTGAGTTCCACCACCTTAAACGGTCCTGCCCATCTTGTTTGTAACTTCCCCGGGAATTTATAATATTTACTATCATAGACTAGTACCAAATCCCCTTCTTGAATCGCATAGGTCTTGAGATTCTTATCATGCCTCTCTTTACGTCTCTTCTGGATAGCTTCCAGACTTTGCTGTGCAATGAGTCTCTTTTCTTCTAGCTTGACCAGTTGTATGTACCTTTCCTTCAATGACTCTTCCTCGCCCAACCTGGCTTCGATGGCCACTCTTAATGTTGGAACTTCTTTTTCGATGGGAAAGATGGCTTCCTCGCCGTATACTAGGGAGAACGGAGTGCTCTTAGTCGTCACTCGGTAGGATGTTCGATATGCCCACAAGGCTTCCAAAAGTCTCTCATCCCAGTCTCTCCTATGCACAGCTACTGCCTTTGTCAGAATCTGTTCTAGTACCTTGTTAGTGACCTCCACTTGTCCATTTGCCCTCAGGTAATATGGAGTGCTTTTTCTATGTTTGATCTTATATAATTCCATTAATTCTTCGATCAGTTCGTTGACAAAATGGGTTCCTCTATCACTTACTATTTCCAACGGGCATCCAAATCGGGTGATGATTTGTTCGTACAAAAATTTAGCTACATCAACAGCTCGATCAGTCTTCAGAGCTTTGGCTTCTACCCACTTGGTAACATAGTCTGTGCAGACCAAAATATACCTATTAGACCGACGTCTTGAGGGAGGATCAATAGGTCCCACAAAATCAATTCCCCATTTCTCAAAGGGCTTAAGAGCAAGCACCGGCGTAAGAGGAGCAGCATGTGCTAATGTGGGTTTTCCCATTCTTTGGCATCTGTCGCATTTCTTACAGTATGTATGAGAGTCTTTGAACAGCGTTGACCACCAATACCCAGCCAATAAAATCTTTCTTGCTGTCAGTTCACCAGCAAAATGCCCACCGCAAGGTTCGTCATGCAAAGCCCTCAACACTAGGTTTGCTTCTTCTTCCTCGAGACACCTCCGATAGATGCTCTCATGAACAAAATATCGATAGAGTTGCCCCCCAATGATGCTATGGTGCTTTGCCAATGCTAACAGTTTTTGCTTCTCTCTCTCTTGCTTGCTCCTGGCGGATATTTAGTGGTGCATAAGAAGTTCACCAAGTCGGCATACCAAGGTACTTTAGCTTCAACCTGGAATAGATGCCCATCAGGAGCATCGTCGGGCACACCAGAGATTGGCTCCTCATTAACAATTCGAGATAAATGGTCGGCCAATATATGTGCTTTGCCTGGTTTGGTTACCACTGTGAACTGAAATTCTTGGAGGAGTAGCATCCACCTCATCAATCGCCCTGATAGCTCGGGTTTATTAATGATGTACTTTAGGGCTTCATGATCCACATAAAACGTGAAATGTTTTCCCATCAAGTAATGCCGATACTTGTTCACCGCAAAGATCATCGATAGGCATTCCTTCTCTGTAGTCGTATAGTTCCTCTCAGTGCTATTCAAATTGCGACTTGCGTAATAAATAGGGTGGTCCAACTTCTTTTCATCGGCTTGGCATAGCACTGCTCCAATCGCAGTATGAGAAGCGTCGGTATGCACATGGAATTCTTTCGTCCAGTCGGGTGCTACCAAAATCGGTGCATTTATCAATTTATTTTTAATCAATTCGAATGCAACTTGACACTCTTCAATCCATTGGTATTGTTGGTCTTTCCTCAAAAGATTCGTCAGTGGTGCCGCTATTGATGCAAAATTTAATATAAAATGTCGATAATAATTCGCATGGCCCAAGAATCCTCTGAGTTGCCGCAAATTTTGAGGAGGTGGAAGTTGTCCAATCTTTTCCACTTTATCCTCGTCAACCGCAATCCCTTTTTCAGAAATAACATGTCCCAAAAGCAATCCTCTTCGTACTCCAAATGTACACTTTTAAGGATTTAATGCGATACCTTTTTCGATGCTTCTTCTTAAAATCGCTTCGATCCTCTCCATCATGTTTTCATCGTCGCCTCTGATCGCAAAGTCATCGAGAAATATCTCCATCCAATCCTGCAAGTAGTCTTGATATGCAGCTATCATTGCCCTCTGGAATGTGGCCGGTGCATTGCATAATCCAAATGGCATCACACGATATGCGTACGTACCCCATTCTGTCGTGAAAGTAGTTTTTGATTGATCCTCTTCATGGATTTGGATCTGGTTGTATCCACTGAAACCATCCAAAAATGAGTACAATTTATGGCCAGCCACTCTGTCCAAGATTTGATCAGTAAAGGGCAAGGGGAAATGATCCTTCTTTGTGCGCTCGTTCAACTTTCGATAATCTATGCAAATACGGATTTTCTTATTTTTCTTTGGAACCACTACAATTGGTGATACCCACTCGCTGGATGCGATGGGATATATAAATCCTGCTTCCAATAACTTAGTCAATTCTAGCTTGATCAATTCCGAGTAGATTGGATTCGTCCGCCTGAGTCGTTGACATATTGGTCGGGTGCCTTCTTCCAAATCTATATAATGTTGGCAGATTCGGGGATCAATTCCTCTCAGATCACTGTATGACCATGCAAAGGCCTTGCTGAAATTTTTGAGTGCCAATTTAATACAATCTCGTACTCTGTCTGGTAGCTCTGACCCCACACTCAAGAACTTTTCTGGAAAAACTTCCCATTTTTCCACTTGAGTTTCTCGCGAATATTCATTACTCCTTGATGAAACTGTGATTGGAACGTGCTCTCCAATCACGCGTGCATGGTTGGCCAGTAAATCATTGTTTTGTTCTTTTTCAACCGCACCCAATTTCTTAAGTTCGGCTTTTGCAATGGCTTCCCGCACTTTAGTTCTACTTTCCGCTTCTCTGTCTGATTGTCGACTTCTCCTTAGAAGCTCTTCTTCTAGTATTCTAACCCTTTCTCTCAACTGTTGCACTTCCATTGTCGGAGCTAACTCCAGTTTCAACTCTTCTTTTGAAGTTCTCTTCTCCAGGGATTGAGTAGTTTTGTTTTTACTTGCGTCTATACTTAACATGTAGCACTCAAATTCACTTGTATGTGTCAACCATCCTAGCAACTCCTGATCGGAATCGTCGTTATAGAGCAATGGATTTTGATACTCTCCCATCTTCGTGTCTTGATTCTTAAAGAGTTGCAAGTTGAACCCGTCTTGAAGCAGATTCTTGTAGGTGTCCGTGTTCAAAGAAAACCTAGCTCGTGCAATCTCTTGCCTTGCTTTCTCCTTTTCTTTATTTTCCATCTCATCGACTATTATTGTCTTCTTCTTGTTGCTCGAGGGTGGGGATACTTGTATTTGAATCCGATCAGACTTTGGCCCTATTGAAATAAAACCTGTGCGCCAGTCATGCACACATTCGGCTTGCACCAGCCATGGCCGTCCAAGTAGGATCGAGAAGGTAGCCTCTGAGGTCCTTGGTCTTACTATCAGATAATCAACCTTAAACTCTAGACCACCCACAACTGTACTTACATTCTTCAAAAGACCCGCAGGCTTCACTTTTGTTTGATCTGCCATTCTCAAGGACATCAGAGTTTCTTCCATGTGGTTGAGGCCCAAAGCTTTCATCATGAACTCAGTCATAAGGTTGACTGCAGCTCCACTATCTAACTGAGCACTAGGGACTGCATATCCTTTAATCTCGACCGTCACAGCTGGAGCATTTGAATCGATTTGCGTCGTAATACTTTGAATGATCCCTTGGACATTTTTATCTTGTCACTTTTTATCTCAAGCTTTCCTCGGCTTCTTAATATATTCATTGTAGAACTGTTTCCTATAAGCAGGTGAACATTTTAGCAATGTGCCAATGTCTAGCGTGACTTCCGTGTCAGCCAACAAATTTACGATATCCACTTCCTCCGAACTTTGTCTTTCCTTTCTACACTTTGGAGCCCTCAGTCTTTCAGGGAATGGTGCTATGCCCGGCACAAACTCCTTGGTCACTGGTGGAAGAATCTCTATCTCTTCCCCATCCTCAAACTCTTGCTGCTCATCAAATCCTCCAACTTGGTTTTCTACCTCTTCGTGTTCAGCTATCTTCTCTTGGCTTGCTTTTTCACTTCCGTCTTCTGGATTTTTCTTCAAATACTCTTGAGTCCTTGTGACTACTGCCACAGTTGGCTCTTTAGGCGGTTTCTTGGCCTGGTAAGCATCCACAAAGTGCATTGACGAGCTAGAGCCTTCTTGAGGGTTCGGTGTCTTGAACACTACTCCAATCGTAGGAACGTGCTCTTGAGCTCTCGATGTGGAATGCATCTGAGTATCAACATAATTCGAGGACCCTACTGGTCCTTTTTCCTTGCCGGCGGCAGCTCTTCGTTTTGGACAATCTTCATCAAAGTGGCCCTCTCCACTAAAATGCCTACATAGTGGGGTATAATCAATTGGTTTCTTTTCATTTGGACATTTAGATTGAGTATGGCCAAAGCCATGGCACCTCCAACACTGGATTGGACCATCTCTTCTTTGATCCCGTGCGGCTCCTCTTGGATAGTCTCCTCCTTGACCCTGAGCACCATATCCATAAGTCGGTCTGTTTTCCCAACGAGATGTAGGTGGGACACCTTGAGCGGGCAATCCCGTGTAAGGTCTTCTCTTGTATCTCCTGATTTCATGGTCCTCTCTTCATAGGCTCTCTTGTTGTAACATCGATCCTCCGTGTGATTTGTCCTTCCACAAAAAGTGCAACGCATTCTAGGTGGTGATCTATCTGTGAATACTCTCGAGACTGTAGGGCATTCTGAAGCCAAATGGCCGTAACCATGGCACTTTCCACACCATGTATTTGATCGAAACACTTGATTGGGGTTTGTAGTCATCTCGGGTTTTATTGTGTATGTCTCCTGAGTCATTGTGGCAGCTTTTATAGCTTGTGTGACCAACTCTAATATTCGTTCTTCAGTTAGCGCAGGCTTTGTCTCGCCTGGCGTGCTAGTGGCAGCTACAAAAGCTGGAGTCGTCAATGCGGGACTTCCTTGGCCAGGATCTTTCATCGGTATATTTCCTGGGCCTCCCATAGGCTCGTATAAGAGCTCCATCTTCCTATGGGAGGCCATTTGTTGGGCCAATCTATCTTGGAAGCCTTGTCGTCGAAACTTTGCCAAGAAGGCTTCCTTCAGCATCTGATACGTTCCACGCTCTTGTGGTGTCAAATTCCCATACCAATTGTCTGCCTCATCACGAACAATAGCCGGAAAAATTCTCAACCTTTGATCCTGGTCAACTACGTCATTGGCCTCACAAGTAACCTCAAACAACTGGATAAAACTATCCGGATCTTCGTCCCAAGTACCTGAAAACTTGGTGAAGTCCCCCAAGTGAACCGAAATCCGCTGAGCCATTTCGAACAAAGGTGTGATGTCAATATCACTTCGATCCCAGAAATTTAATGCACGCGGCTTCAGGATCCCTCCTTCAAACTTCCGCACTTGATTCGCGACTCTCCTACGGGAGTACACGTTTTTGGCTGATTTCTTCGAGCCAATGGAGGTCCACTCACCTGGCGGTTCCCACCTTCTCCTTTCTCTTTCAAGGGCTCTTCTCTGAGCGCGTTCCTCTCTTTGAGTTTGTGTTGCTCCTGACGATGAGCTCCCCTCGCTCATGTACTAGATCTTGGGGTCCGCAAGCTCGGCCAACCTGTGGCGCTAGGCGAACCTATGGCACTCTCTTATAGAGACGTACCAAGCTAAATTCCCGGCAAACGCACCAAAATGTTGGACTCCTTTGGTCCAAGGGAAAGTGCCTATTCTCAATGATATTTTGCCGAATTTTTTTTATTTTTATATATTTTTTTTTTACACCATCACCTTGTTTCACAACTATCCTCAAATCTATACACCTTGGACGTCCCGAGCAAAAGCACCGAGATGAGCAACCGGCTCCTTTTCCTTCTCAACCTCTCTTTCTCTTCATACACTCACATGCACCCGTCACTACCCTCAGTCACCCTTTCTCACCTAATTTTTTCTTTTTCTTTCACTCACACACACACATCCACATTGACTTTCTCTCCCTTTCTCTATATCTATCTCTCAATATCATCCTCCCTTTTACTTCCTTTCTCTCACTTCCTTCTACACACATGCATTTACACATGCATTCTCACCCAAACTCACGCACATATATTCAAACACACCATGCTCACATACCCACTTACTATTATACACCTATATTCACCTGCACACAAAATCGGACCTGTATCTTCAACCATACACACCCACGTGTACCCACATATACTCGCACACACATATTCTTTTACCCTATCACACATGCCATTTTTCTCACCCTTGGTCTCAACTCTCCCCCTTTTCTTTTGTTTCTATCCTCATTCACCCCACCAAGTGCCATAATCAATGGTGCAAGGATTTCAATGCTTTCAAAGCAGTTTCCTCATATGCGCTTGAATTTGTGAGCGAGTTTGCATGACTGAATGAGCGAACAGAAACGACATCATCATTGGAAGCATATGTAGAACTTGCTTCAATCCTGATGGGACTAGGACATTAACTCACATCCTATGTCATATAAAAGACAAATCCCTAACAAAGTCAATGGAACTGCCATCGATCACTTGCCCAATGCTCACATTCGGTTGCACTATAGGCCGGGGATTGGTTGGCACACATCCGCATACTGCTCACACACTTTCTTCTCACGTGCAGAATAACGCAGGTTTATGCTTGCGTTCAAGTTTGAAGAATAATGGTTGTAGCTTTCTCTCTCTGACTACTACGCATATCAGAATCACCCCCGATCTCTCTTACTGATTCCCCTTGACACTTCAAATCTCTACACACCATTACTCCTTTTACAAAAAATTGTCTCATACCATCGTGCTTATGAGGAAGCCGGAAAGAAGATGCACGTTACACATCGGGGTCAGCAGGTATGCAGGCTTGTCTCAGGTGGTGTACTCTTTCAAGGGGGTGCAATATTAAAAAGATTTCATCAGCAGCTGCATTGTTCAAAACGATAGTAAAAGAAGGAACATCACAATAAATGAACATGCCTCATTGATAATCATGTAGCATAATAGTCTTAGTTCATATAGAAACTTGAGCTCGATCAGATTACCATCACAACCATAAGTTTTGTCATCATACCTAGCCTCCGTCCCAACACATATGCACTATCGCCAAATTGCCAAGCCTGTTCACGGACCATTTATCAAGGCAAGGAATATTGAATGAAACATTAAAAGGGAATTTTTCTAATATGCAGGTATGGGAAAATATCCCAAGTCACAGGCTAAGTCGAAATTCCACAGATTAAACCAGTTCTTGTATCAAAATCGTGAGCAAACACTTGATCCCTTAGTCTCCTTGTAGGGTAGAACTTCCAAAAAAATTAAAATCAAAAGCCCATCTGCTTTGCTTGCACATCCGCCTCCAGTTCATACTAAGTAGAACGCACTAGACGCAACCAATAATGTATAGGAAGAAGCGTATATTTAAAGCACTGTGAAGAAACCTGTCTTCAGGAGAAGCAAGATTTATGTGCAGTAGTTGTGTGCCTTATCCATGCATAGCCCTTCCAATCCACCATTTGAAGAGCGGAAATCAGCTCCAGCACATCCTCTAATCTTCCTTCTTCAGTGTTCGATGCGTTTCGGCTAGCAGTAGTACACGATCCTTACCCCCATTCGGTTGCTCTTTGTCAAGCGAGAGATATCCGAGTAGAGAGTTGGAACCCGCGCGCTCAGAGAATCATCGTCTCTCCTCCCTTGCTCTCGATGGCCCCCTTTTCTAACCACCACCACCCCTTTGTTCTGCACCGAAAAACGAAAAAGCGCTTCCCTTTTCTATTTCTCTGTCAGAGCAAAGTATAAACGGACCTGCCCCTCTATAACTGAATGCACAATACCACAGAGGGCGGTAGATGCTAACGTCTGCATAGCTGTCAAAGTGCCATTCGTGGCAGCATCTAGGTGAGAGAGAGAGACTCAGAGACCACGACAAATATATACTCTCTTATCCGCAAGGTGAATGAATTAACACGTGAATGTGAGGGAGTGATCTCAAATTCACAATCGAGCTGAGAGATTCTAATGCCCCGGTTCACTTAGAATAATCAGGATTCACGATTGTATATGAGTTCAGGGCGAAGACTCTATTGCTGCTCCTGACTCTGGACAGTATTTGTGTGCGAGTGCGCTTGCATATCCCCACAGCGACCATACATTATCACAAGAGGGCTTGCAACAACATCGTTACCCTCCATCTAATTCTCCCTAATAGGTTGTTTTCTCCATGATAAGATTTGTGACACACAATCCAGAACTATGATATGCCTTACCAACTATGTCAATACCTAGTTGGCCATATAAGGGTGAGAAGAAGCCATCAACAACTGAACAAACCATCATGTCACATAGAACGTAATTGCAATTGGTAGTAGAATCACACTTCCACTCATGAACTTTTTGGACACTCATCCCTGCAACATTGAAGCATAGGCCTGGAGAAATCGCAGCACTAATCTGTTTCGAGGCTAAATATATATGCCTGATTAGGGACGTTCTCTTGATAATCCACTCCCCAACAGATAATATATTAGCTCCAACCCATGAAGACACAAAAACACCAACTCCAAACATGAAAAGGGTTGAAGTAACAAAGCCAAGCCCTGCCAATTTTCGAATGCCAAGCTTATTCTCCCTAAGCTGAAGATGAAGCATTTTCCCACGTGATAGAAGAGTTGCTTCTCCAAAAACAGACAACATTATAGAGAATGTAACCTTATTTGGCAGAGCTCCTTCCATATGCATTTGACAAAATAGTGCAATTGCATCTTGCACAAGCCCAACTTTAGCATGAGAAATAATCAAAGAGGACCATAAGAGCACATTTCGCTTCTGCAATCTGCAATAAGAAGATCCCACCGTCACCGGAACCTCCAAATCGAAGCATTCTTCACAATTTCTTCTTGTTCGAGTTCTGGCCCTTTCTCGTTCAAACAGCCCATGCTTGACTTCTCATTATAATTCGTAATTGATACCCCTGTTTTTCTTTACCAATGCCTCCACATGCTTCTCATCAATCATCAAATCCAATCTCCAAGTACCTGAAATCAAATGTATTTCCTGCCAAATAGAACCACATTAGTGCATAAAAACCAACCATTTTCTGAGCTAACAGGTCCTTAAACTCATGAATGGTGACTGATTCAACTTTGTTAGGTTGGTCAAGTTTAAACCTCCAAAATGCTTCATCGGTGCTCCTATTCAAGAATAACTCTATGCACTTATTGTCTTGGGGGATCCACTCTGGGGAGATCACTCTAGTCAAAATAGATTTACCTCTAGGTGTCTTAGGTTCTCCTCCTAGGGTTCCTTGCTCTAGATCTTCCATTTCCATCGTAGGAATGAATTTCCAAACTCATCTATCCTATTAGGTTAATTTGTGACCATGTACATGGTTCCCTCTTTATAAATGTATGATCCTTCTTCAAACTTGACCACAGGGTGTTCAAGTCCCACATGCTAATCCGGATTCCTAACTTGGACAACAACCTTCTTAAACCATCATCATAGATGTGAGCACCTAATCGATTGTTCCTAATATATTCCAATTGAGTCTTGTATGTCCTTATGGTTTTTCTAGGTATGTGATACTAGAACCACCAACTGGCTTCTCCATAATATACGGCATCTCTGAGTCAATAGTTTTTGAACTCAACACGAAGGGAGTTGTTGGGCCCACGATCTAGTTGTGTGATTGAAACTAGCCTTAGAGGGATGTGATGCTTTGTCTATCCCATCCTAGATGTTTGCCTGATCTAAGGTTCATAAGCATTATCGATTAATCTAGTTTTCCCATGTACAACCACAGTGTTGTGTTCCATCAACCACTTGTCATTTTTATATTTTACTTTGATTGTCACTTCTTGTCCACTAATTCATGTCATAATGAACACAAGTTTTTATCACCACTAAAAGTGTGATCGTTTCATTTCTATTTTTTTCCCTTAGGGTTTGCATCAACATTATCTTAACTATGCTTGAACTTGAGTAATTAGGGTTTCTTGGACTTGATTCATTCCTAGCATCACCCTAATTAGTCACTACCGCTAATCACAATTAGCCTATACTAGAAATTTACTGAGGGATTGAGAGTTCTTCCAACCTCGTCTCTAGTGCCCCAAAAAGTGCTTTGATGTCCAATAATTGTGCTTTGTTCTATATTTTACCTTTTGGACACCCGTGAATGGCTCTTAATGAACTTATAAAAGTCCCAAGTTTAGATCAAGTAAATTTAATCTATTTGATAGAAAATTTAGATTTAGGCATTTTTTAAAGAACCATTTTTCCCTTTTATTGTTGAAAAATCCTATGCAGCTCCCTTAGCTTCCTAATTCCACTTGAAGGTCAACTCTAGAGCTCAAAAAATGGATTTTGGATGAAAAAGTTAGGTCAATTCAGGCTCTTGGGGGTCAAAGAGACAAATAGAACCTCTCTGGATATTTACATACTTGTTTAAGGCAACTTATTATCTGAAAATGTCACGATTGTCTAAGAGAATCATGATGTTATGAGAAAATCGTGATCTTGTGACAACTAGAGAATCGTGATTTTGTGAAAGTCTGACAATTGCGATGTTGTGAGACAATCGTGATGTTGTGACAACCAGAGGATGGAAATTTTGTGAAAGTCAAACAATCATGATGCTGTGAGGCAATCGTAATGATGTGACAACCAGAGAATCATGATTTTGTGAGACCCAAATGATCATGATTTCATGAGACAATCATCATGTTGTGACAACTAGAGAATCATGATGTTAAGACAATCATAGAATCGCGATTTTGTGAAAGTCAGACAATCACGATGTTGTGGGACAATCGGGATGTTGAGACATCCGGAGAATGATGATTTTGTGAAAGTCAAACAATTTCGATGCTATGAGACAATGGTGATGTTGTGACAACCAAAGAAATGTGATTTTGTGAATGATTTTAGGTAGGAAATTCCAATACTAAGGTGACTATGATGCTCTAAAAAAATTTGAATTTTCCACAAGTCGTGATTTTTTCCATGAAATTGTGATTTTCTGAGAGTTTTGATAAGAACTTCAAAATCAAGCGTCGAGGGCCTCTGTGTCATGTTGAGGGTGGCGGCAAGCTTCATATGTGCAGATGATCATAAAAATCACAAAGACTTGCACACACACAAACACTTTCTCTCTCTCTCTCTCTCTCTCTCTCTCTCTCTCTCTCTCTCTCTCTCTCTCTCTCTCGCACAACCACAAATGAGAAATGAGGTGAAAATAGGGAATATATAGTGAAAAATGAAAAATGTCTATGAAGATGAAGATAAGAGAAGATGGTGATGATAATGATGATGAAGGTGGAGAAACAAAGCTAGAAAATTAACAGAAAATGACTATTTTTTACCTTCCAACATCACAAATCTACGATCTTACAATCACAATGCTCGTCTTCGAGCAACGCTCATCAACAACAATGCCAAAATTTGGTGTAGCCCAAGTGTGAGCACCACCTCCTTTACTTGTCAATCTGTGGAGACATGAGGAGGATATGAAGATCATGAGCAATTGTGGCAAGCAAATGTGAGTGACAAGCGCATACATACATGCACACACACATATGCACACAAGGCAAGATAACAAAGATATGAACAATGGGAGCTTTGATTCTCAATAACTCGATTACACTCTTCAATAAGTTTTTTCTCTAACTTGCTCACCAAAAATGAGCTCTCTGGTTCTTTTTATAGTTTCTTAACTAGTTTTGGCCGATTCATACCTAATGGTCAGCCTAGTAAAAAATTAAGTTCCAAATGCTATTTGAGGGCTACAATGAGCTCTAAAAATTATGAGATCCAAAACATGAGTTCTATCTAGGCTCCTCAAGCTTGAGGACTCCTTGGCTTGCACAAAATGGAGCTACAAAAATTTGAAATGATATCTACAATGGCTTTTGGTAATCAAAATCACTCTTTTCATAGGGGTTTCTTATGAAAATTTGACATATACTTCTTGGAGCTTCTTACATGCTCCCTCTTCTTGTTTGTCCACTTCTTTGACACTATTCCTACACCTTGTGCATGACCTTGAGTGCCAATAGAGGGTGTATGTGGATTAAAAACCTTTGAACGTTGCAACCAAAAGACATCACTTTCCACTACCCTTCCAAGATGAAATATTGAATGAAGTAGCATGCCATGAATGATACATTGTATGTGATGGATATTCACAATATTTTCAAATATGTATAGCTGATGAAGATCAAAGGAAGACCACTTTCATCACACCATGGGGATGCTTTGCATATAGAGTAATGCCCTCTGGTTTTACTAATGCACTTGCAACATTTCAAAGATTCATGAATTATGTATTCCAACCTTTCTTTGGATCATCAATAAGAGTGTACATGGATGATTTTTGTATATATAGTAGTAGAATAATTCACTATCAAAAGGTTGAGGAAGGATTAAAAAGATCACATGACCTAGGAGGACAAATAAATCTAGGCAAGTGTCACATTGCTAAAAAAGGATTGGTACTTCTCGGGCACCTTATTTCTGAAAAAGGAATCCAAGTAGATTCATCCAAGGTAACAGCTCTATTGGCATTATCACCTCCAACAATGACAAAGCAAGTCCTCACATTTGTACAGTAGGTATGCTATATATCATACTTCATCCATCTTCTATCAAAGATAATTTCTCCCGTGCAGAAGCTTTCATTGTGTAATACCTTTGTCTGGGATGACAGTCAACAACAATTTTTTGAAGAAGTAAAAAAGGTATTTAGAAACCTACCTACTTTAATGCCACCAATCATGGAAGATGCCTTTTATGTATGCCTAAGTGCAGGACAGGAAGCAATAGGAGCGGTCTTACTACTAAAAGATGTAAAAACATCCGACATGCATCTGGTGTACTTTGCAAGCAAAGTGATGTAGGATAGTGAAAAGATGTATACAAGTGTAGAGCAGCTCATGTATGCTCTCATATTCCGTATACAAAAGTTCAGGTGTTATCTTCTTGCTATGCCATTTATTGTTATCACTATAGATCACTCATTTCCATATGTGGTGCAACTTAGGAGTATCTCATCTAGAATAGCAAAATGGGTTCTTGAATTGCAGAATATGAGTACAGTTTTATAGTAGAGAAAAGCACTAGAGCCACTCTTGCAATATGTTGACCTAAAGAAGATGGGAAAAAGGAATCGACAATGAGACCAAGAATCAAGGGATGCAACATGAAGAAGAAATTGAAGGTGCACATACCCTATTCTTTGATGGTGCTTATAGGAAGTAGGTTAACAAAGCAACAACAAGATTCATAATCTATGATGAAAATAATAACTTGGTCTTCAAGAAAGGGAATAAGAAGCTTATGTATGAACCAAGGACTTCGATCATCTCTTATGGATCATTCGAGAAATGGGAGATTGATGCAATTGGACGCCTAGCAAGGACAAGCTCAAGAAAGGAGTACATCATTGTGGCACTGGAATACATGATTAGATGGGCAGAAGCAACCAATACCAAAAGGACCACAACACAAGATATTGGGAGATTCATTTACGATTTCATATGTTTTAGAATTGAAATACCTTTAGAGATAGTGTCTGACCATGGCCCAAGATACTCCATTCCTTATTATCTCAGTGTAATGGTCTTGTTGAAAAACCAATGGAATTATTTGTAAAATCATTAGTAAGCAAGTAAAGAAGCATCTTAAGGAATGGGATAAACACCTCGTTGCAGCCTTATGGGCATATCGCACATCTTACAAGGCATCTTTAGGGTTCACCCCATTTCAGTTAGTATATGGACAAGAAGCCTTGCTACCACTAGAGGTACAAATTCCAACTCTCCAAGTGCTACTAAAGGAAAGTGGAAAAAGTGAGCAAGAGGTAATACAAAAGAGGCTTACATATCTGCAACAATTGAGTAAAAAGGGGTCTTGCAATTGAGCATTACATGAATCAAGCAGAGAAAATGATGCAAGAATTTAACAAACAACTAAAGGATAAAATGTTAACAGAAGGAACTCTCGTTCTAAGATATGATAATTGTTTTGATAATAGGCATGACACAAAGTTCCAACCACAGTGGGAGTAACCTTTTCCCATCAAAACAAAGTTCAAGAATGGTAGCTACCAACTTATGGATCTATCACGAAAAGTGCATAAGACCAAGATCAATGGATGGAGGTTCAAGAAGTATTGTCAAATAATACAAAACATTCTTGACCAACAAGAGCAATCAAAGGACAAAGAAATATCGATGGTGGTATAGGAAGATGACCCACACTGGGACATCAACAAACTATTCTAAAGCTAGAGACATGAATGAGTCTAGCCTTCGCGAAGGGCTAAGTATGAGGGCTATATTTTTTATACCTCCTCTAACAATAATCTTATTCCATACATGTAATATGGTATTTATTTTATTTCCCTATGATATGGATATCTATAAAATAAATATGAAAGTTAGAAGTCCAGTGGGCCCCACCATTGAAGAGATTAATAACTCTCCCTACAGTAAAAGAGGAATTGTCAATATGAAAGGGAAATATAAAAGAGACATGAAAATTCTAGAATATTCAAGTATTTAAACCTTGTCCCACTCTTTTTAGAATTTAACAAAAGTCTTTCAAAGGGCTCATAGCCCCACCACACCTTTTTGAATTTTCAACAAAGGAGACCTTTTGTTTATGGATATTTCTTATACTTTTGGGCCCCAAAATCAAAAGTATCATGACCCAAAGTCAAATTTTAGTGGAGAGGGCCAATGACATGCATTTTATGGAAAAGTTATCATATTTTTGTAATAATTCTCCAAAATATCCACGAGATATGTAAAAAGATGCCAAATATCACACACTGGCATGCATTTTATGGACAAGTTATCATATTTTTGTAATAATGCTCTAAAATATCCAAGAGATATGTAAAAGGAGGCCAAATATCACACACTTTTGAGTCTAGAATCTTTTGGATATTTGTCCTAGTTAACCACAAATTGAAATGTCTAGAAGATTCATCTCAAAATATCATCCCAAAATATCTTCCCAAAAGGCCTATAAAAGGACCCCTTCGTTTCCCTCCAAAAGCAAGAATAATTGTATGTAGGTACATGCTACAGAAGTAGTGGGCACTCCAAAGCTAAGAGAAGGAATCTACCATATATCCCTATATTGAGAGAGATAAGAAAGATCCTAACTTGTAAGTCCCAATGTCTTTGTAACATTTCTATTTCAATTAAGTTCATTTCTCCAATTCTTCCTATCTCTATTATCCTCAATGTAGATTTACTAGTGTGGTTGAAAACACATCCCCAAAAGGTGAACATTCATTGTTGAAGAAGTACAAACAAAACTTCTTGATGTTCTTGAACTTGTGTAAAGAGAACTATGCACAAAAATACACCAAAATGGCTCCAAGAATCACCCCAAAATTGCTTCAAAATAGATTTTGAAAGAAAAGAATGAATATTCGAGGGCCCAAAACATGCTAAAGGTAATTGTTAACCTTAGTCTTTCCCCTTCTTCAAACACCACAAGAGTGTAGCTTAGTGATAAGAGATTTCTAGTTAAGTGAGCTCCGAATGGAACAACAGAGGGATGGGTGACGTCCCCAAAAGTATCGGGATCATTGAGATCCTCCCTCGCATGTACCCAAGGTAGGCCAAGGTCTATGCCTTGGTCGCCACCTTAGTCATAAGCCTTGGAGAAAGCCTTGGGTGGGCAAGCAGGTGCTCGCTTCACTCGCATGAAAGGTACAAAGCTTTTGCATCAGAATGCTTTGATACTAGTGAAGTATTTCTATGGCAATCTAGGATGGTAGACTCTCCTTCTCGAGAGCTCTACAATGATGCCCTTGCTATAGAAACTCGAACTTTGGCACTACACACAGTTGAAGGAGAGTGTTAATCTCCAAAAGAACAAGCTATCCTTGATGTTAGACCACCTCTATATCAAAAATAACTTTAAAGTCCAACCAATTTTGGAAGACAAGCACCAAACTATCAAGAAATTAGCTAACTGTGAAGAAAGTCATTTCTCAGAAAAGTCTGATGCACCTTAATCACTCATTGACTAATCATTTGTGTAAAGTTTCTGATAAAACTTTGTAGAATGTGTCAGCTAGAGGTTGCGCACCTTCTCCAAGTTAAAACACTTCAAAAGCTTGAGTAGATTCTGAGAAATGATTCAAACAATCTACCTATGTCTAAAACTGTCTCCCTGTAGAGTCAACTTTGACACCTGCAACTTCTAAGACATGGTTCTCCCAAACTAGAACCCGTTTAAGCAAATGCTTTTAGCCATAGATGGCTTACCTTCCAACTTAAATTTTGACTCCTCATTTGTGTAAAACTTTACACTATGCACTGAGCACTGTCCATTTCTTTGACCATCAAATCTACGCCTGTTTCAGAAGACACTCAACACTTTCTCACATATAGATGTTCCTATCTAAAATTCTCTTAGCCTGTTTACAATTGAACTCTCAAACTTTAACCATAGATAGATTAACTATGGACTTAGATGTGTATAAAAGGATTTCTCATAAGATTAAGCACAGAAGGAGAACTGGAGAAAAGATCGACGTGCAATTCTCTGAAAACGTTTTCTTATCTCAACTCTTCATACATCTGATGGATGATACATTCAATGTTCATCATCTACTCATCTATATTTCATCTCTCCCTCTCTTACACTTTCTATACGACTATGAGCATGTACTTATATATACATATGAGTACTGATTCGTCATTACTTCAAGTATATTGAAGTATATACAGAACTAATGTACATATAATTTAAAGAACTTTGCTATGTGAATCTTCTCTTTACTTCATGAAATGGATCTTCAATCTTTCCTTCATCTCTTCACTTCTAGGCTTTATATAATCACCAATTGTTGATTGTACTGCTCCAACAGCTCCCCCTCAATCATCAATTGTGATTACCTGCATCCTTTTTATTCCTGCCATATCTTTAAATCTCTACAACTTTGGTCCATCCAAACTTTTTGTCATCATATCTGCAAGTTGATCTTTTGTAGGAGTATGCATAAACTCTATTTCTTTATCAACAACCTTCTCTCTCAAAAAATGATATTGAATCTCAATGTATTTAGTTCTAGCATGAAATACAGGATTTGCTGCCAAATATAAAGAACTCATATTATCTCCACAAATGATAGGAGTACTCTGAGCAATATCAAAACTCTTCATAAGAATCTTTAACCATATTACTTCCTTTGCAGCTTCTACCATGCCTTTGTATTCTGCTTCTGTAGATGATAAAGCAACTGTATGTTGCTTCTTGGAGCACCATGAAATTAGCTTATCTCCCACATAACACAAATATCCATGTGTTGATCTTCTATCATCATAATTACCTGCCCAATCTGCATCACTGTATATTTTGACTCTTGTATCTGAAGTAAATCCATAATACAAACCTTCTTTAAGTGTGCCCTTGATGTACCTAAGTACTCTTTGTCCTGCAATCCAATGTTCCTTTCTAAGACAATGCATGAATTGAGATAGAACTCCAACTGCATATGATAAGTCAGGTCTTGTTAATGTAGCATAAATCAAGCTACCCACCAAACTCTGATAAAGCTTCATATCTTTGAATTCTTCTCCTCCATATCTACTCAATCTTTGATTCACTTCCATTGGAGTTGGTGCTATCCTGCAATCTTCCATTTTAAATTTGGTTAACAAATTTTTCATATACCTTTCTTGAGTTACATATACTCCATGTTGAGTATATGAAATCTCCATTCCCAAAAAGAATGACAAATTTCCCAAATCACTGACTTTGAATTCTTTCTCCATCTGCTTCTTAATCATGTGTATACCTTTGTCATCTGTTCCTGTAAGTATTATGTCATCAACATAAATACAAACATAAATAAAGCCATCCTCACTTGCTTTGACTAGCAAGCTACTATCTACCTTTGATGCTTGAAATCCAAGTTCCTTTAAGAACTTTACAAGCCTATAATTCCATGCCCTTGGGGCCTGCTTCAACCCATACAAAGCTCTCTTGAGCTTACACACATAATTTTTGGATACACTTGATCTTTGAAACCATCTGGTTGTTCCATGTAGACTTCATCTGAAATAAAACCATTCAAAAATGCATTCTTCACATCTAATTGAGATAATTTCCAACCTTTGCAAGCAGCAATTGCTATGAGTGTCCTTATGGTTGTCATCTTTGCAACAGGACTATATGTTTCATCATAGTCCACACCATATGTCTGTGCATATCCCTTCACAACAAGCCTGGCTTTGTACCTAGATATACTTCCATCTGCAAATCTTTTTGTTTTGTAAACCCACTTACATCCAATGATCTTCTGACTATTTGGTTTAGGAACCAAATCCCAAGTCTCATTTTCCATCAATGCATCATATTCCTCTTGCATAGCTTTTTCCCAATTCTTCTTCCCTTTGGCTTCATCATATGTAGATGGATCTTTATCTGCTTTCAACATGTAAGCATATTCTTTAGTAGTCAAGAATGAAGTATCATAGCTATACCTTGCCATTTGTGCCTAGATGACCTTCTGACTTCTCCACTTCTTGAAGTTTCTGGTTCATCACATTCTGGATCAAATCTTGGCATTTTTTCAGCTTCAACCTGTACTTCATTATTCTCATCTTCATCAAATATTTGAAACTTTGATTTACCTTTCTTTTGATTCACAACTTCTTCAACATCTGCATGCACATTAAGTTTACCTGCATACCAAGTGCCTTGCTCATCAAATGTAACATCCTTGGACACAAGAAATTGCTTTGTGGATGGACTCCACAACCTATAACCCATCTGCTTGTCATCATAACCAATAAATACATACTTCTCTGCTTTAGGTTCCAATTTATGCCTCAATTGAGATGGCACATATGCATATGCCAAGCAACTAAATATTTTACAATGATCCAAGGTAGGTCTCTTACCCCACCAAGCTTCATATGGTGTCATACCTTGCAATGCTTTACAAGGCAACCTATTGAACAAATATGTGGCTGTGTTTACAGCCTCAGCCCACAAATAATTTGGACAATTTTTCTCCTTCATCATGGATCTTGCAAACTCAACAAGAGTTCTATTTCTTCTCTCTGCTACCCCATTTTGTTGAGGAGAGTACCTGCAAGTAACCTCTCTCTTTATACCTGCATTCCACAAGTAATCACTGAACTCATTAGAGAAATACTCTCCCCCTCCATCTGACCTTAGTCTCTTCAACTTATGACCTGTGATTCTTTTTGCATATGCATGATAGTGTTTAAATGTATTAAACACTTCTGACTTATCTTTGATCACATAGATTGTGATCCACCTGGTAGCATCATCAACATATATGACATAATATATTGAACCATTTATACTGAAATCTTTTGAAGGACCCCACACATCTGTATGTACCAATTCAAGTCTTTCTGAATACATAAAATCATGCTTATTATATGACTGCTTATGAGCCTTACCTAACTAACATGCTTCACATCTGTATGTCATGTGTTGACCTGCAACATTAGGCAATCCAAGCACTGAACCATTGTTAACCATTTCTTTGGTACCTCTTTCATTAAAATTTCCAAGTCTTTTATGCCAAAGATCCAATTCAGACACCTTTTGCTCTCCATATGTAAACATAGCATGTCCAATATTACCTTGTATCTTTAATGTGAAGAGCCTTCCTTCCTTCTTTCTTGTAACAATTTTTTTATACCCTTGACTAGGGTCTTCAACATAAACTCCATCATTAGTGAACCTTACCTCATATCCTTTTTCCACAATTTGTCTTTACTGATCAAATTCTTTGGAATTGTAGGAACATACAGAACCTTACTCAAGAGAGTGCTTCCATCTTTGGCTTCGACTGAACCAATTGACTTTACTTTGTGCTTTGTATTATCACCTGTTTGAATTGTATGATTGATTGCATTATGGTCTAGATCAGTCATCAAAGCAATGTTTCCACTCAAATGGTTGCTACATCCTGAGTCAATATAAAATACTCTCATGTCTTCATGTGAGGCTTCACATGTTGCATTCATAATAAGAGTCGAATCTTCTTTCTGATCTTATGCATAATTGTAGTAGGTGTTATTATAGGATTGATTTTGGAAGTTTCTTCCTCCACCTCTTCCAAAAGAATTCCTACCACCTCTACCTCTGAAGTTTCCTCTCTGATATCTGCCACCTCTTCCTCTTTGATTAAAGTTCTGATTAAAATTACCATTGCTTTGATTATTATGCCAACAATCATGAGATAGATGATTGGTCCTACCACATATCCAATATCTCTGACATTATCTTTGTTATTTCTGCCTCTTCCTCTACTTCTGCCACTTCCTCTTCCTCTTAGGAAGTTTGCTTGACTTGGAGTACCTTCATCTTCAACTGATTGTTGCTTTCCTTTGCTAGCTTTCTTCTTGTCTTTAGAATACATTGCATGACCTGCACTCTTATCAACATCTCCTTTGATATCATTCTCAAAAGTTAGCATATGTCCTAACAATTGATTCAAATCAGGAGTGAAATGATCTAATGAAAGTTCTATAGGCAAAATAAAAGGCTTCCACTTCTCATCTCCTCTAAGTCCTGTGAGAATTTGTCTTACCAACTTATCTTCTTCAATATCTTCATCAACTGCACCTAAAGAATCAGCAATGTCTTTCATCTTTGTCACATAATCAGATATTGATTGTGAAGCCTTCTTCTTGAAGGTAGTAAACTCTGCCCATAATGAAGCTTTCCTTGATTTGGTTGTATTTTGAAAATGCTCTTCCAAAGCATTCCAAATGTCACTTGCACTTTCAAGTCCTCTGATATGAGGAAGCAAATAATCATTCACTGCCATGTAGATTATGCTCCTTGCTTGAGCATCCTTCTTCATCCAAATCTTTATATCTGCAAGCTCCTCCCTAGTTGGAACACTAGGATCTTTAAACTCTGGCTTTTCTTCCTCTCATGTTATGTATCCCATCAAATCTTTGCTCATAAGATGAGCTTCCATTCTCATAGACCAAGCTGGATAGTTTTCTCTATCCAACTTTCCAATTTGGAGACTATCTCCCATCCTTGCTTCACCTGTAGTCTCAAATCTTTAGTCCTTATAAGGAATGAATGTACCTTGGCTTCGAATGTTGCTCCTTCTGATCCTTTTGATAACCTTTATGTGTCTTCCTTCAGTCTTCCTATCACACTTTTATTCTTTTGAACCTTCGAAATGTGAAATTTGTATGTCTACAGTAGTCGGAGTCTTCCTTTCCTCAATTTTGATACTTCCTGCTCTGATACCACTGAAGGAGAGTGTTAATCTCCAAAAGAACAAGCTATCCTTGATGTTAGACCCAAGAATAACTTTAAACTCCAACCAATTTTGGAAGACAAGCACCAAACTATCAAGAAATTAGCTAACTGTGAAGAAAGTCATTTCTCAGAAAAGTCTGATGCACCTTAATCACTCATTGAGTAATCATTTGTGTAAAGTTTCTGATAAAACTTTGTAGAATGTGTCGCCTAGAGGTTGCGCACCTTCTCCAAGTTAAAACACTTCAAAAGCTTGAGTAGATTGTGAGAAATGATTCAAACAATCTACCTATGTCTAAAACGGTCTCCCTGTAGAGTCGACTTTGACACCTGCAACTTCTAAGACATGGTTCTCCCAAACTAGAACCCGTTTAAGCAAATGCTTTTAGCCATAGATGGCTTACCTTCCAACTTAAATTTGACTCCTCATTTGTGTAAAACTTTACACTATGCACTGAGCACTGTCCATTTCTTTGACCATCGAATCTGCGCCTGTTTCAGAAGACACTCAACACTTTCTCACATATAGATGTTCCTATCTAAAATTCTCTCAGCCTGTTTACAATTGAACTCTCAAACTTTAACCATAGATATATTAACTATGGACTTAGATGTGTATAAAAGGATTTCTCATAAGATTAAGCACAGAAGGAGAACTGGAGAAAAGATCGACGCGCAATTCTCTGAAAACTTTTTCTTATCTCAACTCTTCATACATCTGATGGATGATACATTCAATATTCATCATCTACTCATCTATATTTCATCTCTCTCTCTTACACTTTCTATACGAATATGAGCATGTACTTATATATACATATGAGTACTGATTCGTCATTACTTCAAGTATATTGAAGTATATACAAAACTAATGTACATGTAATTTAAAGAACTTTGCTATGTGAATCTTCTCTTTACTTCATGAAATTGATCTTCAATCTTTCCTTCATCTCTTCACTTCTAGGCTTTATATAATCACCAATTGTTGATTATACTGCTCCAACAACAGTAATCCGCACAGGAGGTGCATAATACACAAAAAACACACACATTGACCATAAATAGAGATTTCTTAGCTCGTACAAATGCAGTCGAACATAGAGTATGAGGGTGACCAAGCCACCATATGTTTTATTAAAGAACATATACAAAAGTGTCCAACAACCATTTGGCCTTTCACATGGACACTAACAATAACATACCCCTTGTGTTTTCCTCCATGTAAGTAGTCCCATTCATATCCTGATAATCTTGAACCATTACTTGATCTGAAGAACCATTAGCTTGGATTATAGCTTGCATCCAACTCAAAACTCGATTGCTCTGCACAAAACAAAGCAGATTGCTCTTGCATGGAAAATAAGGTGGTAGCGGATAAGCCCAACCAGATGCTTGGTTGTACATATTGATGCTCTTTTCTATAACAAGTGATAACCATTGCCACTAGCTCCTCATAAGAAATCATGGCCATGTTTTTCATTGGCACTTTTAACTTGGATTCTTGTTTCCTTTGGTCATATTCTTGTGCTTTTGGGAAACTTGACCTCTTCTGTCTAAATTCCATACAAAACAAACATTGTGTTCCTTTAACATCATGTAGGTAATTTCCAACTTTTGGTTGAGTATAGATGAAAGGTATTCAGACTCGTCCATAGCCCTTGTAATTTTGTGTGCACTGACCATAGGGAGGTGAATGCAACATACTACTAACTCCTATATTATTACCATTTTGTGTAAGATTAATGTTGTTCACCTATGATTGTTGGTACCAAGGATAAGCATATAAACATGTCAAGTTGTACCTTATTGGATTAAATAACTCTTTTGAGTTATGCATGCTAGAATGCTCACCTCAAAGAGTATGTTTCTCAACTTTCAGCTCTAAACTCCAACTATGCATCGAGTTTTGGACGATACAAGCTCCACGATACTGATCGCCAAAATGCTTCACAATACTTGTACTAAAATAACTGAATGCAAATGTGGTGACTTTTGAGTTTTAGTCTTTGGTTGTGACCAGAGGCTCAAAGGAAATTTGAAGAAATTTAATTTTTTTTGTTTTGTGATTTTTTTTTACGAATATCTACTCTACTTCCACACACTCCTTCCTAGTTCCTGATCCTTACTCCTTCACTCTCAAACCTAAACCTAAAATCTTGTCACACACACGTGTATGAAGTAACAAGTGCAAGAATTTTTGGACTTTGCCACTAATGTGAGATTACTTCTGCATGCTCATTATCTTCACATCAAAGCTATAACCATCACGAAGGGACCTTGATTGGAATCGATCCCTAGCAATGGTGCCAAATGTGTGTACCTAACCTCACAATGTCTTAAGGACTTGTGATGAAGGAGACTATACTTCAATCATCAACAAGTGCATATAGTGGTGGATTGATACACTCGTTAAATTATCAATCCAAGGACTTAGACCATATCAAGTGTATGAGGACATGTGCTCTCATGATAGCTAATGAAGTGAATGAACAAACAATGTACACAAATTAGGGGTAACTACCTCTCACATCACCTCTCTCACTGAAAATGTGCATCATGATACTTGTTGCAGCATCAAGCACAAATCAAGCCATATCTCTTAGCTTCATGCCCGAATATAGTAATTAGCAGATTCCTCTCGAAGCTCTCGATGAAACGCATCCAATGATGGTGTTTTCAGCTTAATTTAACAAGGGTGCTTCAAGTTATGAGGAAAATACAGAGTGGTGGGAAACACCAAATCTTGCTCCACGGATTCCCAAGCTTCACATGCACACTACAATGGCAAAAAAAGTAGGGGATGGGATAGAAAATATCTCTAGATGTGTATACACAAGATCATGGAGAAGAAGATACATAGTCAAGAAGAAGAAAGTTCAAAATTCTGCTTGTTAGATCTTCACAATGGCAAAAATCTTTACAAAGAGTCACAAAGTGACTTATACACATGTGCCCTAGAAATGGTTCTTTCACATAGGAGACCAGCACTTTTCCCATAAATCACTTAATTCCTACTATTGTACAAGGCTAATGTTACATTCTTCAGGGATCATGCATGAAAAGGACTCCTCTAGATCATTTACATGGCTTCTTGAAGATTTTACAATGGGACTTTGGAAAAGAAAAATGGGCAAAATATGAAAATTTTGGGCTCCCTTGTCTTCACTTATTTCTCTTTCCTTCTTCCCTGTCTCTTTGTCTTTAGTCCTTTGCAATAGATGCTTTGATCTCTTGTCTCCAAATTCCATACAAAATAGACATTGTAGTCATTTAGCATCATTCCTAAAATTTCTACCTTCTCGTTGAGTATGGTTGAAAGGCTTTTGGCTTCATCCATAGCCTTGGTAATTTTTTCTTCATTGTCCAAAGGGAGATGAATGTGCATTACCACTAACTCTTACATTATTGCTAGTTTTTGTAGGATGGATATTATTTACATATAGTTGCTAGTACCAAGGACCAATTTGTAACATGTCAAGTTGTACTTGATTGGCTATCCTAGCTCTATTACAAGTGTTATATATATATAGTGATTTGTACTATGATCGACTATATTACAAATAGCACAATGTACTTGATTTAAAGCATAATTTGTCGCAATGTGTCCTACATTTCTCCATTTTGTATAATAAACTTGTTTAAAAGAATTAATTACCCCAATAGGTGGTGTAAACATGGATTTTGAAGCCTCCAAAGTCCCCTATAAAAAAGGATTGGCCACCTTTAAGTTCTAGTCAAGTTGTTGTGTGGCATCAATAATATGATTCAATGTTGTACAATTTAAGGCATAAAGACAAATCTTTTCCTTAAGCATAGGGTTCAATCCTTCAATGAAGCAAACATACCACATCTTTCAGAGGGCATTCTCTTTCTAGAATCTATCTCAAGGTTCTCTAAATGATTGAAGAGGTTACTGAACCATATATTGCATAGTAATGAATAATTGGCCTGTCATTTCAGCCTTCTAAAATCTACATAGAAAAATAGTCTACAAGGCATCATAAGTAGCAAAATGATTAGGGGCAAACTCAATCAAATATCAAACAATTTCACCACATAATGTAGCTTGGAAAACTTGATATTTTTGGGCATTGTCATGTCACCTTCCAATAAATCATATTGTATTTCAAATGGACAAATGTGAACATCTAGGTCATCATTCATTTTTTCCATTGAAGCGATTGAACTACATTTCGGTAATTTTGTGGCATGGAATCACTATAACTACAGGAGTTTATTGACATTACCACTCCTCATCCATACAAACCAAAGGGAGAAAGTCCTCTTCCTTCACTTCTTGATCAGCTTCCACCCAAAAATTGAGGTATACTCCTTTCTCAGTACTTTTGGCTCATCCTTCAATTGATCCACCTAGACCAAATCAAGAAGACATAGTGTCATTCTAGAATCCTAGGGTTTCTTGTCCTTTACCCTCTCTAATTCTTTGTTGGGCTTCCTATCTTTTGCCCCTTCCAATTGAAACTTTGCAACATCAAATGCCGCTTGCACCTCTAGGAGTTGCATAATTAGTGTATGAAAATACTCCTTTTTTCACCGCTGGAACTAACCACTTTAGGATATGTGCAGTACCCAAAATCACACTCCCAAATCCTTCTCTAACTTTAGAAGTAGAGGGACATGTGGTGGCTAACTTCTCTTGCTCTTCCTTAGATGAACAAGACCAAGAACCAAAATGTGTTTTCATGGTATGCCTCCATTTCCTTGATCACCCAAAAAGTTTCTTTAGAATGACCCACACTCGACATTGGCACCCCATCCCATTGTGCTCACAATTGTTTGTAGTAATATGTACCCTCTCTGTAAACTTTAGGTTCAAGGAATGGGGAATTCTGACTGTAGACAATCAAAACTTAGATTTTCACTCCCTACTCAATAACAAATTATCTTCATCCATACTTAAACAAACTTAACTTCAAATCATCACTCCAGAATAGTACAAACTATCAATAATAATGGAAGGGAAGATTAACATAGTATATTCACCAAGAATAGAGTAAATTTAATTAAAGAAGATGAGGTTACAAAACACTTTTCAATATGTATCACAGATATTACATCTACACATGCAAGTCTTCTTCTCTTCATGCCTTTTCTACGAGAAGTGATATCGGTAAATATCTCTTTGTGAAGTTGAAAATTTAGAATTCAAAAAAATAATAGAATACCAACCATTACTAATTTACAACAAGTTTAGATAATTTTTTAGAATATTACGAAATGTCTGCATTGATGCCCTCCTAACACCACCCAAAAAATAGTAGCTTTATAAAATTAGAAATATAACATCCACATCTATTCATGTTTCAAATAAAAATTTAATTAAAATATTTTCAGTATCTACTATTCAAAATCTCAATTCTCAAAAGCTCAATAATTGTACAACTTCAATGCTCCTTTTAATTTGTACATATTCCTAAAAGAGATTCTGAAGACATTTACACCAAGCATAACGATAAAAAATTTATTATAAAAACACCAAGATATCAAAAACTATAGAAAGACCTTCAAAAGATACACATTACTTCTTATAATGAGATCACAACTATTGAGCTGATGAAAGTGGTGACTTGGCAAAATGGTGCATAGGTGGTGCGCACAAGTGGCCAAGGACATGGGTGCATAGGTAGTGCACAAATATTTTTTCACAAGGGTCTTGTAGGAAAAGTTAAATGTAGGTTGCAAAAAGTTCATTTTGAAGGGTTTTTAAGGTTTTCAAAGTGTAATACAGGGTCCACATGAACCCTCCCTTATGTGCACATTGTGTAGAAATAAATGTCAAAAGTGGAAAAGATAAGAAGTGGAGATGATATGGAAGAGTTTGTATGTGGCCAACTATTTAAATTTTTGTTTTCCAAAAAGTCACTAGAGGACAAAATAGGGAGTCATTGGTGTTTACACAAAGAGGTTCTTAGGACATCAAAGTGAGTACCAAGATAAACAAGTAGTTGAAGCGACATTCGTAAGAGAAATCAACACAGCATAAAGGAGCATTCTCATAGATACACTAAGGCATGAGCATAAGTAGGAAACAAGAGCATACTCTACACTAAAAGAGAGCAAGACATAGAAAGACATGCTTGGAGCAGTGTATGCAGAGAGGCAAAGTGTGCAAAAGAGAGACAAAGTGTGCAAAGGAGGTGACAAAGTATGTATAGAGAGTGCATAGAAAGAAACCAAGAGAGAAACTAAGGTGTGACAAAGTATCATCAAGGAGGTGTTGCACATGGACAAGAGAGGTGACCAATTTTTCAACCTTATTGGAAGCTTGAGTGCAAGGAGTGCATAAGGGGAAGCTATTGGACAAGGTAGAGGACCGGCACAGAGGTTGATTGCATAAGTAATTGTGATCTTTTGTATACTTGTGTGTGTGTGTGTGTGTGTGTGTGCTTCTTGGGCTTAATTGCTACACACACACAATAGAGATTCATGTAAACACTTACTATATCCCTTTCCATACTTTTCTTATGTACACCATCCCTCTTTAAGTTCTACAATGTGTGAGAACTATGGTAGTGAGTTCCCATGATACTCTTGTGAGCTCTCTCGAGGAGCAAGATGTTCTCTGCGTCTTCCACACAACAATGTAAAATGCCTTGGTTGTCTCAATGATACAAGCAAATTGCATTGATATGCAATTGACATGCTTCTTGAAGTCTTCTTGCAGAAACTTTCATATAATGATGGCTTGGAGCAAAGCTAAGGACAAACACTACTGGCTCAGCCCAGTTTGAAATTACTTCCAGATTGAATAGATATTCGTCTAGGATATCATCATTTTTAACACTTTTAGCTTATCCATTGGTCATTCTAGATAGGTGGCTTGAACATTTGACTTGTCTTTATTGATTACAACTTCAAAACCATAGTTCACAAGTAGTAAGAACCATCTAACTAAATGACCAGTCACATATGGTTTATGAACTAGATACAAGAGAGCTTGGTGGTCCATGAAAATCTTGATTATTAGACATGAGGCAGCATGTAAACTTTTTCACTACATAGCCCATACCTAGGTTCTCTCACTCAATTGTGGTATAAGTTCTCTCTCTCAATTGTGGCATAATTTCTTGTAGCACTATTCAATTGTCGGTTGGCATATGAAATAGAGAAGTCCATATTATACCATCATCTATTGCTTGGGCTAAGATACGTCCTATTGTATAGTTTGAAGAATCCACATGTATGCGAAATGGTTTATTCTAGTCTAGTACTTTGAGTATTGGTGCCGATAGAGGAATGTGAGGGCTTCTCACATTCCTCTACCCATTCAAAGGAATTAATAAGTGCATAAAGAGGCTTCATGATCACCAAATACATGTGAATGAACCATCAATAATAGTCACCATGGCCCATTAATTCTTGCACCACTCTAACATTCTTAATCATGGCAAATTTGCAACCACTTTGATTTTATCTACATCCATTGATATAACATGCTTTGAGATAATGTGCCCAAAGGCATGAACATATATTTATTTGGTTCTAGAGATACTTTCCAAACACATCAAGGATTCCTTTAGAGCTCCAAATGAAGAAGAAGATGAGAGAAAAGTATTCAAGAAAAAAGATGCACAAGACCATATAAAATGATTGAAGAGTCCTTTACAAATTAGGGTTCTTGTTTTTATACTCATGGAATTGGACCGCTTACATGGTTTTTGGAAAAATAAAAATAAAAATGATCTTGCGGATTGTTTAACCTTCAAAATGAGTCCTAAAAATTATAAAAAACGTATATAGAGTTTGGGAATCATTCATGAGGCTCAAGGACTCCTTGGCCTTACTAAGTGGAGTGTAAATACATGAAATTCACAACTTCAAAAGTTGTTGTAGATCCACTAACACAAGGCAAAACTGACATCTAGTGGTTTGGGATCAACTCTAAATTGTGAATCCAAGTATTTTACCTCATTCAAGTGTATGATGGTGTCTCACAAAGCTATGGAATTATAACTTGCACTCAAGGAGAAGATTAGCCGACATACAATCTTCAAAAGACAAGAAACATGTGAGAAAAGCATGAGAAAATACTTACCTTAGGTGGATATGGGGTGGGACACCTGAAGAACACCATTAGAGCTCCACACAAAGAAAAAATGAGAGAAAAGTGCTCAAGAAGCAAGTGCACGAGATTTCATTAAAAATGATTGAAGATTCCTTTACAAATTAGGGTTTATCCTTTATACTTTGCTAATATATTTTGGCAGTGATGTGCATGAGCAGACTTAGGATTGTTGGGGTACTTGTTTCCTTCTTTAGGAGTTCCCCCTAGCTTGTATATATGACTATAACCTTAACATGCTACTTGTCTTTGTGCATTCACCTGGTAATATATTTTGAATTCTCTTATGCTCAAAGCTTCTTCTTCTTTCTTCTGTTGTTTGTGTGCTTTTGTAGGCCTTGAACCCCAACAATTTGTATCAGAGAATGTCATCACTTCAGCTAGGGCATCATCGACACCCCTAAGTATGCAATCCAATTCTTATTTAACTTGTTTTGCAAATTTGGGATTCATCTAGTAACATTGTTCAATAATCGGGGATGCATCAACCTTTAATGTAACCATGGATCAAGTCCCTATATATCATAATATTCCCAAGCAAAAACATCCTTATATATTTGCTCCAATGCAAGCAACTCGTTCTGTAATCTTGTTGGTATATCCCATGCAAACTTTCATCATTTGGTGCTTAGCAATACAACATAAATTAATTGACTCCACCTAGTCCTCCAACACATGAAATATATATATATATATATATATATATATATATATATATATATATATATATATATATATATATATATATATATATATATATATATATATATATATATATATATATATATATATATATATATGTACACACACACACATATAGGCTCTAGTTGATTTTCTATTGGTGGTGAGGGCTATATTTTTTATGCATCCTCTAACAATAATCTTATTCTATACATGTAATATGGTATTTATTTTATTTCCCTATGATACAGATATCTATAAAATAAATATGGAAGATAGAAGTCAAGTGGGCCCCACCACTAAAGAAATGACTACCTCTCCCTCTAGTAAAAGAGGAATGACCAATATGAAAGGGAAATATAAAAGAGAGATGGATGGCATATGATATTCAAGTATTTAAACCTTGTCCCATTCTCTTTAGAATGAAACAAAAGTCTTTTCAAAGGTCCATAGCATCACCACACCTTTTTGAATTTTCAACAAAGGGACCTTTTGTTTATTGATATTTCTTACATTTTTGGGCCCCAAACTCAAATATATCATGAGCTTGTTGAAGTTTGAGGTCAACGGAAGAACATGAACAACACAAGGAAGAAGAAGAAGCTTGGAGCACAACACACAATACTAAATGTATTACCACTAGAATGTACATATACAAGCTAGGAGAAAAAAGCCTCCTAAAGAGGGAAAAAAGTGACTCAACAATCCTAGTGTGTGATGGTACATTTGGCAAGCCTAGATGCTTGACCAAATGATGACTTCTCACATATTCATTTGGATCACTTATGAAATGCATATGAATACCTCTTGTAAAACTCATAGACTTTACCTCAATGCATAAAAGTAAATGGAAATGAGTTGAAGGAATCTCGTGATATTAGGAGCCAAGAACCATAACTAGTTGGTGGACAGAATCAAATCAATCAAGACCTAAAGTTTAGGAACACTTTTAGGTGAGGGAATTTCAAATTTCAAAACTACTCTATGTGTATAAATAGATGTGACTCTTAGTTACGGGATATGATAAGGAAAAGAGAGAGAAGATGGTGGTGGAAGAAGACTGACCAACACCTAGATGAAGCATAAGGCATCTGAGCCATGCACACTTACTAGTCACTATGAAAGCTACCCTATACTCAACCTCACAACTAGAAGTGGCCACAGTAGGCTGCTTCTTGCTCAACCAAGATATACATGAGCTACCAAGCATGAAGCAAAAGCCACTAGTGGACACACAAGTGTCATAGCAACCAGCCCACTAAGAGTCAGAAAAAGCATGTAAATCTGGTAGTAGTGATCCCCCTTGGGATAAAACAATCCAAGTAGTCGGGTACCACTCAAGTAGTGAAAGATGTGCTTAACCAATTGCCAATGCTTGAGACCTAGGAAATGCATAAACTTGCTCAATCATAAACTTGTCTCCATAGGAGTGGCAACAGGTTTGCAGTCTTCAAGGCCAAAACACTGCATTAATGTGTCACTATATTTGCTTTGACACAAAGTTATTCTGCCATCAACTTGCATAAATTGAATTCCCAAAGAATGATGTAAAGGCCCCAAATCTAACATTTCAAATGAGGTTGTTATCTCCATGAGTTGTCAATTTTGGGTGTACTAACATGTTTTAATTTTGCATACAAATGCTTTTTACAGGCATTCCTCCAACCTCAATGACCTTCCTTGCTGCACTAAGTGCATATGGAAATCTAGGAATTTTGGAGGAAAGTAAAAAAAAACTACACAAGAAGGCTATCATAGATGAGTTTTTGGAAGAAAAGTTCATCAAAGCTTGTGATAATTAATTTTGTAGTCTTCCATTAACGAATGCCATTTTGGCAATATGTTGATGTCAACCTACATTGAATGCAACCAAGGAGTGAAGGCCTTGCAATTCTATAAACAAATGCTGACTAGTGTTGTTTGTCTTGACAAGGAGACATTTATTATTGCGCTTCATGCATGTGGTATTGCAAAAAATGAGAGCTCCAATACACATCTTAGTGATCACCATCTCAACAACAAATTTGTGCTATTGGAGATTGTTCAATCACTTGATATCGATCCTAAAGTGTATGGCCTTAATTGTGAGATATCTTTGACCTCAATCATAGTGAATGTTTATGGCAACTGTGAAGCTTGTAGAGAAGTTGAAATTGCCTTCAATAGAATATGTTGTACAACACGGGTTACCCCATGGACTACAATGCTTTTAGCCTATGTTGATGCAGATCAAACAGTCAAAGCCCTTCTATTCTACAGATGGATGGAGAAGGAGAATGGTTTACCAATAAAACAAACAATGCTAAGTGTTAGCAAAGCCTGTGCTCGCATATGAAATCACGAGAATATTGTATCTAGAACAGAAGTGTCACTTGGCCTAATCAAATATATCCATATCAAGGCCATTCAAAGAAGTCTAGTTTCAGATCTCATAGTTTCCAATGCTCTGATTAGTACATATGGAAAATTTAGGGCTGTCAAAAAGGCATAAAATGTTTTCAATGATTCACCACTTCATGATGTCATTTCACGGACATCCTTGCTTTCAATTTTTCTTGACATGTGTTATGGATGTGAGGCTTTATAGCATTTTTGGGTCAGCCTTCATCAACTTACTTTGGTATCCAAATAGAAATAATCCTCCCTGGTTGACTTGTGGACTACTCCTTTGTTACGACCTTCAATCGAGTTGTTGGGTCGGTGTGTCCTTGGGGTCTTTGTCTTAGAGGAGGGGGTTGCTCACGCTTATGTACCCAATCTACTTCATGGTTTGATTCATCTTGCTTTGGGTGATCCATTGACTATGAGCATTGACCATCTACTTTCTCTGCTTCTTGTACTCCTTTATTTGCTTTGTCTCCATCATTTTTGCAAAAGAAGGGATTTGGAAAAGAAGGGAGTTCCATCAAGTCCCGGACTCCTTTGTTGTGAGCATCATCCTTCTGCATCATAGAGTTTTGGACAAGATCAGCATCTTTATCTTCATGTGTACTCCTAGAAGGACCAAGAGTTTGTGCATTTCCTAATTCCTTGAGTGCTTCATTTGCTAGTTCAACAGTGACATTGCTGGTTCACCCAGACTTGAAGAAGTCCACTTCTTACGTTCAAGTTCACAGCATGGTCATAGATCCAATCTTGACCTAAAATAAGAGGCTCGATGAGGTCCTCATCTTCACAAACTAGCACTTTCACTTTCATTGGCACCTCTTGAAGGTAGATGGGAAGTTCCACCTCGCCCATGCAAGGGGTTTCCACACCTCCCAATCCTATGAGATACACCTCTATAGGACTAACATTCAGTTGTAAAGCTTGACAGTAAGAAAGTCTAATTGCACTAGTGGCAGCACCTAAATCAATTAAGACTCTTATAGTCCTTGTACTTTTCCTTGGTTCTAGTTCTTAGGTCACAAAAGGAAATCAATCAATAATTCGAGGGGAAATTACACCTGATGCTTGGCACATGGCCATGTGATATCTTGATGCCTCTTGAGTATTTGACCTAGGTTGATCTCTACCCTATCTCCTCAATTTCATTCATCGGATGTGTTTTAAGGCTTTTGCCTATGCTTCTGCTCGAAGTCGTTTTTCCTCTTCCTTACGTTTCTTGGCAGTGTTGATTCGGTTTAGCATTTCCTTTATGAAGGGTTCTTGTTTGACTCTACATACACTGATGTAACTAGGTAGGATTTTCCTTCTAGAATGGCTAATTGGACATCTCCACTTGTTGATATTCTATTAATAATCATGGGTCCATATCCACACTTCTCTAATTTCCTCGCACATTGCTTCAGGGTACACCAAGAATAAATCTCTTGCCTTCAAACCCTTATCCTTCACATGGACATCAAAGTAGGCTTTTTTTCCTTTTCTTGGATGCATAAATACATGTTGCTGCTCTCAATCGTGTCTCACCTAATTGCTCTAAGTTGAAAATTCTAGATGAGAGCTCATGACCGGTCCACTAGTGTTCTTGCACTACTTTCAATGTCGGTATCAAGAAGTCTAATGACAACACAACGTTTTGTCCAAAGACCATCTGAAAGGGGGTGGCTTGGAACACCATTTTAAAGGCCACTCTATAGGCCCAAACAAGTTGATGTAGTTTTTTATCCCAATCAAAACGCTTATTATTCACCAATTTAGTCAGAATAGTTCATAGTATCTTATGTGCTTTCGGTCTAGCCATTGGCTTCTGGGTGATATGGAGCTAACTTCTTGTGAACCACCATGAATTCTTGTAACAAGTATTCAATGACCTCATTCAAGAAGTGGGTGCCACGATCACTCACCAATTCTATTGGCAAACCATATCTTGTAAATACATTCTCAAATAGGAACTAGGTTGTGGTCTATGCATGGTTCTTTCTTGTTGCCTTCACTTCCACTCATTTGGTCAGATAATCAGTGGCCACAATGATGTATTTAGCATGTGGAATCTTAGCTGGGGGATTAATAGGGCCGACCAAGTCTATTCCCCTCTTAGAGAATGCACATCCACCCATCATGGGTTTTAGTGGCATCTCATATTTACGTATAGGGTGTTGAGTTTGCTGACAAATATCGCACCTCTTCACGTAGGTATGTGCATCCATGTGAAGAGTTGGCCACCAAAGACCTACAAAAAGTATTGCCTTGATCACCCTATCTGGTCCAAAGTGTCCTCCTGCTACTCCTTGGTGAGCAGTCTCTAATATCTTGAGGTATTCACTCTCATGGACACACAATCTGAGATAGCCATCTCTTCCTCATTTGTATAAATTATCACCTTTGAGTGTGTAATCAAGTGCTTCTTGTTCTAAACTCCGTTGTCTGGCCAATGTCATTTCTTGAGGGAATGGTTTTGTCTTCAAAAAATTTACCCATGGTTCACTCCAATCTGGTACTAGTGACACGGTATAGTGTAGCATGTTCCATTGGTGTTCTAATAGCATTGATTTGGCATTCCTTGCACATCCTATGGACATATGCTTCCATGGTAGGCCAATACATGCCTAATCTTTGCAGAGTCTATAGGGTTCAATGTTTGGAATGATGTTGCTATAGTGCACCTACATGTGCTAATTGCAACCATTTTGCATGCTCATCTTCATCTACACAACAAGCTAGTATGTCTTGATTTGTGTGCTTATACACACTGCCTACCAGTATGTGGTATTTTTGAGACCTTACTACTTCCTTATCTTGGGTTCTTAATATAGGATGCTCAGGTCCAAATGTTAGAATAAGCACTATGTTCTTGGCCTAGTCAGGCACTACTTCTAGGTTGAACAAGTAAGCATCATGAAGTTCATCTGACACTCCTTGAGGGGGGGACTCTGATAAGCTCTTAAGTCCACGGAACAAATGATTATATGAGACTTTATTCGGTTTAAATCCCTCGGAATCGGTCCAACTGGATTACCTAGAGCCCATAATTATCCCTCAAGGAATCCTTCCTTTGTCTATGCACTAGCTCATAAATTCCCGGCAAACGCACCAAAATGTTTTCTCTCTCAACCCAAGGGAACGTGCCTCCCACTTCTCAATAAGAGGTGAAGTCCTTATCCATGAACAAGTTATAAGTATGTTTTTACATACTTACATCCAAAACGCGTGTGGGATGTTCTAGTCCAAATTGTAACAGTTAAGAGAGCGATGATTTATGCCTTGTTGAGTAAGGCTTAGTGCAATATTTCAAGTGACCCTGTTCTTATGTATGTTCAAAAATTTCCTCACTGATTCAAATGTATGCGCAGACCCTTATTTCCTCTTCATGAACAACTTTAAGTCATTTTCCTTTTCTTATTCGCTTTCATACTCATTGGAAGCGCAAATTCTAACTCTTCCTAGAGAAATACACCTGTGAGCTGGAAGGGTTACAATAGAATCAGCTGACTTTACATTTTCCCTATAGCCTAATGTTGAACTATACTAATGAAATTCACCATTAGATCATGCGCCTTGCATATGTGGAGGACTCAACGTAAAGCAAAAAAAAATTTGCAATGTAAGAAACTAGTTCACTTTATTTTCTTAGTGCAGATTTGACTTCAGTCGCATCAAAATATACAGGAAAGGAGAATTTTTTCTTTTTGGAGCAGAAGCAACCATCAACCTTAACAAATTTTTGACTCACAATACATCAAGGAGGGAAGCAATACATCGATACATAGCAGAAAATCACACATAATCCACAAGCAAAGCTAAAATGTCAAAGCCAATTCCTTACACCAGTAAACAACGCTGTTCAACTATCCCTCTGAACATTGTGTAAATGAATTGCTTAACACGGTCGCAATGCTGCTGTAATTCATTTGTCATGAGAGACTTAAATATTCAGTAATCAAGGAAGTCATCTTGTGGAAGCACTTTTCTCATCATATGTCAAGCTGGATGTTTCAGATAATTTAGGAGGGTTTGCGTTATTCATATAATGGGCAAATCTAAGCATACCCCGCATACTTTTATCTTCTACTGAGCGATCGAGCCAACACATCAATGTTCTGCAGATGCAGATATATTTTTGTCGCGAGCAGCCTTAAGGTTCTGTATGTAGCCTAAAAAATACTCTAACATATTCAAAATAGACACACAGCTCTATGACTTATGGCGACAAATTTTCGGTCTCCCAAAGTAAGTTTCAGGCGCCATTCCATAAGAAGTCATTGAAATTTTTTGATACAACATCATCATTCAACTTATTAATTGACTCCACAAGCATGTACACAAACGCTCAGTATAGGGAATGATGTGACCTTTAATCTGGAACGTCGAACTGAGCAGCTCATGGAGAAAGATGCCTTAGCAAAGTACTCTGTTCTTCTACCTCATTCTCTTTGCAGCGCTTCCCTCCTTCTCACTGGTGTCCCCAGCCATCTTCCCCCTCTCGATCTTCCGCAGACGACAACCCCCCTGGTTGCAGGCCTCAAGCTGGATAGTAGTCCTTTCTTCCCCTTTAGAAAAGCAAAATGCCCTCCCTGCTATCTCCTTCTGTCCGCACTCACAATGGGATCCTGAAGAAACCCTCTCAGTCTGAAATCGATGTACCGTTTTATCTCTTTGAAGTCAGAATTCGTCGAAGAAATCAAAGCGCTGTTGGACACAGTCGTCAGTAGTCGGATATAGCTTCAGAATTCATCGGATAAAACTTTAGCACTTCTTTTTGCATACACATGTCATATACTCAGAGATATTGGAAAAGACAAAGGACTTATACAAATTCAGACAAAAGGAAGCGACATATCTCCTGGACTCAAAAACTGTGTAGACGCACATGATGCACTCGAAGATAACGATTCATGAAGACGACTCGTTAACCACACAAAATCTAGATTTGAACTCTGACAGCACTCTCCACCACAATGACAAAGTAGCTCCCGTACTTGATTTTGTCATGTACACGCAGAGATGCGGTCACAAAACACCATTCATGAAAACAATTTTGCAGAGTTCGACTGCTACGGCGCATTCCACCGCAATCGCAAAGCCCTCAGACGCTCACGCATAGCAAGTGAGAGCCTCCAAGCGTCGACAACACCTTGAACCTACACTTTGAAAATCGACTTGACCACCTCCGCTACGCAACAGCAATTTCCCGTGATATTGGAGTGGAACGGCATAGCTATTAAGAAATCCAGGGACTCAGGGCATCATGTATTACTCACAACCTTACAGTGGAATGCACTGGGTAGGTTCGCTCTGGTCGTCCAGAGACCCAGCAACCGCCCCACAGAGTCCGATGTAGCACCCCATGAAGAGTGCGATCGAGGAGCTTAGCTTGAGAGCGCCCCCCCTCTTCAATGCCTTCGGCCGAAAAAAGAGCTCGAGGACAAAAAACGGAAAATGTCGCCCCTTTTCTGTTTCTCTTGTCAGAGGGAAAAAAACGGACTTGCCACACCTTTTTCTGGCAAAAAAAAACGGAAAGGGCCTGGGGGAAGGTTAAGACGCCTCCTGCGGAACCTAAGCAACAAGCCAGTGCATAAAGCTTTTCGACTAATCATATTGATGTTCAACATTTGGAGAAACTGAGATATCAAAAAGGATCATCTACCACAGTCCTAGTACCTTCCACCATACACCCCTCCAAGTCCAAGCCAAATTACTATATTAACTACTGAGCAGAGAAAACCGTATCCCCACCATTTTGAAAGAGGAACATATCCTGCCCCATAAAACACTGGTGCAGAGCCTATCCCATAGTGAGTAAGCCCACCCATGATGTTGGAGAGAAATGAGAGAACCAGAGCTCCAAACAAGGGTGGTGTACTGAGGGCAGTTGCCACTGATAGAAATGCAGTAAACATGGCCCCAATGTGAGCAGCACCACTTGCAAACAAATAATGGGAATAGAAATATAAGAGTACTAAAATAGCAAAAGCTGGTTGCCATGCTAGACCCAAGCCTCCGACAACCTTCACTACTGTCTGACTAAACCATGCTATGAGACCATATTTGTTAAGATAGCCAGCCATGGCAATAAGAGCTGCAAACCATGTCAATGTGTCCCAGGCAACAGATTCTGATAAGCATTCGTTCCATGTCACAACTCCAGATATCAGAAGGACAGAAAGTCCCAAAATAGCAGCTGTGATGGCATCCACCTTTATAGTGCTTCCGAAAATCCAAAGACCAACCGTAACTAGAAGTGTAACTGACATGATAACCTCGTTTTTGGTCATGGGCCCCATCGTTTCTAACTTCTCTTTTGCAAGCTTGGGGGCATCTGGACTGCTTTTGACAGATGGGGGACAAACCACATAGAGCAACAGTGGAATCACCAGGAGAGAAGCCAAACCCGGTACAATTGCAGCAACTGCCCAGTCAGTCCACCCAATTGTCTGACCGATTGCACCAGCAGCGAGATTAACACTCAAAGGGTTGGCTGCCATTCCCGTGAGAAACATGGCAGAAGAAATTACAGATGTTTGGAAACATGTCAGCATGAGCCATGCTCCAAGCTTCCCTTCTATCCCATCCCCTGAAAACCATGCATAGCTTCACCCCTACTGCTCTTGATCCTTATGTCCACATTTGAGTCGATCTTATCATCACCGGCCACCTATTCTCATTGCAAAACACCTATGTCCAAACAAATATTCTCCAAAAATGGAAGCATGTTAGTGCACCAAAACCAACCATTTATTGAGCTAACATACTTCCCTCTTCTTATTTGCGAAGTCGTCCTCGACGAGCCACTTTTGCTGCAATCTAATCAAAACAGCCATGAAAACATCAGTGCACAACTAGTTTGCATACCTTCCCATCGAGCCGATACTCCAACTGAACCTGCACTCATTGAAGCTATTAGTGCTCAAAAATCACTCATAAATACATTCAAATCAGTCACTTCCAAAATGATCCAAGAACCTGCACATATACGCAATCCCATTTCAGCCATGCATCAATTTGCTCATACATTCCATTATGGAAAATGGTCTCAACCAAGATAACACATGCATACCTTTCCATATTTTACACATGCAACTACCATTACGGAAAACAAAAAAGAAAATACCGAAATAAACAACAACAACTGAAATGAATCCAATTGGAGATGCAAAAATACCCAAAATGCATACCCCATTATTGCACCTACTATTCGCTATGTACAATCATTCCATGACTAGACACTTCCGAAGAATCCCATCGTCGTCCTACAAAAATCATTGAAACTTGAGTACAAGTCAAGACATACATCAGAACCCTGGAGTGTCACACATACTAGAAAAACCCTTAGATAGAGCACACAAGTTGTAAAGCAAGACCGTTGCATTACCTCGCTAAAGCCTCATCCATAAGTACATATAGAGTCTCCGTGCTATCAAGAATGTTGATTCAAAGTGAGCTGATCCGTCGCAAGCCGACACATACCAATCACACAAGCAAATGCGTTCCCTTCCAGGCGATCATCGCCCTCTCCTCTCTCTCTCTCCCCCTCAGGAGTGGGGAATAACTTCATATGAAGATTTTATTTATATTCACACGTTGGCCTACATTGACATTGGATGCGATTCGTGGACCTAACCACCCGATCAGGTTGATTCCACCCATCTACCAATGCAATGCAGCGCACAACACACAAACACATAATGATAACACATCACATATATCAGCTAGCCCATAACGAAGCTGGATACGGCTCGTGGTCGTGACTACCCAGCCATGATGGCTCCACCTACCTACCAACCCGTTATGGCGCGTAGCTAAGACACCAACATATACATCCCAAGCCTATGGCGAAACTAGCTGCGGCTCGTGGTCCTAACCACCCGGCGAGGATAAATCCACCCACCTACTAGCCCACCATAGCGCATCGGTACGATCACAGCAACACAATATTTTTTTTTTCTTTACTTTTTCCTTTCTTTTCATAGTTAATTAGTTCACCCAAGTCCTGAGAATTAGGGAGAGGAAGAAAGGGACTTCCCACTTTTCCCACACATGCATGCAAAACATATACACACTAGCCTTTGATAGATCAACCACCTTTTCACTCCATTCTCTCAATTACAGACACTACATTTGTATTCATCGAGTTGACTTTTCACTAGGTAACTACAGCCAGCTATGCCTTAGTCCCTCGTATACCTATCCCTAGGTGTCCTAGAATGTGAGTCTCTGGGATGTCTCATGTAGTCTCACCTCGTACTCGCATCCCGACAACTTCCCTAAGGCGAGTCAGGCTCAACTTCAGGAGCTCCGTCATCACTTCCTATCGTTAGCACATCTGCCCAAGCCCACGTGATATCGTTTTCCTCGTTAGGCATTTCCCTAGAAGGATCAAAATAGTAGTATCGATCTCCCGCCCATCCTACATGTCGAGTCAGGTATTCCTCAAAACACTCAATGTAAAATGCAACACCCAAATCCTGGTTTATAAAGCATAGCAGCCAATGCGCTTCCTCAACATCGTATTCCGTCTCAAAGTCGTCGACATCTATGTCCATGCGGGCGAATGTTTGGTCCGAGAAATATATCCTTAGCTCGTACAAGTAGAGTTGCGTTATTTGATCTGCCATTTTGTTACTTAGCTCCTAACAGTCTAACTGCACAACACAAGAAAAATAATTAGAAGTCCAAGATTCTTGAGCTAGCAAGGAAGAATATTTATGACACACACATCATAGCTTACATATGCGCATATATATATATATAACTATACATGTATGTACAAGGAATCTACTTCGTCCTTCTGCTTGGATATCGTCTAGCTTCTCCCATTCTAATATCACTTGAAATATGGTTTAACTCGTAGCGCGTTAACCTTCACGGGAGCATATTCTTCTCCTAAATCTTGAATTTGCATGGAACCATTGGAATTGAGTTCCACCACCTTAAACGGTCCTGCCCATCTTGTCTGTAACTTCCCTGGGAATTTATAATATTTACTATCATAGACTAGTACCAAATCCCCTTCTTGAATCACATAGGTTTTGAGATTCTTGTCATGCCTCTCCTTTCGTCTCTTCTGAATAGCTTCCAAACTTTGTTGTGCAATGAGTCTCTTTTCTTCCAGCTTGACCAGTTGTATGTACCTCTCTTTTAATGACTCTTCCTCGCCGAACCTGGCTTCGATGGCCACTCTTAATGTCGGAACTTCTTTTTCGATGGGGAAGATGGCTTCCTCGCCATATACTAGAGAGAACGGAGTGCTCTTTGTCGTCACTCGGTAAGATGTTCGATATGCCCACAAGGCTTCCAAAAGTCTCTCATCCCAGTCTCTCCTATGCACAGCTACTGTCTTTGTTAAAATCTGTTCAAGAATTTTGTTGGTGACCTCCACTTGTCCATTTTCCCTCGGATAATATGGGGTGCTTTTTCTATGGTTGATCTTATATAATTCCATTAATTCTTCGATCAATTCGTTGACAAAATGTGTTCCTCTATCACTCACTATCTCCAACGGGCATCCGAATCGAGTGATAATTTGTTCGTACAAAAATTTAGCTACATCAACAGCTCGGTCAGTCTTCAGAGCTTTGGCTTCCACCCACTTGGTAACATAGTCAGTACAGACCAAGATATACCTATTGGATCTTCGTCGTGAAGGAGGATCAATAGGCCCCACAAAATCAATTCCCCATTTCTCAAACGGCTTAAGAGCCAACACCGGCGTAAGAGGAGCAGCATGTGCTAATGTGGGTTTGCCCATTCGTTGGCATTTGTCACATTTCTTACAGTATGTATGTGAGTCTTTGAACAATGTTGGCCACCAATACCCAGCTAATAAAATCTTTCTTGCCGTCAATTCACCAGCAAAATGCCCACCGCAGGGTTCGTCATGCAAAGCCCTCAACACTAGGTTTGCTTCTTCTTCCTCGAGACACCTCCGATAAATGCTCTCATGAACAAAATATCGATAGAGTTGCCCCCCAATGATGCTATGGTGCTTCGCCAATGCTAACAGTTTTTGCTTCTCTCTCTTGTTTGCTCCTGGCGGATATTTAATAGTGCACAAGAAATTCACCAAGTCGGCATACCAAGGTACTTTAGCATCAACCTGGAATAGATGTCCATCAGGAGCATCGTCGGGCACACCAGAGATTGGCTCCTCATTAACAATTCGAGATAAATGGTCGGCCAATATATGTGCTTTGCCTGGTCTGGTTACCACTGTGAACTGAAATTCTTGGAGAAGTAGCATCCACCTCATCAATCGCCCTGATAACTCTGGTTTATTAATGATATACTTAAGGGCTTCGTGATCCACATAAAAAGTGAAATGCTTTCCCATCAAGTAATGCCGATACTTGTTCACCGCAAAGATCATCGAGAGGCATTCCTTCTCTGTGGTCGTGTAGTTCCTCTCAGTGCTATTCAAATTGCGACTCGCGTAATAAATAGGGTGGTCCAACTTCTTTTCATCGGCTTGGCATAGTACTGCTCCAACCGCAGTATGAGAAGCGTCGGTATGCATATGAAATTCTCTCGTCCAGTCGGGTGCTACCAAAATCGGTGCATTTATCAACCTCTCCTTGATCGAGTCGAATGCAACTTGACACTCTCCATTCCATTGGTATTGTTGGTCTTTCCTCAAGAGATTCGTCAGTGGTGCCGCTATGGATGCAAAATTTAATATAAAACGTCGATAATAATTCGCATGGCCCAAGAATCCTCTGAGTTGTCGCAAATTTTGCGGAGGTGGAAGTTGTCCGATCTTTTCCACTTTATCCTCATCAACCGCGATCCCTTTTTTGGAAATAACATGTCCCAAAAGCAATCCTCTTCGTACTCCAAATGTACACTTTTCAGGATTCAATGCGATGCCTTTTTCAATGCTTCTTCTTAAAATCGCTTCGATCCTCTCCATCATGTTTTCATCGTCGCCTCTGATCGCAAAGTCATCAAGAAATATCTCCATCCAATCCTGCAAGTAGTCTTGATATGCAGCTATCATTGCTCTCTGAAATGTGGCCGGTGCGTTGCATAATCCAAATGGCATCACACGATATGCGTACGTACCCCATTCTGTCGTGAAAGTAGTTTTTGATTGATCCTCTTCATGGATTTGGATCTGGTTGTACCCACTGAAACCATCCAAAAAGGAGTACAATTTATGGCCAGCCACTCTGTCCAAGATTTGATCAGTGAACGGCAAGGGAAAGTGATCCTTCTTCGTGTGCTCGTTCAACTTTCGATAATCTATGCAAATACGGATTTTCTTATTTTTCTTCGGAACAACTACAATTGGTGATACCCACTCGCTAGATGCGATGGGATATATAAATCCTGCCTCCAATAATTTGGTCAATTCCAGCTTGATCAATTCCGAGTAGACTGGATTCGTTCGCCTGAGTCGTTGACATATTGGTCGTGTGCCTTCTTCCAAGTCTATATAATGTTGGCAGATTCGGGGGATCAATTCCTCTCAGATCACTGTATGACCAGGCGAAGGCCTTGTTGAAATTTTTGAGTGTTGTTTTAATGCAATCTCGTACTCCCTCTGGTAGCTCTGATCCCACGCTCAAGAACTTTTCTGGAAAAACTTCCCATTTTTCCAACTGAGCTTCTCGCGAATAGTCCTTATTTCTCGATGACACTGTGATTGGAATGTGCTCTCCGATCACGCGTGCATGGTTAGCCAGTAAATCATTGTCTTGTTCTGTTTCGATTGAACCTAATTTCTTTAATTCAGCTTTTGCGATGGCTTCCGACACTTTAGTTTTACTCTTCACTTCTTTTTCCGATTCTCGACTTCTCTTTAGAATCTCTGCTTCTAGCATTCTAACTCTTTCTCTCAACTGTTGCACTTCCATCGTCGGAGCTAACTCTAGTTTCAACTCTTCTCTTGAAGTTCCCTTCTCCAGGGATTGAGTAGCTTTGTTTTTACTTGCGTCTATACTTAACATGTAGCACTCAAATTCTCTTGTATGCGTCAACCATCCTAGCAACTCCTGATCGGAATCGTCGTTATAGAGCAATGGATTTTGATACTCTCCCATCTTTGTGTCTTGATTCTTAAAGAGCTGCAAGTTGAACCCGTCTTGAAGCAGATTCTTGTAGGTGTCCGTGTTCAAGGAAAACCTAGCTCGTGCAATCTCGTGCCTTGCTTTCTCCTTTTCTTTCTTTTCCATCTCATCGACTATTATTGTCTTCTTCTTGTTGCTCGAGGGTGGGGATACTTGTATTTGAATCCGATCAGATTTTGGCCCTATTGAAATAAAACCTGTGCGCCAGTCATGCACACATTCGGCTTGCACCAGCCATGGCCGTCCAAGTAGGATCGAGAAGGTAGCCTCTGAGGTCCTTGGTCTTACTATCAGATAATCAACTTTAAACTCTAAACTGCCCACAACTGTGCTTACATTCTTCAAAAGACCCGCAGGCTTCACTTGTGTTTGATCCGCCATTCTCAAAGACATCGGCGTCTCTTCCATGTGGTTAAGGCCCAAAGCTTTCATCATGAACTCAGTCATAAGGTTGACTGCGGCTCCACTATCTAACTGAGCACCAGGGACTGCATATCCTTTAATTTCGACCTTCACAACTAGAGCATTCGAATCAATTTGCGTCGTAATACTTTGAATGATCCCTTGGACATCTTTATCTTGCCTATTTTTATCTCGAGCTTTCCTCGGCTTCTTAATATATTCGTCGTAGAATTGTTTCCTATAAGCAGGTGAACATTTCAGCAATGTGCCAATGTCCAGCGTGACTTCCGTGTCAGCGAGCAACTTTACAATATCTACTTCTTCCGAACTTTGTCTCTCCTTTCTAATCTTAGGAGCTTTCAATCTTTCAGGGAATGGTGCTATGCCCGGCACAAACTCCTTGGTCACTGGTGGAAGAATCTCAATTTCTTCCCCATCCTCAAACTCTTGCTGCTCAACAAATCCCCCAACTTGGTTTTCTACCTCTTCACGTTCAGCTATCTTCTCTTGACTCCCTTCTTCACCTTCGCCTCCTGGATTCTTCTTTGAATATTCTTGAGTCCTTGTGACTACTGCCACAGTTGGATCTTTGTGTGGTTTCTTGGCCTCGTAAGCATCCACAAAGTGCATTGACGAGCTAGAGCCTTCTTGAGGGTTCGGTGTCTTGAACACTACTCCGATTGTAGGAACTTGCTCTTGAGCTCTCGATGTGGAATACATCTGAGTATCAACATAGTTTGAGGACCCTATTGGTCCTTTTTCCTTGCCGGCGGCAGCTCTTCGTTTTGGACAATCTTCATCAAAGTGGCCCTCTCCACTACAGTACCTACATAGCGGGGTATAATCAATTGGCTTCTTTTCGTTTGGACATCTAGATTGAGTATGGCCAAAGCCATGACATCTCCAGCACTGGATTGGACCATCTCTTCTTTGATCACGTACGGCTCCTCTTGGATAGTCTCCTCCTTGACCCTGAGCACCATATCCATAAGTCGGTCTGTTTTCCCAACGAGATGTAGGTGGGACACTTTGAGCGGGCAATCCCGTGTAAGGTCTTTCTCTTGTATCTCTTGATTTCATGGTCCTCTCTTCATAGGCTCTCTTGTTGTAACATCGGTCCTCCGTGTGATTTGTTCTTCCACAAAAAGTACAACGCATCCTAGGTGGCGATCTATCTGTGAATACTCTCGAGACTGTAGGGCATTCTGAAGCCAAATGGCCGTAACCATGGCACTTTCCACACCATGTATTTGATCGGAACACTTGATTCGGGTTTGTTGTGACCTCTGGTTTTACTGTGTATGTCTCCTGAGTTATTGTGGCAGCTTTTATAGCTTGCGTGACCAACTCCAATATTCGTTCTTCAGTTAGCACAGGTTTTACCTCGCCTGGCGTGCTAGTGGTGGCTACAAAAGCTGGGGTTGTCAATGCGGGACTTCCTAGGCCCGGATCTTTCATCGGTATGTTTCCTGGGCTTCCCATAGGCTCGTATAAGAGCTCCATCTTCCTTTGTTGGCATAATTGTACTTCCTCCCAAAGCCTCGCTTGTTCCTTAGCATCCATTAAAGTCGCAGGTCTTGTCAGGCTGATATGCTGCTGTGCCGTAGGATCTCTCAATCCCGAAATGAATCTTCGTTTCAATGTCTCATCGTTCGGGGCATTCACGCCCATCTTTCTTACTAATGTTTCCATTCTCTGAATGTAGTTATCGATGCTCTCATTGACTCCTTGTCGCAAGTAATCCATTTGTTGGGCCAATCTGTCTTGGAAGCCTTGTCGCCGAAACTTTGCCAAGAAGGCTTCCTTGAGCATTTGATAAGTTCCACGCTCTTGTGGTGTCAAATTCCCATACCAATTGGCTGCCTCATCACGGAGGATAGCCGGAAAAATTCGCAACCTTTGATCCTGGTCAACTACGTCATTGGCCTCACAAGTAACCTCAAACAACTGGATAAAACTATCCGGATCTTCGTCCCAAGTACCTGAAAACTTGGTGAAGTCTCCCAAGTGAACTGAAATCCGCTGAGCCATTTCCAACAGAGGTGTGATGTCAATATCACTTCGATCCCAAAAATTTAGCACACGTGGCTTCAGGATCCCCCCTTCAAACTTCCGCACTTGATTCGCGACTCTCCTACGGGAGTACACGTTTTTGACTTATTTCTTCGAACCAATCGAGGTCCACTCACCTGGCGGTTCCCACCTTCTCCTCTCTCTTTCAAGGGCTCTTCTCTGAGCGCGTTCCTCTCTTTGAGTTTGTGTTGCTCCTGACGATGAGCTCCCCTCGCTCATGTACTAGATTGTGGGGTCCGCAAGCTCGGCCAACCTGTGGCGCTAGGCGAACCTATGGCACTCTCTTATAGAGACGTACCAAGCTTTTCCCGGCAAACGCACCAAAATGATAAGCTCTTAAGCCCACGGAACAAATGATTATATGAGACTTTATTCGGTTTAAATCCCTCGGAATCGGTCCAACTGGATTACCTAGAGCCCATAATTATCCCTCGAGGAATCCTTCCTTTGTCTATGCACTAGCTCATAAATTCCCGGCAAACGCACCAAAATGTTTTCTCTCTCAACCCAAGGGAACGTGCCTCCCACTTCTCAATAAGAGGTGAAGTCCTTATCCGTGAACAAGTTATAAGTATGTTTTTACATACTTACATCCAAAACACGTGTGGGATGTTCTAGTCCAAATTGTAACAGTTAAGAGAGCGATGATTTATGCCTTGTTGAGTAAGGCTTAGTGCAATATTTCAAGTGACCCTGTTCTTATGCATGTTCGAAAATTTCCTCACTGATTCAAATGTATGCGCAGACCCTTATTTCCTCTTCATGAACAACTTTAAGTCATTTTCCTTTTCTTATTCGCTTTCATACTCATTGGAAGCGCAAATTCTAACTCTTCCTAGAGAAATACACCTGTGAGCTGGAAGGGTTACAATAGAATCAGCTGACTTTACATTTTCCCTATAGCCTAATGTTGAACTATACTAATGAAATTCACCATTAGATCATGCGCCTTGCATATGTGGAGGACTCAACGTAAAGCAAAAAAAAATTTGCAATGTAAGAAACTAGTTCACTTTATTTTCTTAGTGCAGATTTGACTTCAGTCGCATCAAAATATACATGAAAGGAGAATTTTTTCTTTTTGGAGCAGAAGCAACCATCAACCTTAACAAATTTTTGACTCACAATACATCAAGGAGGGAAGCAATACATCGATACATAGCAGAAAATCACACATAATCCACAAGCAAAGCTAAAATGTCAAAGCCAATTCCTTACACCAGTAAACAACGCTGTTCAACTATCCCTCTGAACATTGTGTAAATGAATTGCTTAACACGGTCGCAATGCTGCTGTAATTCATTTGTCACGAGAGACTTAAATATTCAGTAATCAACGAAGTCATCTTGTGGAAGCACTTTTCTCATCATATGTCAAGCTGGATGTTTCAGATAATTTAGGAGGGTTTGCGTTATTCATATAATGGGCAAATCTAAGCATACCCCGCATACTTTTATCTTCTACCGAGCGATCGAGCCAACACATCAATGTTCTGCAGATGCAGATATATTTTTGTCACGAGCAGCCTTAAGGTTCTGTATGTAGCCTAAAAAATACTCTAACATATTCAAAATAGACACACAGCTCTATGACTTATGGCGACAAATTTTCGGTCTGCCAAAGTAAGTTTCAGGCGCCATTCCATAAGAAGTCATTGAAATTTTTTGATACAACATCATCATTCAACTTATTAATTGAATCCACAAGCATGTACACAAACGCTCAGTATAGGGAATGATGTGACCTTTAATCTGGAACGTCGAACTGAGCAGCTCATGGAGAAAGATGCCTTAGCAAAGTACTCTGTTCTTCTACCTCATTCTCTTTGCAGCGCTTCCCTCCTTCTCACTGGTGTCCCCAGCCATCTTCCCCCTCTCGATCTTCCGCAGACGACAACCCCCCTGGTTGCAGGCCTCAAGCTGGATAGTAGTCCTTTCTTCCCCTTTAGAAAAGCAAAATGCCCTCCCTGCTATCTCCTTCTGTCCGCACTCACAATGGGATCCTGAAGAAACCCTCTCAGTCTGAAATCGATGTACCGTTTTATCTCTTTGAAGTCAGAATTCGTCGAAGAAATCAAAGCGCTGTTGGACACAGTCGTCAGTAGTCGGATATAGCTTCAAAATTCATCGGATAAAACTTTAGCACTTCTTTTTGCATACACATGTCATATACTCAGAGATATTGGAAAAGACAAAGGACTTATACAAATTCAGACCAAAGGAAGCGACATATCTCCTGGACTCAAAAACTGTGTAGACGCGCATGATGCACTCGAAGATAACGATTCATGAAGACGACTCGTTAACCACACAAAATCTAGATTTGAACTCTGACAGCACTCTCCACCACAATGACAAAGTAGCTCCCGTACTTGATTTTGTCATGTACACGCAGAGATGCGGTCACAAAACACCATTCATGAAAACAATTTTGCAGAGTTCGACTGCTACGGCGCATTCCACCGCAATCGCAAAGCCCTCAGACGCTCACGCATAGCAAGTGAGAGCCTCCAAGCGTCGACAACACCTTGAACCTACACTTTGAAAATCGACTTGACCACCTCCGCTACGCAACAGCAATTTCCCGTGATATTGGAGTGGAACGGCATAGCTATTAAGAAATCCAGGGACTCAGGGCATCATGTATTACTCACAACCTTACAGTGGAATGCACTGGGTAGGTTCGCTCTGGTCGTCCAGAGACCCAGCAACCGCCCCACAGAGTCCGATGTAGCACCCCATGAAGAGTGCGATCGAGGAGCTTAGCTTGAGAGCGCCCCCCCTCTTCAATGCCTTCGGCCGAAAAAAGAGCTCGAGGACAAAAAACGGAAAATGTCGCCCCTTTTCTGTTTCTCTTGTCAGAGGGAAAAAAACGGACTTGCCACACCTTTTTCTGGCAAAAAAAACGGAAAGGGCCTGGGGGAAGGTTAAGACGCCTCCTGCGGAACCTAAGCAACAAGCCAGTGCATAAAGCTTTTCGACTAATCATATTGATGTTCAACATTTGGAGAAACTGAGATATCAAAAAGGATCATCTACCACAGTCCTAGTACCTTCCACCATACACCCCTCCAAGTCCAAGCCAAATTACTATATTAACTACTGAGCAGAGAAAACCGTATCCCCACCATTTTGAAAGAGGAACATATCCTGCCCCATAAAACACTGGTGCAGAGCCTATCCCATAGTGAGTAAGCCCACCCATGATGTTGGAGAGAAATGAGAGAACCAGAGCTCCAAACAAGGGTGGTGTACCGATGGCAGTTGCCACTGATAGAAATGCAGTAAACATGGCCCCAATGTGAGCAGCACCACTTGCAAAGAAATAATGGGAATAGAAATATAAGAGTACTAAAATAGCAAAAGCTGGTTGCCATGCTAGACCCAAGCCTCCGACAACCTTCACTACTGTCTGACTAAACCATGCTATGAGACCATATTTGTTAAGATAGCCAGCCATGGCAATAAGAGCTGCAAACCATGTCAATGTGTCCCAGGCAACAGATTCTGATAAGCATTCGTTCCATGTCACAACTCCAGATATCAGAAGGACAGAAAGTCCCAAAATAGCAGCTGTGATGGCATCCACCTTTATAGTGCTTCCGAAAATCCAAAGACCAACCGTAACTAGAAGTGTAACTGACATGATAACCTCGTTTTTGGTCATGGGCCCCATCGCTTCTAACTTCTCTTTTGCAAGCTTGGGGGCATCTGGACTGCTTTTGACAGATGGGGGACAAACCACATAGAGCAACAGTGGAATCACCAGGAGAGAAGCCAAACCCGGTACAATTGCAGCAACTGCCCAGTCAGTCCACCCAATTGTCTGACCGATTGCACCAGCAGCGAGATTAACACTCAAAGGGTTGGCTGCCATTCCCGTGAGAAACATGGCAGAAGAAATTACAGATGTTTGGAAACATGTCAGCATGAGCCATGCTCCAAGCTTCCCTTCTATCCCATCCCCTGAAAACCATGCATAGCTTCACCCCTACTGCTCTTGATCCTTATGTCCACATTTGAGTCGATCTTATCATCACCGACCACCTATTCTCATTGCAAAACACCTATGTCCAAACAAATATTCTCCAAAAATGGAAGCATGTTAGTGCACCAAAACCAACCATTTATTGAGCTAACATACTTCCCTCTTCTTATTTGCGAAGTCGTCCTCGACGAGCCACTTTTGCTGCAATCTAATCAAAACAGCCATGAAAACATCAGTGCACAACTAGTTTGCATACCTTCCCATCGAGCCGATACTCCAACTGAACCTGCACTCATTGAAGCTATTAGTGCTCAAAAATCACTCATAAATACATTCAAATCAGTCACTTCCAAAATGATCCAAGAACCTGCACATATACGCAATCCCATTTCAGCCATGCATCAATTTGCTCATACATTCCATTATGGAAAATGGTCTCAACCAAGATAACACATGCATACCTTTCCATATTTTACACATGCAACTACCATTACGGAAAACAAAAAAGAAAATACCGAAATAAACAACAACAACTGAAATGAATCCAATTGGAGATGCAAAAATATCCAAAATGCATACCCCATTATTGCACCTACTATTCGCTATGTACAATCATTCCATGACTAGACACTTCCGAAGAATCCCATTGTCGTCCTACAAAAATCATCGAAACTCGAGTACAAGTCAAGACATACATCAGAACCCTGGAGTGTCACACATACTAGAAAAACCCTTAGATAGAGCACACAAGTTGTAAAGCAAGACCGTTGCATTACCTCGCTAAAGCCTCATCCATAAGTACATATAGAGTCTCCGTGCTATCAAGAATGTTGATTCAAAGTGAGCTGATCCGTCGCAAGCCGACACATACCAATCACACAAGCAAATGCGTTCCCTTCCAGGCGATCATCGCCCTCTCCTCTCTCTCTCTCCCCCTCAGGAGTGGGGAATAACTTCATATGAAGATTTTATTTATATTCACATGTTGGCCTACATTGACACTGGATGCGATTCGTGGACCTAACCACCCGATCAGGTTGATTCCACCCATCTACCAATGCAATGCAGCGCACAACACACAAACACATAATGTGATAACACATCACATATATCAGCTAGCCCATAACGAAGCTGGATACGGCTCGTGGTCGTGACTACCCAGCCACGATGGTTCCACCTACCTACCAACCCGTTATGGCGCGTAGCTAAGACACCAACATATACATCCCAAGCCTATGGCGAAACTAGCTGCGGCTCGTGGTCCTAGCCACCCGGCGAGGATAAATCCACCCACCTACTAGCCCACCATAGCGCATCGGTACGATCACAGCAACACAATATTTTTTTTTTTCTTTACTTTTTCCTTTCTTTTCATAGTTAATTAGTTCACCCAAGTCCTGAGAATTAGGGAGAGGAAGAAAGGGACTTCCCACTTTTCCCACACATGCATGCAAAACATATACACACTAGCCTTTGATAGATCAACCACCTTTTCACTCCATTCTCTCAATTACAGACACTACATTTGTATTCATCGAGTTGACTTTTCACTAGGTAACTACAGCCAGCTATGCCTTAGTCCCTCGTATACCTATCCCTAGGTGTCCTAGAATGTGAGTCTCTGGGATGTCTCATGTAGTCTCACCTCGTACTCGCATCCTGACAACTTCCCTAAGGCGAGTCAGGCTCAACTTCAGGAGCTCCGTCATCACTTCCTATCGTTAGCACATCTGCCCAAGCCCACGTGATATCGTTTTCCTCGTTAGGCATTTCCCTAGAAGGATCAAAATAGTAGTATCGATCTCCCGCCCATCCTACATGTCGAGTCAGGTATTCCTCAAAACACTCAATGTAAAATGCAACACCCAAATCCTGGTTTATAAAGCATAGCAGCCAATGCGCTTCCTCAACATCGTATTCCGTCTCAAAGTCGTCGACATCTATGTCCATGCGGGCGAATGTTTGGTCCGAGAAATATATCCTTAGCTCGTACAAGTAGAGTTGCGTTATTTGATCTGCCATTTTGTTACTTAGCTCCTAACAGTCTAACTGCACAACACAAGAAAAATAATTAGAAGTCCAAGATTCTTGAGCTAGCAAGGAAGAATATTTATGACACACACATCATAGCTTACATATGCGCATATATATATATATAACTATACATGTATGTACAAGGAATCTACTTCGTCCTTCTGCTTGGATATCGTCTAGCTTCTCCCATTCTAATATCACTTGAAATATGGTTTAACTCGTAGCGCGTTAACCTTCACGGGAGCATATTCTTCTCCTAAATCTTGAATTTGCATGGAACCATTGGAATTGAGTTCCACCACCTTAAACGGTCCTGCCCATCTTGTCTGTAACTTCCCTGGGAATTTATAATATTTACTATCATAGACTAGTACCAAATCCCCTTCTTGAATCACATAGGTTTTGAGATTCTTGTCATGCCTCTCCTTTCGTCTCTTCTTAATAGCTTCCAAACTTTGCTGTGCAATGAGTCTCTTTTCTTCCAGCTTGACCAGTTGTATGTACCTCTCTTTTAATGACTCTTCCTCGCCGAACCTGGCTTCGATGGCCACTCTTAATGTCGGAACTTCTTTTTCGATGGGGAAGATGGCTTCCTCGCCATATACTAGAGAGAACGGAGTGCTCTTTGTCGTCACTCGGTAAGATGTTCGATATGCCCACAAGGCTTCCAAAAGTCTCTCATCCCAGTCTCTCCTATGCACAGCTACTGTCTTTGTTAAAATCTGTTCAAGAATTTTGTTGGTGACCTCCACTTGTCCATTTTCCCTCGGATAATATGGGGTGCTTTTTCTATGGTTGATCTTATATAATTCCATTAATTCTTCGATCAATTCGTTGACAAAATGTGTTCCTCTATCACTCACTATCTCCAACGGGCATCCGAATCGAGTGATAATTTGTTCGTACAAAAATTTAGCTACATCAACAGCTCGGTCAGTCTTCAGAGCTTTGGCTTCCACCCACTTGGTAACATAGTCAGTACAGACCAAGATATACCTATTGGATCTTCGTCGTGAAGGAGGATCAATAGGCCCCACAAAATCAATTCCCCATTTCTCAAACGGCTTAAGAGCCAACACCGGCGTAAGAGGAGCAGCATGTGCTAATGTGGGTTTGCCCATTCGTTGGCATTTGTCACATTTCTTACAGTATGTATGTGAGTCTTTGAACAATGTTGGCCACCAATACCCAGCTAATAAAATCTTTCTTGCCGTCAATTCACCAGCAAAATGCCCACCGCAGGGTTCGTCATGCAAAGCCCTCAACACTAGGTTTGCTTCTTCTTCCTCGAGACACCTCCGATAAATGCTCTCATGAACAAAATATCGATAGAGTTGCCCCCCAATGATGCTATGGTGCTTCGCCAATGCTAACAGTTTTTGCTTCTCTCTCTTGTTTGCTCCTGGCGGATATTTAGTAGTGCACAAGAAATTCACCAAGTCGGCATACCAAGGTACTTTAGCATCAACCTGGAATAGATGTCCATCAGGAGCATCGTCGGGCACACCAGAGATTGGCTCCTCATTAACAATTCGAGATAAATGGTCGGCCAATATATGTGCTTTGCCTGGTCTGGTTACCACTGTGAACTGAAATTCTTGGAGAAGTAGCATCCACCTCATCAATCGCCCTGATAACTCTGGTTTATTAATGATATACTTAAGGGCTTCGTGATCCACATAAAAAGTGAAATGCTTTCCCATCAAGTAATGCCGATACTTGTTCACCGCAAAGATCATCGAGAGGCATTCCTTCTCTGTGGTCGTGTAGTTCCTCTCAGTGCTATTCAAATTGCGACTCGCGTAATAAATAGGGTGGTCCAACTTCTTTTCATCGGCTTGGCATAGTACTGCTCCAACCGCAGTATGAGAAGCGTCGGTATGCATATGAAATTCTCTCGTCCAGTCGGGTGCTACCAAAATCGGTGCATTTATCAACCTCTCCTTGATCGAGTCGAATGCAACTTGACACTCTCCATTCCATTGGTATTGTTGGTCTTTCCTCAAGAGATTCGTCAGTGGTGCCGCTATGGATGCAAAATTTAATATAAAACGTCGATAATAATTCGCATGGCCCAAGAATCCTCTGAGTTGTCGCAAATTTTGCGGAGGTGGAAGTTGTCCGATCTTTTCCACTTTATCCTCATCAACCGCGATCCCTTTTTTGGAAATAACATGTCCCAAAAGCAATCCTCTTCGTACTCCAAATGTACACTTTTCAGGATTCAATGCGATGCCTTTTTCAATGCTTCTTCTTAAAATCGCTTCGATCCTCTCCATCATGTTTTCATCGTCGCCTCTGATCGCAAAGTCATCAAGAAATATCTCCATCCAATCCTGCAAGTAGTCTTGATATGCAGCTATCATTGCTCTTTGAAATGTGGCCGGTGCGTTGCATAATCCAAATGGCATCACACGATATGCGTACGTACCCCATTCTGTCGTGAAAGTAGTTTTTGATTGATCCTCTTCATGGATTTGGATCTGGTTGTACCCACTGAAACCATCCAAAAAGGAGTACAATTTATGGCCAGCCACTCTGTCCAAGATTTGATCAGTGAACGGCAAGGGAAAGTGATCCTTCTTCGTGCGCTCGTTCAACTTTCGATAATCTATGCAAATACGGATTTTCTTATTTTTCTTCGGAACAACTACAATTGGTGATACCCACTCGCTAGATGCGATGGGATATATAAATCCTGCCTCCAATAATTTGGTCAATTCCAGCTTGATCAATTCCGAGTAGACTGGATTCGTTCGCCTGAGTCGTTGACATATTGGTCGTGTGCCTTCTTCCAAGTCTATATAATGTTGGCAGATTCGGGGGATCAATTCCTCTCAGATCACTGTATGACCAGGCGAAGGCCTTGTTGAAATTTTTGAGTGTTGTTTTAATGCAATCTCGTACTCCCTCTGGTAGCTCTGATCCCACGCTCAAGAACTTTTCTGGAAAAACTTCCCATTTTTCCAACTGAGCTTCTCGCGAATAGTCCTTATTTCTCGATGACACTGTGATTGGAATGTGCTCTCCGATCACGCGTGCATGGTTAGCCAGTAAATCATTGTCTTGTTCTGTTTCGATTGAACCTAATTTCTTTAATTCAGCTTTTGCGATGGCTTCCGACACTTTAGTTTTACTCTTCACTTCTTTTTCTGATTCTCGACTTCTCTTTAGAATCTCTGCTTCTAGCATTCTAACTCTTTCTCTCAACTGTTGCACTTCCATCGTCGGAGCTAACTCTAGTTTCAACTCTTCTCTTGAAGTTCCCTTCTCCAGGGATTGAGTAGCTTTGTTTTTACTTGCGTCTATACTTAACATGCAGCACTCAAATTCTCTTGTATGCGTCAACCATCCTAGCAACTCCTGATCGGAATCGTCGTTATAGAGCAATGGATTTTGATACTCTCCCATCTTCGTGTCTTGATTCTTAAAGAGCTGCAAGTTGAACCCGTCTTGAAGCAGATTCTTGTAGGTGTCCGTGTTCAAGGAAAACCTAGCTCGTGCAATCTCGTGCCTTGCTTTCTCCTTTTCTTTCTTTTCCATCTCATCGACTATTATTGTCTTCTTCTTGTTGCTCGAGGGTGGGGATACTTGTATTTGAATCCGATCAGATTTTGGCCCTATTGAAATAAAACCTGTGCGCCAGTCATGCACACATTCAGCTTGCACCAGCCATGGCCGTCCAAGTAGGATCGAGAAGGTAGCCTCTGAGGTCCTTGGTCTTACTATCAGATAATCAACTTTAAACTCTAAACCGCCCACAACTGTGCTTACATTCTTCAAAAGACCCGCAGGCTTCACTTGTGTTTGATCCGCCATTCTCAAAGACATCGGCGTCTCTTCCATCTGGTTAAGGCCCAAAGCTTTCATCATGAACTCAGTCATATGGTTGACTGCAGCTCCACTATCTAACTGAGCACCAGGGACTGCATATCCTTTAATTTCGACCGTCACAGCTGGAGCATTCGAATCAATTTGCGTCGTAATACTTTGAATGATCCCTTGGACATCTTTATCTTGCCTATTTTTATCTCGAGCTTTCCTCGGCTTCTTAATATATTCGTCGTAGAATTGTTTCCTATAAGCAGGTGAACATTTCAGCAATGTGCCAATGTCCAGCGTGACTTCCGTGTCAGCGAGCAACTTTACAATATCTACTTCTTCCGAACTTTGTCTCTCCTTTCTAATCTTAGGAGCTTTCAATCTTTCAGGGAATGGTGCTATGCCCGGCACAAACTCCTTGGTCACTGGTGGAAGAATCTCAATTTCTTCCCCATCCTCAAACTCTTGCTGCTCAACAAATCCCCCAACTTGGTTTTCTACCTCTTCGCGTTCAGCTATCTTCTCTTGACTCCCTTCTTCACCTTCGCCTCCTGGATTCTTCTTTGAATATTCTTGAGTCCTTGTGACTACTGCCACAGTTGGATCTTTGTGTGGTTTCTTGGCCTCGTAAGCATCCACAAAGTGCATTGAGGAGCTAGAGCCTTCTTGAGGGTTCGGTGTCTTGAACACTACTCCGATTGTAGGAACTTGCTCTTGAGCTCTCGATGTGGAATACATCTGAGTATCAACATAGTTCGAGGACCCTATTGGTCCTTTTTCCTTGCCGGCGGCAGCTCTTCGTTTTGGACAATCTTCATCAAAGTGGCCCTCTCCACTACAGTACCTACATAGCGGGGTATAATCAATTGGCTTCTTTTCGTTTGGACATCTAGATTGAGTATGGCCAAAGCCATGACATCTCCAGCACTGGATTGGGCCATCTCTTCTTTGATCATGTACGGCTCCTCTTGGATAGTCTCCTCCTTGACCCTGAGCACCATATCCATAAGTCGGTCTGTTTTCCCAACGAGATGTAGGTGGGACACTTTGAGCGGGCAATCCCGTGTAAGGTCTTTCTCTTGTATCTCTTGATTTCATGGTCCTCTCTTCATAGGCTCTCTTGTTGTAACATCGGTCCTCCGTGTGATTTGTTCTTCCACAAAAAGTACAACGCATCCTAGGTGGCGATCTATCTGTGAATACTCTCGAGACTGTAGGGCATTCTGAAGCCAAATGGCCGTAACCATGGCACTTTCCACACCATGTATTTGATCGGAACACTTGATTCGGGTTTGTTGTGACCTCTGGTTTTACTGTGTATGTCTCCTGAGTTATTGTGGCAGCTTTTATAGCTTGCGTGACCAACTCCAATATTCGTTCTTCAGTTAGCACAGGTTTTACCTCGCCTGGCGTGCTAGTGGTGGCTACAAAAGCTGGGGTTGTCAATGCGGGACTTCCTAGGCCCGGATCTTTCATCGGTATGTTTCCTGGGCTTCCCATAGGCTCGTATAAGAGCTCCATCTTCCTTTGTTGGCATAATTGTACTTCCTCCCAAAGCCTCGCTTGTTCCTTAGCATCCATTAAAGTTGCAGGTCTTGTCAGGCTGATATGCTGCTGTGCCGTAGGATCTCTCAATCCCAAAATGAATCTTCGTTTCAATGTCTCATCGTTCGGGGCATTCACGCCCATCTTTCTTACTAACGTTTCCATTCTCTGAATGTAGTTATCGATGCTCTCATTGACTCCTTGTCGCAAGTAATCCATTTGTTGGGCCAATCTGTCTTGGAAGCCTTGTCGCCGAAACTTTGCCAAGAAGGCTTCCTTGAGCATTTGATAAGTTCCACGCTCTTGTGGTGTCAAATTCCCATACCAATTGGCTGCCTCATCACGGAGGATAGACGGAAAAATTCGCAACCTTTGATCCTGGTCAACTACGTCATTGGCCTCACAAGTAACCTCAAACAACTGGATAAAACTATCCGGATCTTCGTCCGAGGTACTTGAAAACTTGGTGAAGTCTCCCAAGTGAACTGAAATCCGCTGAGCCATTTCGAACAGAGGTGTGATGTCAATATCACTTCGATCCCAAAAATTTAGCACACGTGGCTTCAGGATCCCCCCTTCAAACTTCCGCACTTGATTCGCGACTCTCCTACGGGAGTACACGTTTTTGACTGATTTCTTCGAACCAATCGAGGTCCACTCACCTGGCGGTTCCCACCTTCTCCTCTCTCTTTCAAGGGCTCTTCTCTGAGCGCGTTCCTCTCTTTGAGTTTGTGTTGCTCCTGACGATGAGCTCCCCTCGCTCATGTACTAGATTGTGGGGTCCGCAAGCTCGGCCAACCTGTGGCGCTAGGCGAACCTATGGCACTCTCTTATAGAGACGTACCAAGCTTTTCCCGGCAAACGCACCAAAATGATAAGCTCTTAAGCCCACGGAACAAATGATTATATGAGACTTTATTCGGTTTAAATCCCTCGGAATCGGTTCAACTGGATTACCTAGAGCCCATAATTATCCCTCGAGGAATCCTTCCTTTGTCTATGCACTAGCTCATAAATTCCCGGCAAACGCACCAAAATGTTTTCTCTCTCAACCCAAGGGAACGTGCCTCCCACTTTTCAATAAGAGGTGAAGTCCTTATCCGTGAACAAGTTATAAGTATGTTTTTACATACTTACATCCAAAACACGTGTGGGATGTTCTAGTCCAAATTGGAACAGTTAAGAGAGCGATGATTTATGCCTTGTTGAGTAAGGCTTAGTGCAATATTTCAAGTGACCCTGTTCTTATGCATGTTCGAAAATTTCCTCACTGATTCAAATGTATGCGCAGACCCTTATTTCCTCTTCATGAACAACTTTAAGTCATTTTCCTTTTCTTATTCGCTTTCATACTCATTGGAAGCGCAAATTCTAACTCTTCCTAGAGAAATACACCTGTGAGCTGGAAGGGTTACAATAGAATCAGCTCACTTTACATTTTCCCTATAGCCTAATGTTGAAGTATACTAATGAAATTCACCATTAGATCATGCGCCTTGCATATGTGGAGGACTCAACGTAAAGCAGAAAAAAATTTGCAATGTAAGAAACTAGTTCACTTTATTTTCTTAGTGCAGATTTGACTTCAGTCGCATCAAAATATACAGGAAAGGAGAATTTTTTCTTTTTGGAGCAGAAGCAACCATCAACCTTAACAAATTTTTGACTCACAATACATCAAGGAGGGAAGCAATACATCGATACATAGCAGAAAATCACACATAATCCACAAGCAAAGCTAAAATGTCAAAGCCAATTCCTTACACCAGTAAACAACGCTGTTCAACTATCCCTCTGAACATTGTGTAAATGAATTGCTTAACACGGTCGCAATGCTGCTGTAATTCATTTGTCACGAGAGACTTAAACATTCAGTAATCAAGGAAGTCATCTTGTGGAAGCACTTTTCTCATCATATGTCAAGCTGGATGTTTCAGATAATTTAGGAGGGTTTGTGTTATTCATATAATGGGCAAATCTAAGCATACCCCGCATACTTTTATCTTCTACCGAGCGATCGAGCCAACACATCAATGTTCTGCAGATGCAGATATATTTTTGTCACGAGCAGCCTTAAGGTTTTGTATGTAGCCTAAAAAATACTCTAACATATTCAAAATAGACACACATCTCTATGACTTATGGCGACGAATTTTCGGTCTGCCAAAGTAAGTTTCAGGCGCCATTCCATAAGAAGTCATTGAAATTTTTTGATACAACATCATCATTCAACTTATTAATTGAATCCACAAGCATGTACACAAACGCTCAGTATAGGGAATGATGTGACCTTTAATCTGGAACGTCGAACTGAGCAGCTCATGGAGAAAGATGCCTTAGCAAAGTACTCTGTTCTTCTACCTCATTCTCTTTGCAGCGCTTCCCTCCTTCTCATTGGTGTCCCCAGCCATCTTCCCACTCTCGATCTTCCGCAGACGACAACCCCCCTGGTTGCAGGCCTCAAGCTGGATAGTAGTCCTTTCTTCCCCTTTAGAAAAGCAAAATGCCCTCCCTGCTATCTCCTTCTGTCCGCACTCACAATGGGATCCTGAAGAAACCCTCTCAGTCTGAAATCGATGTACCGTTTTATCTCTTTGAAGTCAGAATTCGTCGAAGAAATCAAAGCGCTGTTGGACGCAGTCGTCAGTAGTCGGATATAGCTTCAGAATTCATCGGATAAAACTTTAGCACTTCTTTTTGCATACACATGTCATATACTCAGAGATATTGGAAAAGACAAAGGACTTATACAAATTCAGACCAAAGGAAGCGACATATCTCCTGGACTCAAAAACTGTGTAGACGCGCATGATGCACTCAAAGATAACGATTCATGAAGACGACTCGTTAACCACACAAAATCTAGATTTGAACTCTAACAGCACTCTCCACCACAATGACAAAGTAGCTCCCGTACTTGATTTTGTCATGTACACGCAGAGATGCGGTCACAAAACACCATTCATGAAAACAATTTCGCAGAGTTCGACTGCTACGGCGCATTCCACCGCAATCGCAAAGCCCTCAGACGCTCACGCATAGCAAGTGAGAGCCTCCAAGCGTCGACAACACCTTGAACCTACACTTTGAAAATCGACTTGACCACCTCCGCTACGCAACAGCAATTTCCCGTGATATTGGAGTGGAACGGCATAGCTATTAAGAAATCCAGGGACTCAGGGCATCATGTATTACTCACAACCTTACAGTGGAATGCACTGGGTAGGTTCGCTCTGGTCGTCCAGAGACCCAGCAACCGCCCCACAGAGTCCGATGTAGCACCCCATGAAGAGTGCGATCGAGGAGCTTAGCTTGAGAGCGCCCCCCCTCTTCAATGCCTTCGGCCGAAAAAAGAGCTTGAGGACAAAAAACGGAAAATGTCGCCCCTTTTCTGTTTCTCTTGTCAGAGGGAAAAAAACGGACTTGCCACACCTTTTTCTGGCAAAAAAAACGGAAAGGGCCTGGGGGAAGGTTAAGACGCCTCCTGCGGAACCTAAGCAACAAGCCAGTGCATAAAGCTTTTCGACTAATCATATTGATGTTCAACATTTGGAGAAACTGAGATATCAAAAAGGATCATCTACCACAGTCCTAGTACCTTCCACCATACACCTCCAAGTCCAAGCCAAATTACTTTATTAACTACTGAGCAGAGAAAACCGTATCCCCACCATTTTGAAAGAGGAACATATCCTGCCCCATAAAACACTGGTGCAGAGCCTATCCCATAGTGAGTAAGCCCACCCATGATGTTGGAGAGAAATGAGAGAACCAGAGCTCCAAACAAGGGTGGTGTACCGAGGGCAGTTGCCACTGATAGAAATGTAGTAAACATGGCCCCAATGTGAGCAGCACCACTTGCAAAGAAATAATGGGAATAGAAATATAAGAGTACTAAAATAGCAAAAGCTGGTTGCCATGCTAGACCCAAGCCTCCGACAACCTTCACTACTGTCTGACTAAACCATGCTATGAGACCATATTTGTTAAGATAGCCAGCCATGGCAATAAGAGCTGCAAACCATGTCAATGTGTCCCAGGCAACAGATTCTGATAAGCATTCGTTCCATGTCACAACTCCAGATATCAGAAGGACAGAAAGTCCCAAAATAGCAGCTGTGACGGCATCCACCTTTATAGTGCTTCCGAAAATCCAAAGATCAACCGTAATTAGAAGTGTAACTGACATGATAACCTCGTTTTTGGTCATGGGCCCCATCGCTTCTAACTTCTCTTTTGCAAGCTTGGGGGCATCTGGACTGCTTTTGACAGATGGGGGACAAACCACATAGAGCAACAGTGGAATCACCAGGAGAGAAGCCAAACCCGGTACAATTGCAACAACTGCCCAGTCAGTCCACCCAATTGTCTGACCGATTGCACCAGCAGCGAGATTAACACTCAAGGGTTGGCTGCCATTCCCGTGAGAAACATGGCAGAAGAAATTACAAATGTTTGGAAACATGTCAGCATGAGCCATGCTCCAAGCTTCCCTTCTGTCCCATCCCGTGAAAACCATGCATAGCTTCACCCCTACTGCTCTTGATCCTTATGTCCACATTTGAGTCGATCTTATCATCACCGGCCACCTATTCTCATTGCAAAACACCTATGTCCAAACAAATATTCTCCAAAAATGGAAGCATGTTAGTGCACCAAAACCAACCATTTATTGAGCTAACAGACTCTCCTGAAGTTAGTCTTGAAAGGTGATCTGCCCTAAGGTGAGTCCTACCTTTACTAAGCACGATTTCAAAGTCATATAATAGTGCTTGATGGCCTGTAAAAAATTTAAACTTATTTACAAGCAAATAATGTCTGAACTTTTTAACCACATATACCATGCCTAATTCTTCTCTCTTGGTAGTGGTGTAATTTTGTTTAGCTGCATTCAATTGTCCATTGGCATAGTCCATTAGAAGATCCATATTACCTTCAGTAGTAGTTTGCACAAGTACACACCCAATAGCGTAATTGGATGCATCCACATGAACATGGAATGGCTTGTTCTCATCTGGTGTAGTCAAGATTGGTTTTGAATACAATCATCACTTAAGATCATGAAAGGAGTCTTCACATTTGTCTATCCACTCAAAGTTGGTCAAAAGGTTGTACAGAGGCTTTGCAATGATTGCATACAGTGTCCTAGAATCTTGCCTTGCCTGACCATAAAAACACACTTTTTTGGGTTCAGGTAGACTAATATTCTCTACAGTTGTCAAAGATTTGTCTTAGCTCACGTATATGTGTTTGTCTGATGTTGGAATGAGCGCATAGATCATCAACATAGACTTCTAAGGTTTTATGCAGGAACTCTTTAAATACATGACATATCACGCTTTGGAAGGTAGCCGGTGCATTGGTAAGACCAAAAGGCATTACTCAAAAAGCGAATATGCCCCACTCTGTGGCAAAATCCATCTTATGCTAGTCTTCTAGGGTGATGGCCACTTGATTGTAAAAAGAGAACCCATCAAGGAAGTTGGATACTTCCTTGCATGCCACTCTCTCTAATAGGTGCTCAGTGATAGGAAGTGGATAACTACCTCTAATAGTGGCTACATTAACCTTCTTCAAGTTGATGAATACATGTAACTTTCCATTCTTTTTGGGCACCACTACAATGGGAGACACCCATTCAGTGTGCTCGATCTAACTTCTACCAATCGATCTGTCTCTTCTTGATCTCGGTAGCATAATTGTCATTATATGTGTATGGTTTCTGCTTGGATGGTTTGGCTTCTGAGGTCATGGGAATTGTATGTGAGCATATCAAGGTCTATGCCTTTTAGGCCCTTATAACTCCACGTAAGCACATCTCTATATTCTCTTAATAAATCAATTAACTCATTTTCCTCCTCTTTAGTCAGGTCGTGTCCTATGTATGTGCATCGTTCTTCGCCTTCCTCTATGGTCACAATAATTTCTTTAGCTGTCTCTTTGCTATCGTAGGCCACTCCTATGAGTGCTTCTCATTGAGGCATTCTGATCATGAATTTCCTATCTTCTACTTCATATTCCTTAAAATTTTTAGGGACCTCAAACGAAGATTCATTCTCTTCATGTGGGAGTTCTCTCTTCCTTCTTTTCTTGCCTTCGCTCTTGGTGGTTACTTGTGTAGTTAACCTCACATCATTCATAAGCTCTTCTCATCCTTGAGGGTGAGCTTCTACTATGTAGAGGTATTCTTCCTTTGAAGCACAAAAAGGTTCCATAATAATTGACTCTAAATCCGAGTCACTTGCTTGTTCAATTTCTTCCGTGCTAGGCTCACATTCTTCAATAACCAAATCACACATTATTGGTTCTATAGTGAAGACTAAAATGTCGTAGCCATCCTCATCAAAGTGAGGTGTCCATTGTTCTTCATTGATGGCGACATCCATTGTGGCTAGGATTTCTGCCCATATATGTTCCCAACTCCACCAAGTTAGGAACCTTGACTTGTATAAATCAATACTCAAGAATTTCTAAGAGAAATTCAAGAAGAGAAACGGACAAAAGAAAGTGAAAACCCTCCTCCCATTGAGATTGTGGATGGCCTACATGATCAATTCCCACAAGATATTCCTTCTGTTTATGGAGAACAAGAGGATACCCAATCTAGTGAATGATTAGAATTTGAGCCTAATTCCATAAAAGAATTGCCTCATTTCACGAGCCCATGGGAAGAAAAATCCACGTGTATGAGAGCGCCCACAATCATGGTAAGAAATGAAGACTCAATCCTACCTAGAAATATTGAGGTGGTGAAGAATACTAAAGTGCAGTGCAATCTCGCTTTAGAGGAGCTACTCAAGGTTAAGCTAGAATTGTGGAAACACATAGCTAACCAAGTGCCTGAAGTAGTGAAACCCCATTCCCAAGTAGGATCACATAGAACAGTGCCTGAAATACCCTTGGATAAGATAAGAGACATGAGTGAAGGAGAAGAAGGAAACACCTATCTCCCTATCACTCATCAAGGTTACACAACCAAGGCCATTTTGGACTCATGTGTAGGAGTTGCAATTTCTACCACTTCCCTATGGAAGTGTTGGGGCAAACCAACACTCAGGCCAACAAGAATGAAATTACAGATTGCCAATGGTCACATAGAGAGACCTTTAGGATTGCTAGAAGGGATAACTCACACTACTTGTGGTGTAGAGTTTGAGCATACTTTTGCCATAGGTGACTTTAGCAAAAGTCAGGCCTATGAAATGATTTTGGGAAGACCATTTGTGAGACAACTGCAGGTAGTGCAGAATTGGGGAACCAATTCTTTGTATTTGCAACACTTAGGTGTTACAATTAAAGTCAATCTCATAGACTACTCTCATAAAGATGTGCCCCCTATATAGTGGAATCCCATCCATAGAGCACAGATGACATGGAGTCAATGCACTCCATAGGATCTGGATCCTCATGGATGCATGAAGACACTCACTTATGGATGTGCAAAGTTGCAATGGAAGAAGAGAAAAGAGAAAATGCCAGAGAGGTAGGTGTGAAGGCATCATTGGGAGGAAGACTTATCCTTTCACTTCTAATCTTACTCACATGTGATGTAGCTTGCTTTCTCGATCAGCTATCATCTTTTCCAATCTTTCTAATAATCCATCCCATTGTAATTGTGTTTTGGCTGAGGTCATGCAATTGAACAAATGACTCGCCTCAAACATATTTTGAGCCAATTCTACCATCTTTGCACAAAGCTTTGTCCTTTCAACTTCTAGGTCAACCCTGAGGTAACACTTTTCATGTTCTATCATATTTGTCCCTTCTTAGATTTTAACCTGATATGCTTTAAGCATCATGTCTAGGTCTTCAAGAGTGGGATCTACTAAGAATAATCCTACTCTAGGTGGTCATGGGGTTACATGAGGTTGATTAGGTGGTGATGGGGTTGGTGGTGGTGAGGGTGTCTGGGAGTGCATTTAAGATGTGAGTTCGATTATCTTGGCTTTTATTTCTCTTAGGCTTTCCTCAAGTTTTCTCATATTCTTTGACCATTATCTCTTCATTCTCTCACGGCTATCCTTCCAAGCTCTTGTCCTTTTCTTAGTTAGACTCTCAGTCTCCCTAACCTTGAAACTCTTTTCTTGACCTAAGCCTTGGTTCTATTGTAATTTTTGAGCTCTGGTGACTACTTGCACTGGGGTAGTGGAAGTCACACTTCCGTTAGAATCTACTACTAACCCAATGATGTTAATAGGAGTGATCTTTGGCCCATTGTTTGGGTTTTTAGGACAATCTTGTAAGAGGCACTCCTTCCCACAATCCAAACAAAAACCTTGAATTGTCATTGATTGGTGTTGCACAGGTGCATGTATAGGGCAATCACAAATGAAGTGATCTCCTAGCATCTGTAGCATGGTCCTCTAAGAGATGAGGGTCTGATCTATCTAGGTTGGGGCCTAGAATTAGGATTTTCATACATGATATTAGCGTATTCTGACTCCCAACTAGTTTCGCTAGGATTTTCATAAGGGTAAATCTTGTTATGCTCTGGTGACTCCGTATAGTAGGTCGGTGGACTATCCATTTGAGATGAGTCAAAATTGTGATTATTCAGGTCACTTTTTGAGATAAATGGTGATGTTGGCACTAAGGCTCTATTCAAATTTTCTTCAGCAACTGCATACTTCACTGGGTTCACATTAGCTAGAGGTGGAGGTTATTTTACTAACACTGGTTTAGGTCTTTACTACACTTGATAGGGTGGTTGGTAGGGTTGTTGGGGCCTACCATACTACTACAGTGGGTATTGGTTTTGATATCTCCCCTGTTGTGGATATGGTTGTGGATAATTTTGCCTAATCACTTGCTTATTATATGGGCAATCTTATGTGATGTGGTTAGTATACCTCCTTTCTATGGTGCAATATTGGCTGTTAGGGTTCACTTGGGGTGGAGCCATGATTGGGCACACATTAGCCATATGATCTCCTCCATAGGTATAGCACCGTTTCACTAGGGAAAATCTAGTTATCTACTTGCTAGAGACTCCTAACTTTTGAGCTACCTTTTTTGCTGATTCATCAATCAAAGTAGAGGGTTTGGATGTGAGGCTAGTGGAAATATTTAAATCTGTGTAAATCTTAGAGAGATCTAGTTCCTCACCTAGGTTGTCCTCAATATCTATGCACATATGTATGCATTGCTCTATGGTTCTCGGTTCCTTTATATCTCAATTTAACACTCAACAATCTGTCTAGGAATAATGGCACTTGTTTGGCTAGTGTGGGTAGCTTTGGAATCAGGCATCTCTCCAAGTATTGCCTAAATCTTCTTCCTACGAGTCTCACTGTCTCTTGAGGTGTTTGTTTAAAGCAATAGATTAATGATGATGTGTTATGCCTTATACCACTCCTAGAAAATTCCGTGATGAAGGCTTTTAACAATTGTTCTATGTTCCTGAATTGTCTCTAGTGTAGTGGTTGAAACCACGTAAGAGCCATGTTCTTGAGTGTTAGACCAAAAGTGTTGTATTGCATTAACAATTCATCAACTTTCTCAAGTCTCAAGACTTGCCTAAATTCTACCACATGATTGTACGAGTTTCCTATACCATCCAAATAGTTCTTCATGGACTTAAGCAGTTGTGTAAGCCTCAAGATCCTCGGATGTTCTCTAGGCCTTAACAGAGGGAACCCTCTACATTTGTTTGAATATTTGGGCCTATATGCCTCTTATTTTCCGTTCTATCCATTTGTGTTCCTGTTCTTTCTCTTACCATTGGGTTAGCAAAGCTTACCTCGAGTCTATCTCTACTCTTGTCCCTATGAGTTCAACATCTAGCTCCTTGGTGACCATAAGGGACATTGGATCTTGGTTGGGGAAAAACAAATTCACCCTTCCAAGTGTAGGCATGCCTACCAAGTTCCATTACCAGGAATACTCTCTTTGATGTGTGGTCTAAATTTCCACTTTGTCTGGGGTATCAGGATCTTAAAATTCATATATCATCATCGTTTCCTACTTTGCTAGCTTGATTGGCCTTAAACCTATAAAAGGCTATCTCCCTATTCTAGAAAAATTCTACACCTTTGTTATCTTAGGGAATCCATTTTGGTCTAAGTTTCCTGGTTAATAGTGCTTTACTTCTAGGGGTTCTTGGCTCTCCTCCTAAATTCCCTTGCTCTATGTCGCCTATTTTAGTCTCTGGGATTACATTGCCAAATTCGTTTGTTCTATATGGCTAGTTAGTGACTATATACATGGTTCCTTCTTTGTCAATGTATGAACCATCTTCAAATTTGACTACTAGGTGTTCTAGTGCAACACGTTGATCTGGGTTTTTAATTTGGACAATAGATCTTCTCAGACCGTCCTCATAGATGCAAGCACCTAATCGATTGGTCTTGAGGTATTCCAATTGGGTCTTGTATGGCCCTTCTGGTTTTTCTAGGTATGTCACTCCTGAGCTACCTATTGGTCTCTCCATGCTATACAACATCTCAGAGTCACTCGTTTCTTAACTTAGATTGTATGGATAATCACTCAATTTATAGGCCCACGACTTGGTTGTATGATTGACACTCGCTTCAGAAGATATGATGCTTCACGGCCTAGATGTCTTCCTAACCTAAGGTTCATAAGCCTTGGCTATTATCCCAATTTTCCTAAGTACAATCTTGTTGCAAAGTTCTTTCATATTAGTTACTTGTTCTTTTTACTTCCCTCTTGTGTAGAAAGTCTTGTGCAATGCGGCTTCGTTAGGATTATTTGAGTTTTGTTGCACTTGAAATTTGATCACTCAATTAATGTCCTTTATGAAGATACCTAGCTATGGATCTGTAAGGCAGCACAATGAGAGGAGAAAACATTACGATAGTGGGAGTTAAGACCACAAGAAGAAAGACCAATAGAAGATCTGGCTTACATGCCTCAAATGTTTCCAGATGAAGCATTTGAACCACATGGATGAATGGAAATCCTAGCAACATTGGATGTATGTGTAAATGAAGAAGTGCTAACCATGACTGAGTGTGTGGATGAGGAAGGATATGATTTGAGTTTGTACATGGTATTACTCGAAGAGACAGAAGAAGGAGAAATAATAGAAAAGGAGTGGATAGAAGAATATGAAAGCATAGAAATGGAACTGAGTTTTACTCAAAAGAACAATACCTAAAAGAAGTAGAATGGGAAGATTCCTTGGAAAACAAAAAAAATATTCTCCATAGAAGAATATCAAGAAAATCCTAGGAAGGAGAATATGAAACAGAGGAAGAAAAGTTACCACATGAACAATTCAAAGTGCCAAATTTTTTTACTAGTTTTAGCCTTGTCCAGACCTAGTGTCTAGCCTAGTTAAAAATTAGGTTCCAAGGCTTATTTGAGGGCTCAAACGGAGTCTAAAAATCATGAAAATTGTTACATAGATACTTCTAGTACTCCTCAAGCTCAAGCTCTCCTCGGCTTGGACAAAATGGAGTTGCAAAAATGTGAAATAATATTTAGAATGGTTTTTAGTGATTAAGATCATTGTTTTTATACAAGTTTATTCTGAAAATTTGACATATACTTCTTGGAGCTCCCTGTATTATGCTCCCTCTTCTTGCGTGTCCACTTCTTTGATGCATTCATGCACCTTGTGCTTGACCTTGAGTGCCAAAACTCCCTCCCTCTCAAGTTTTTCATCCCTGATATACCCTTGTTGGAGTGGGTGTTCCATGTAGTACTTTGAGAGGTGGTGTCCATCATGTATCAACAAGAGCAGTTTGTCTCCCAAATATAGCAGGGTAAGTTGTCTTGTTCTTCATTTTATCACTGCTAGCCTTTGCAAGTTTTAGTCCCTTTGTATGTACTGCTTCCTTGGATTCCAACATGGTGGTGTATTTGTGAGCTTTCAAAAACTGCTAGTTGTTGAAAAGAGGTTCTCAATGTTGATTTTGAGCAGTTGTCGATTGTGAATTGCTTCATAGGTTTTGATGTTGTAACCTTGATGTCCTTTGGATCTTTCAAACATGGGTTTCATAGTTATCATGTGAAGTACTTGTAACCCATAATGAGTGATGGGTAAGTGTGTTAGTGCATGGGTTGAAGAAAATATGTACCTTGTGCATGGCCTTGTAATGTGGCCCTATGCATGCTTACTTGGGGAATGCATTGTAAGAAGTATGGTGCAAAAAATTGGTTCTTGAGCTAAGTGCTCAAGGGTATGCTGAAAAAGAGGTTTCCTAATCTATCATTGTTATATTGTTGCCAAAGTAGGGGATTCTTACCATGGTGAAAGGTCGGTCAATATGAATCTCTTCATGTTGTACTCCCATCAAGGTGATTGACCATTGGTTTGTCATTCATTGTTGATGGATTTCCTTGTTGATGTTTCAGTGATGAGATTCTTTGAGCAGATGTTCCTATGCCTTCCTTTTTTTTTCTTTTTTCTTTTTTCTTGTTTTTTTTCATAACAGTCACAAAACAAGAAGAAAGAGGTTAGTATCAATAAAATAGTTTACATATGTCAAATGTGTCTCATGTGCTTGGAATTCTCAACTATGTCTATGCACAACCTTGTAATGTGGCCCTATATTAATGCATACTCTCAAAATGCATGACCTGAATGGCACAAAAGATGGGGTTATGCCAAGGGCACATGGTTTTTGCACATCGAGGCTTTCGATGCTACTTGTAGATGTTGATGCAAACTTTGTTTGGAGGTATCCACTAGATCTCAAAATGATGCAATTAATCGATGGTTGAATGAAAACTAATCATTCCTCCTTATATGGATCCATTTTAGAACAGTGTTTGATTGCATACAAATCACTTTTGGCCTCTTCATCTTCGGATGGTTTCTTAAATTTTGTATCTTGCATGGTTGGCTCTTTGGTTCTATGGGGGCTACTGGTACTTTTGGCATTTGAACCCAAACCATTGTTGATTGTCTTCTTACTATTACTAAAAGGAATTCATTTGATCTCTCTGCTTGGTTCTTACCCTTGCCTCTCCTTGGCTTCTTTGTTGACACTTTTCTTTTGAGGGGGGGCACAGGGTTTTGTGTATGTAAGAATTCCTTGGGTACCCACATGTGTAATCGCCCTTGTTGAGCTACAACTAATTCCTTAGGCACCCAAACCTATTGGATACCTTGTGTTTGACCTCGTCCTAGTCGCTTGGTTCTTCTTTTGGCATGGTTGGCTTGCCTAGATGGAAATTGTTGGGGAAAAGCTAGTGGTTGCTTACCTTTCATCACCCATATTTGTTTAGTCTTGAAATTTGGTTCAGGTTCTATTCTTGTGCATGAGGAGCAAGGTTGTGCAGTAGCTTTTGTCATTGAGGTGGCCTCCTTCTTGCCACCTAGCTCTAATTGTTCTCCTCATCTCTGCAAAATTGATTGTTCCAAATGTGATGTTGATACTTTTGGAAGAGAAGGGGGTTCTAGCACTTGTATGACCTTCCCATCACTAGGTGAGGAATGGTGCACATTGGACTCTATAGTGTCTGCAAAGTGTCAGGTATTGGAATCAAAAGGGCCCTTGCCTTCTAGTTCAACTATTAGGCATTGCTTGATAACCCAGACCTAAAGCGATCGCTACCTCAAGTTTAAGTCAATTGCATGATCTTACAACCAATCTTGCCCTAATATTATATGTCCTATGATGTCCTCGTCATGGAAAACTAGCAATTTTATGATCAAAGGGACATTCATTAAGAGGATAGGAATATCAGCCTCACCGATACAAGGGGTTCCCATACCTCCTAGGAACACTAAATAAGCTTCTATTGGCTTAACTTCCATGCCCAATCCTTTATAGCATGAGTACCTAATTGCACTAGTGGTAGCTCCAGAATCGATCACAGCTTTGATCATCTTATCAGTGTCGTGTCGTAGTTCAACCATGATGAATGGTCGTCTCTCTATGATGCTAGGATGTGTACTTTTTTTGGTGCTCATAGTCATGTGATATCTTGGGGCATTGGGATTGACATCTAGGCCTTGTCACCTTAACTTATTTCACCTAATGTGTTCTCTAGCCTCTAATTGTGCTTCTTCTCTAACCCTTAACTCTTCTTCTTTTCGCTTCTTAGCAGTGTTGAGTCTCATTAGCATATCATGTATAAGAGGTTCTTGATATATCTTGTCTCAACATCCACTAATATATCTTGGAAAGATGTCACCTTCTAGAGTGGCCAATTGAACCAGACCACTAGTGGAAATTCTATTAATGACCATGGGTCCATATCCTCATTTTTCCAACTTACGGGCATGCTGCTTATAGTGTATAAACCAAAACTAGGTCTCTCTCTTTCAATCCTTTATTCTAGAGGACAATTTATGTTCATTCCACTCATGCTCTTGTGCTACTTTTAAAGTCAGGATGAGAAGCCTAATGTGTTGGTATTTTAGGTAGCAATGTGTGTAAACACAATAGGACTATCGAGGCACTTTTTTCCCTCTTTAGGAGGTTTTTCCCCCGGCTTGTATATACGCCTATTACCCTAATGTCTTACTTGTCTTTGTACACTCTAGTGATAATACATTCAGTGTTGTGTTGTGCTCCAAGCTTCTTCTTCTTCCTTGTGTTGTTTGCGTGCTTCCGTAGACCTCAAACTCCAACAATTGGTATCAAACCAGGTCATCACTTCATCTAGGGCATCTCTAAAACCCCTTCGGCCACAATATCAGAATCACATGAAAATTGGTGAGCATACTCAAGGTGATTAGGATTCCAAACTGCTTCACTTTCTGGTGCCGAAATTGCGATATGAGCTTGTTTCAGCCTCCAAACGCATTATCGCAATGCTTGTGTAGGCAATTTCATCTGTTTGTTAGGACCGTCGGGGCACTTTTGTCCCTCTTTAGGAGGTTTTTTTCCCCCCAGCTTGTATATACACATATTACCCTAATGGCCTACTTACCTTTGTAGTTTCTAGTGGTAATACATTCAATATTGTGTTGTTGTGATCTAAGCTTCTTCTTCGTCTTCTTTGTGTTATTCATGTGCCTCTACAGGCCTCAAACTCCACATAATGGTAACACAACATGCTGTCCAAAGGCCATCTGAAATGGGGTGGCATTGAGTACCATTTTGTAGGAAACTCGATAAGCCCAAACCGCATGATGAAGTTCTTTATCCCTATTAGAGCATTTATTATTTACCGATTTTGTCAATACATTACATAGGATCTTATTTGTGCTCTTGGCTTGTTTGTCAGCTTCTAGATGATAAGGGCTAGGCCTCATATGTATTACCAAGAATTTTTGGAGAAGGTATAAGTGAATACCTCTATCACTTACTAACTCTTTTGGTAACCCGTATTTGGTGAACACATTCTTGAATAAAAACTTACCATTGTTTGAGCATCGTTCTTTATCATGGCTTTTACTTCTACCCATTTTGCAAGGTAATATGTGGCTACAACAATGTATTCTACATGGGAGTCTCTAGTTGGGGGGTTAATAGGACCTACAAAGTCTATACCCCACTTTGATAATGTGCATCCTTACATCATTGGCCTCATTGCCATCTTGTCTCTTCTGATCAGATATTGTGCATGTTGGCAAGTGTCACATCTCTTCACATAGGTATGTGCATCCATGAACCAAAGTCCTGAGAATAGAATGGTCTTAATTACTCAGTCAGACCCAAAGTGTCCATCTACAACACTGCTATATGCAGTTTCTAAGATTGTCAAATAGTATGATCCATGAATGAACAATGTTGTGGAAGGACTTCATAGCCTTCACAACAATCAACTAAGAAACTAACTAACTAGATCACTTTAGGGAAGAGAGATGTTTTTCCACCCAACCAACCCCTCCAATATATAGCCTAGTCCAAAGGGGTAAGTCCCTCTCAAGGGGACGTGTACCTTCCATCACATGGGTCCCTAAGGTGTTCACATGGTTTCCAAGCTTAGGAAATCACATGGCTTCTAAAAGAAGACTCTCCAAGCCCTCACGTACAAACCAAGTGGCTAGG